>JARYHS010013630.1:379788401-379882046 GCA_031002005.1 Vandiemenella viatica
GTATTAATTTGACAATGTAGCCAAATAACAAGATAAGTGTGTTTATGTTTCATTCAATGTAAGAATTTTTCTCTCCCTTGTAAGGACCATACTAGACAAACACAACATTTAGTTTAATCCACCTATGTCTGACATTACAGATGAGGTATATTCACACTTACTTACGATTAGGTATCTTTCTATCGGGGTGCAATTTGCGACAGTGGTACTGAGAGAAATGGATTGTACTCTGATTTAAAGCTTTATCGCTCTTTTTTTTTTAAAAAATTACCTTTCAGTTCAAAAATTCGTTGTTCGTGTCTTCTTAACAGATAGCTTTAGAAACAAAAATAGAACTCAGTCATCTAATAATGAATCGTCACCCTTCATTTTCATCCCTTGTGAGATGATCGCCACAATCCGGCTCTAGTTGAAATAAAGTCACTGCAGGACACTCTGTTACAGAGAACCTCGAATACCAGGCTTCTGACCGAGTGAATGTTCTTTAATACATACTGGGTGGGGAGGTCATTTTTAGTCCAGAACACCGCGTACTGGGATTCATGGAGGTTGAGCTCCACATGCAAAAGCGTGACTTGTGACCTACTTTAACTCGCAGAGGAGTTTTCCACATAGAGTTCATTGAACAATATGCTGAATATACGAGGCGTGTTCCAAAACTAAGGTCCGTTGAACAATATGTCACAGATGGAAGGCTTGAATTACGTTTCACGCCTGCAGCGCTGTCTACCAACTTCTGGCGTACATACAGCAGTGTTGTTGTGCCGCAGTAGGCGCAGCCTGTCGATGAGAGCAGATAGAAATGGCCGCGACAATCGTAGCTCCCGCCAATTGTGAAGTGAGCGGTGTGATTAGATTTTTGCTGGCAAAAGGATCGTCATCTACGAACATCCATCGTGAGTTGAGTCTAGTGTATGGACGGGACATAATGAGTGACAAACAAGTTCGGCACTGGTGTCGAGAATTTCGCAATGGCCGCAAAAATGTGCACGATGAACAGCGGCAGGCCCACTATTCAGACCGACGACATCTTTGATCAAGTTAACCATAAACTTCGAAGTGATCGGCGTTTGACGATTAGTGGTCTGTCTATGGAATTCCCAAATGTTGCTCGAAGATCACTTTACACGATTGGCACTGAAGAGCTTGGATATCGGAAGCTTTGAGCGAGGTGGGTGCCGAAACTGCTCACCAGTCAGCACAAAGAACAACAACAGTTTTTGGAGACAAGATTGAGACAATTTGCTTTCCTTCATTGTTACGGGAGTCGAGACGTGGATAGTGTACACCAACGCAGAATCAAAACAACAGTCAATGCAGTGGCTCCATTCCGGTTCACCCAAACCAAAAATGTGTAAGCAATCACCGTACACGAATCGCAAAATGTTGGCTTCCGTGTTTTGGGACGAAAAGGGCGTCCTTTTGATCAAATTTATGGACCATGGGACAACCATTACAGCTGACGTGTTCTGTATACTTGCGATCCAAAATCGACGCCCGCTGGAAACTGTCGTCTGGCATCATTCTACTGCACAACAACGCACGCCCGCATGCCGCTGCCAAAACCAAAGAGAATATTCAAGAGTTTCGTTGGGAACTCCTTGACCACCCTCCATACAGTCCCGATCTTGCACCAAGCAACTGTTTCCTCTTCTTGCATTTGAAACGTTGGCTTGGTGGACAACGATTTCAAATCGATTATGAACTCAAGACGAGCGTTACCAACTGGTTCGGGTCCCAAGCGGCAAACTTTTATGCCGAGGGGTTAAAGTGGTGCAGCGTTACTGAAAGTGTACAGATGTGAACGACGATTATGTGTAAAAGTGATTTATATATGTAGTCACATATTATTGTCAACAAAAACCTTGTCTCACTAGCGATGTTTTTATAATGACCAAATGGACCTTGGTTTTGGAATACTCCTCGTAACAGTTTCTGACGTTTAACTAAGAAGAAAATACATTCACTTTTATGGAGATCGAATCGCGCATGGATGTACAGTAGATCCAAGGGATATACTGACGTGAGTAACAAGAAAAAGCTATAGAGGACAGGCAGATAATGTCGATGCACGCACAGAACAAATGAAGCAAACTCGAAGTAACTGATCATTTGGGGCAAGGAATAGGTCAAACTGTATGAGAAAAACTCTTCAGAAATAAAGAATTTCAACATGCAACGCGATTTGTTACATTCTTAAATCAACGGATGTATTTCAAGCAAGCTATTAGTTGTGTATGGATATTTTTTTTTTTTTTTTTTTTGCATAATCGAAGCTCCATTAGACAGACATATCGGAATACCGTTCAAAAAGTTCAAAATAACAAGTCAAGACGCCTGAGAGACATTTCGTGTTTATCTATGCAAGAAGTCTTTATTTATCGACCTAAAGATGAAAGGACGAATTCACAAATTCATAATCTCATTCAAATGGTTGATCTACAGATGTTTCAGTGTCATTAAGCCGTTCCTAAGATACAGGTTTAAAGTAAAGGTTTAATAGTTTGCAGAGCACTCAGTCACGTCAGCAAATGTAGCTATTATTTCATGAAGATCAGTTTACCGAGAACAAAATGGTAGAATTTTTGTTTAGCTCCCAGATTCTTGTTATTCGACCAGACCCCTATTATTGTTTGTTACCGATGATGCATTAAATACACCTCACACCCTGAGCATATCATGTACAAATCGCCATACGTCATACTACAACAACATATAACCACTTCATCTCAGCCCTTGGACTTACTGATTAGTACCGCGACGTGATTCTATCATGAGAATCGTGGGAAATAGTAAAAATTCATTGCCAGAAATCTGAAACGTAAGTCAGAAATCTGAAACGTAAGTTGGTGCAAGAAATTGACAAAAATGTTGTCAAGTTATTGCAGCATACGATTTCCGCCACAGTATAGTCCGGTCAAAATGAACATTCAAGGTTACAATAATTCGCATAGAGCTGAAACTTTGTACGAATGTTTATAACACTATTTGAAATGAAACATGAAATGTCTCTATCGATCCCACATCTGCAAAAAAATTAAATCATGACCAAAGTTCGTAAAAATGTTGGGTTTTTTTTTGCATTTTTCATCCAAACGGTAAGTTTTATCGTAAAAACACAACAAAAAATTGTAGAGCATTTAATTATCTACAAAAGTTGTTCTTATACTTTTTCCCCTAACAATTGCCATTTTTTAGTTATGGCGATTGAAAAAGTTGAAAAACTAGTTTTCTCCATAATATGCACATGTTTCATACCACCTGTGAAGTAATGTACTTGGCGCGTATTATTAACGTGGTTTCGTCGGTAGGTCTATTCCATGATCTATTGATCTATTTTTAATTAAATAATATTGCTTTGAACAAAAAATGGTACAATTAGAAATGATGAAAGTAATGTGAATTACGAGTAAATGGAGAAAACTATAAGTCTGATTGATAATTATCTAATGAAACATCAATTGTAATGTCTTCATCGTCTTCTTCTACTACTATTTCTTCTTTTATTCTTCTTCTTCCTCCTGGATTGTTCTAATAGCGATCAATCAGATATCTTAAGAATTCGCTTCTGACGGCAATTCAACATTGGCGCACGTCTGGCCTTGACAACTGGTACACGCTGATTAACAAAACAATCCACCTTTTTGACAGTCGCAATTAGCTTTATACCCCGTTTGCAATTGTAAAAAATTGTATTAAGGAGTTTTTTCGGCGCAGATGGGAGTAAAATCTGGATTGGTTCCAATGTATTGTCAATTAACTTCCAACTCCATTCTAGGTTCAGTTGATTACCAAGCCACACTTGAAATTGATAAGACACCCAAAATAGATGTTGATGAGCAGAAGAAGAGGTTGGGGGAAGACAAGTTAATTGTACTCGTTTATTGTTACGAGTATTTTTTTCAAAAGATAAGTATCGAAACTTATCTGAGCTGGTAATTTTTTTTGGAGCTCCATAGACAGAAAGAAGGAAGCGTATTCCGTTGGTGATTAGAGCTTGAGGAGTAGAATTACTACCGTCAAAAACTTTAGCACAATTAACTAAGTATTGCTTTTCAAACAATTTAAAAATTGTTGTTTTACCTCTCCTGAAAATTGCTGATGTCGTATCACAGCCATTAATTGCATGTAAAAAAGTATGTGATTTTGGCACTTTGAAAAACCTTAAACTTTTATATGAATATATTACCGAGCCTTCCCAGGTTTTAAAAAGTAAATCTTGGAGTTCGAGCAGTAAGCAATATAAGTAAATCAACATCTCTAAAACAACAATAGTTGTATTTATTGGGTTGAGTAGTTCTGTCGCTGTTTCAATTGTTAAGACATCAGCGTCATCAATAGCTCGCTTGACAAAAATCTTTTCTGAGCTAAAATTTTCTTCAACATTGAAATGAACCAAGATTTGTTATGAATATTTGCAAGAAATTGTTGTTCGCTTGTCGGAACTACCATAAATTCATCAAAGATGACATCAGAAGATGATAATGTTTTTGTAGTTCGACGACGTCGTTCTGCAACTTTAATATTCTTCTTACTATTAGTATAGCCATTAAATACTACAGTTGCTCTGAGACCAAAATGTCTACGTACATGCTGAACGTATTTATCTAAAATAACGTTAAATGTTTCTTCCTTATTATCCCAGACAACGCGATGTAATAGATATCCTCCATCGATTATGTATATAGCATTTATGTTATCAATATCAATGTTTACTGTTTGAAAACAGTCATAAATGACTGACTTTTGTGTTTTACGCATTCCAGTTTCATCGAACAGTGACAATCAATTCATATTCGAAATATTTATCAATTATTTTTCGTATGCCGTAACAAGGCCGTAGCTGAGGGGGGGGGGGGGGCCTTGTGGGGCAATGCCCTACCTTAAAATTCCAATGCCCTACCTTAACCATCAACTAAGATAATTTGCTATATGAGTGTTTGTTAATAGTATGAAATGATGGGAAAAAATTAAGTTGCTACCAACGTGGCTACGTGTAAATAATTCCAAATTAACTACAGTTTGTCAATATCATATACATACTAATTCTTTATTTTGCTCTCACACACATGACACCATCACTACTTTGGGTTACAGGCAGGGGAGGGTAGAGTGTTTGTCCGAAGACGTAGTCTCCAACGTAATGAAGATGTTACAATCCTTTACTGTCGTTGTGTCTTGTTGTTGGGTATCAGTTTGCTAGGAGCCTGAGCAGTCTTCTATGTCTATTGTCATAGCGACCAATTGAGTTGACCGCCGGGTTGTTGCATTGCCTAATATTTTTGTAAAATATTTCCGCCAGCTGACGGAATCGGTCCTTCAATTTAGGTATACCGGCGTCCCCATGGAGTACATTAGTGGGGAACCGGCACGGGAGATGGAGGGCTCTCTTTAAGCCCATATTTTGAAAGATCTGATGCTTTCTGGTTTGTTTGTCACTGGCGTATGCTGTCCTTATTTAGTATTGAGTAGAGGCTGTGGAGCCGGACTTCGTCGATGTGGCTACACCAGTTCAGTCTCTTGTCTAGAATCATCCCCATGTTGCGTGCCGTGATGGACCATGGGATTTCTCTACCATACAGGCGAAGTGATGGGTCTGGATGAGTTGGTCGACGGGGCCCAAATCGCTTGGTTAACATAATGGCTCTAGTCTTGGTAGGATTTATATCTCTACGCCACCTTCTATCCCAGGCCTCGGTTACCTGGAGAACTTCCTATAGTCACCGGGTGGCTAGTGGTTAACATAATGGCTTGAGTCTTGGTGGGATTTATATCTATACGCCACCTTCTATCCCAGGCCTCGGTTACCTGGAGAACTTCCTATAGTCTACGGGTGGCTAGTGCTCTACTGCGACTGGTGGCCAAATACACAGTGTCGTCAGCGTAGGTTGCAGTCAGAATACCATTGCTGGTCGGTACATCAGCAGTGTACAGGAAGTATAGCACTGTCCCAAGCACGGAGGCCTGAGGAGCTCCTGCGTGGATGTTCCTGGTAGAGGAGTAAGCCTTGTCTACGTTGACGCTGTAGGTCTGGCCAGTGAAGTAGGATTTTAGAAGCTTAACGTATGGCCCCGGGATACCCTGTTCGTAGAGCTTGAGCAAGAACCCCGGGTGCCACCTGGAATCGAAGGCAACCGATATGTCAAGGATTACCGTAGCGCTGTAGTTCTTGAAGTTGAAAGCGTGGGTCACCACTTCAGCTACCCTCATCAACTGCTGAGTGGTGGAATGACCACGATGAAATCCTAGCCGGTGGTTTGGTATAATATTAGCGTCTTCTATGAAGGCAGATAGACATTTTAGTAGCAGCCGTTCGAAAACTTTGTTAATGTCTGGGAGCAAACTTACATGCCTGTAATTCTGAGGTAGGTATTTGTCTTCCCAGCTTTGTGGATTTCCACTATTATAGCGTGTTTCTACAGTCTGGGGTAAAGCTGTCGTGTCAAGATGGCATTAAAGATAGCGGTGAGGTGGACAGAGGCCTCCGGTGGTAGGTGCCTGAGGAGAGTGTTGCTGATCTCACTGCGCCTGGTGCTTTGTGCGGGTGCAGTTTTGACAGATACCTCATCCGGGGTGGTGTACTCTATTTGATGATTGCCTTCAGCTTCGATGTTGGTAACAGTTTAACGTCCCTTTTTAACAACGTGGTCTTTAGAGACGGGAAAGGATGGGGGCAAGGAATGGGAAGGAATTCGGCCATGGCCTTTTTGAAGGAAGCATCCCGGCATTAACCTGGAGTGATTTGGGGAAACCATGGAAAACCAAAATCTGGATGCCCGGACGGGGATTCGAACCGCCGTCCTCCCGAATGCGAGGCCAGAACGCTATCCGTTACACCACCACGCTCGGTTTCAGCTTCGAGGTAAACTCTCAGGCGTCAGTGGGCTACTGTAAGGTGGGTGTGGTCCACATTTGTATGCGAGAGCTGGAAGTTCTTCACGAAGACATCAGCTAGTGCGTTGACCATTTCCTCCGGAGTGACGGCTAGGCCTCTTTCATCGTGCAGTGGGGAGAGTCACGCCTTCGCCTGGCGAGTCTTCTTGTTTGTAGCCATAGAGACCCAACCTCCGGGTCGAGCATGGAGACTCTTGAGTCCCACTCTTTGTCCGATGCTTAATCAGGGAATCTTTATCTCCCTTTGCAAGCTATTTACTACTCTTCTGGTCTCCGGGATTTCGTAATCTTCCTGTCTTTAGCAAGCCAGTTTTTGTGGCGCATTTCCGCCTGCAGGTGGGGGGGGGGGGTGGGGGCGGGGAAAGCTGCTGAGTGGGAGCTGGTCTGGGTACCCTGGCTGGAGTACAAGCTGTGGTTTCATCTTTGACATCTGCCTCAAAAGACTGAAGGTTAACATCAATGTTGTTAATTTCGGGTGGATCAGCTAGCTTAGTCTGTAGGAGCATCTGGTAGCGCAGTATGTTTTATGGTAGTTGAAAGACGGGTCTTCATGAATTTGCCAGGGTCCAACCTCGACCTTTACCATAATCGACAGTGATCTGAGGAGAATCGGTTATGACTGAGCAGGCGACATAACCCTGGATGCCCTTGTCTAGTGCATCTGGTCTATTGCTGCTGGTCGGGTAGTGTGTTGGCTCTTCTGTTCCCATATTCACATGTTGTATCTGTTTGTGAGGCGTCTCAATGCTATACCCGCTGTATTGTTGTACCTAATATTCCAGGCGGTATGTTTAGCATTAAGGTCACTGCCGATCAGAACTTTTCCGCTGACATCTGCTAGAGCCGCAAAGTCAACTTCTGTGAGCTGTCTTCGAGGAGGCCAGTAACATGAGATAACGGCTAACTTCCCATTAGCAGTAGCCACTTCGACTCCGACGGCTTCCATCTGCTGAAGGGGTGGTAGGACTATTTCATGATGAGGAATACTGTTCTTAATGAGGTCATAACGACTGTAGTTGGCTGCTGCAGCTCGCAGACAGGGTTTCAAAAAGGTCTCTGGCACCAGACACACGTCAACATCTTGGTCTCGAAGAAAGCGCCTAAACTCAAGCAATTGACTGATCATGCTATTAGCATTCCAAGCACAGAATGTTAGGGAATGTAATAGTGGCTGTCTATCCATTGTGGTTGCAGTGTGGACACTTTGGGATAGCGAGATCATTGATAACGGCGCTGGTCATTTTCTCCTGTTGCTCTGTAATGTGGCACATCATCTTTAGGGCAGACTCCAGCTTGTTTGTTAGGCTGTCAAGTTTGTCTTGTGCTTCACGGTCTGTTTCATCTGTGATTCATCGCTGATGGTAGGTGACGGGGTGACCGGTGGATGGTTCGACTGGTGGGATTCGTTGCTCAGGAGGCATTCAGGTAGATGGACCACCCTGTAGTGGTGACACGTTCTTTGTTGGAACTGGAGCCGTCTTCTTTCGCCGACGGATGTTGTTGCACTGCGACGTTCTTGGATCCAGCCTTTCTCTTCTGTCTGTGGTACGACTGGGACGTGGACATCTTTTCCACCTTGCCATTTGGGGCCTGATCTTGCCCTGTTGCGGGAAGGTTGTCCTGGAGATGGACTCAGGTCTTGACGCGCCGTTCTATTTGCTGTTGGTGTACTGTCTGATGGCTTTTCCTGTTCAGTCGATTGTCCTCTAAGTCAGTCTCTGGCTATCTTGAAGGCCGGGTAGCCCTTATAACTGGCCACTTGTCCACCTCCACAGTTGGATCACTTGGCGAAGTCTCATCCCTTCTGTGAAGTGCATTTGGTAGAGCCGTGTTGGCCTGCGTACTGGAAGCAGGCTGTACGCATTTTACAATTCTTGGACACGCGACCGAAACGCTGGCACTTGTAATATTGTGCAGGTCTGGGCATTGACCAAAGATTCTTAACCTTCACTTTGAGGTGGCAGATTCTCTCCACCCCAAAGATTGCTCTGTTTTCCTGGCAGTCCGCAAGGATCATCAAGAATAGGGGCATTAATATGTTGCTGCCAGGACGGCGAAGTTGGGCCTCAGTAAAGCCCATATCTGACAGTTCTTCAGTGGGAAATGTTCTTGGGATGCCCCTGAAGACTACTTTCAGTAGTGGAACAGCTCCAATAGGAAAGGTGTAATATGGGATGTTACTGTCCTTCAGCATCCCTATAGCGGCTGTGGTGAAAGTGAACTTGATCTTATCACCACCGGCAGTTTTGGCAGCGAAGGGACTCTTCACTACAGCTTCGACCATATCATGGAGCGTCTTATTGTTGCTCTCAAATCGCGCCACAATACGGTGGATGTATGTATTGATGGCGCTGGTTCAGTTGTGGACTGCTGATGTTGAAACTGGTTTCTAGTTTCCACAATATTAGAGTCCAGCGCTGGTGGAGGTTTAAAAGTGTGCCTAGGAAACATGAAGTCCTCCACATTGGATGGCTGGTGGATGGTGGATAAATCCTCTTCGTCTCTCACAACAGTTGAGCTTCCAGAACTACATGGCGTCGCGTGCCATGCCTGGATTTCTAGCAATATCGGCGGAGGAGGCAAATGTGGCGTTAGTGGGTCACATCAGCAATAATTGCGTATATAAAGGAGGCCACAAGACAGTGGTTGGTCGAACTTGGTCGGTCGGCGGACGTCGCACGGAAGTTATCGCCGTCCGGGGCGGGCTAGCCCGGCCCCGAACGCCGGACTCCGAAGCCTCGCCACTGCCTCAACCCTCTGCTCTGCTCTAAACCTGTAAGCATCTGTATCTATATCTATCGGGCCATAGTACCGTTCTTTGTACATAGTCGAGACTCTATGTATCTTCAAAATTGTTCCTTTCTATGAAAGGGTTGTAAATATACTGCTGTATCCTCAACCACTGTTTCATTAATAGCAGTAACAGAAGCATGCACGCCCGCGCTATAGACCATAACAGTGATTAGCTCCCTCCGAGTAGTCAAGCTACTCGACTAAATGTTCCCTCAAGTACCTGCCCTGTGTCCCAAGCCACTCGGCAATACCAGGGTTAGCTATAGCCATTGTAGAGGCGTTGCCCGGAATTCTGAGACAATGGTTTCCACACAGGTGGTTTGGCAGTCTCTTGGTCGGACACCCCTTTCCTCTTCTTCGGCGTCTTCTTTGTTTGATGGCAAGATTTCTCTCTAGCTGTTTGGTGCAGACTCTGGTGGTGGCAGTCGCGACGTGTGCAGTAGGGCGTCGCGCTGTGAGTTCACTTCTTGGGTGTTTTGAAGTCTCTGCAGTAAGAGGTAAGGTGCGCCTCTTAGCTGCGCGTGGTTCGTCATGTCATTGTGAAGGCTGGGGTGTCAGCATATTACTGATCAGGGATGTGTCCATCCCCATGTCCAGGTTCTGGCACGTTGATTCCGCCTCGGTGTCTTCTGGTGAAGGCGAGCACGCAGAGTCGCTATAGGTGACGGACGCCAGAGCGCGGGAGGTGCCACTCAATTCAGATATCTTCTGGGTTAGGTGCAGGCCTTAAGGGAGTGTTGCTCTGGTCCCTTGTTGTTGTTAGGTTTGCCAGAATCAGAGATAACCCTAACACTCCCGCCAGGGGGTTCCACTCCCCCGGGAGTGGGCCGTGTGGTGGTAAGTCCCTGTAAACCTCGGGAAGCGAGGGCCAAGGCAAACAACAAAGAAGAAGAGGCAGGCTAGGTACCTCACTCTAATCTTTGCTGAACATATTATTCTCACAGATAGCATTTGAATTATATATTGTCTATGGTGTTAGTGTTGTGTAGGTACAATATTTCAGTCAGTTAGTGACAAAACTTTTTATTTATTGTTGTGAACTGAAGACCGATTAATTTTGCAATTGATAATACGGGCTATCTTTAGCAAAAAACGAAGAGTTGAAGATGAAATTGACCACGAAGGACCTCATTCCTCAAAACAGATGGAAGCACAAAATACAATTGCCACTCCTAGTACTATGGAAACAGGTTTGGTGAAACGGTAATAATAGTATTCCTTCTGATATTGCACAAATCGGAGAACCGATAAAGCAAGTTATTTTAGATGTATATGTAAAAGAAAATAACAGGGCTTTTGCAGAGGACTGGTTCAAGTGATATAAGTAGTTGCAGTAATCAGTCGAGAAAGATGCTGCTTTTTACTATTCTTGCCAGCAATTTTTACCTCACGGAAGCAAACAGACTTTGTAAACTTACACAGGATTCAGAAACTGGAAAAATGTTTTTCCAAAACACGAAAAATATATTTTTAATACACGAGCCATGTGTGTGATGTGGCAGGACAAATTCTATGGAATATCTACTTATACAAGTAGCAGTGTTGAAACATTGATATGTAGAAAAGCATTACAAAAAAATATTTCTTGTGTGAAGTCTATTATTGAAGTAATAAAATTTCTATTAGTCAATGAATTGGTTTAGAAATCATATTTTGGAGGAAGAAAAAGAAAAAACAAGGATTATTTCGGGATTTGTTTGAATACACCTGCATGAAACATTTGAATTTGAAGGAGACTCTCAGTCATATACCACAAAACGCAACAAATCGTTCACCTGAAATTCAATTTCAAATAATTCAAGCAATGGTTCAAGCAGTTCAAAGTTCCTTTGTTAAAGATATTGAGGAATATGATGTGAACTGGTTTACTCTAATGGAAGGTGGGACGAGAATTAAAAATAACCGCAAAAATAATGAATAGCATTGGATAGATTCGTCAATGAGTCGTTGCTGACAGTTACAACTACTGAAAAGCTTGAAGCGGCCACTTTCACAGAATTAACATCAAATACACTTAAGGAAAATAACATTGAACTCTCCAGTATTCTACGATGGTGCAAGTGTAATGTAGGGGAAAGTTTCGGGAGTTGCGAACAGAATAGAAAATAAATTTGACCGAAAAATTCCTTACGTCCACTGCTAAAACCATCGCTTGCATTTTATAGTTATCAGGACTTTCTTGGAAATGACATTGATTCATCTGTTTTTTTGATCAATACTTCATGTTACTTGAATTCTTTCACCATGGCAAAATAGGAAAAAGGATTGTCTGGCTCCTCGAACAGCAATGGTCAAGACACTTGGTGGTTAAAAAAGTTGTAAATGATAATTATTCATCGATTTTGATGACTTTAGATGAAATTAATAATGATAGATTTAATGGTGACGATATCGCTAAGATTGTCGACGTTAAAAGTCATACTCAATTTAAAATTCCGAATGGCCATGGTTGTGGAAAAAAAAGTCTTGTCCATGCTTCAGCCTGCAGACGCAGCTTTACAAGCCCAAAGTGCAGTATTGAAAGATGCCATAACAATCGTAAAGTGTGTCCAAAATGAAAAAAAAGAAGATTAGATAAAATATATCATCAACTTTTGGAAGAAGCTAAGTCTAAGACAAGCAGAAATTCCGAAAATAGGACCCAGATCTAGAAGGGGCCCAAGAAGCAAGTCAAAAAATGAAATTGTATGAATGTTTACTAGATGATGGCCCTTCCTGTCCCTCCGCGAGACAAAATATAGACGACCAGGACGCTTAAGCCATTTAAATCTGATTATTTTGAAACACTGGACATATTAATTGCAGAGTTACAAAGAAGATTTTTGGACAACGACTATCTACTAAACTCATTAGCGAGCCTCAATGAGTTAGATGTAGACAAAATGGTACCGTTGAAAAATTTAGGTAATTGCTGAGAAAATTAAACAAAACTATGTTGCTGCTTCTAAAATATGAGAGTTATTTATTTATTTATGTCCAACTCACAATTACAAGTTTGAATATATTTTTATGCCACATTGTGTTGAAACGTTTGGTCCATGTTAATTGTTAAACACCTTACCCCAAAATGAGTCGACGCTGCTGGTGACAAAAGAGCTGGCTAATTCCTCACACAGAAAATTTCATTGGCAATTCAATTTGGAATTCAACCAGCGTTCTTGATACCTTGCCACAGGGGCACTATCTTTTTACGATTTTTAGGTTTTTAAAGTAGTTTGTATATAGTAGGTAGATATTTAAGTTATTTTATTTTATTTTTTAATGTAACCTATAAGTTTCTATGTAGTAAATAAATTAGATTTTTCAGTTTCAACTGATTTTTCAGGTTTAACAATTCCGTCCGGGGAAGAGGCTACAGTGGTCAAAGCTTATTTTAGTCATCGCGAGGATAAAACGGAACTCACAATGCAACTTTGTACAGCAGCGAGAGGCGTTCAAAGATACATATGAACTTTTTCCATCTGTGACAACCATAATATGTAGTATTGCTGTGTGCGAATCTACGTTTTCAACTTTGACTGCAATCGACAGGCTTCAGAGGCTGTCAATGGGTCATGAAAGAATGGCAGGCATGATATTTCTGGCCTTTGAAAGATAAGAACGAAATCAATTGATCTGAATGAGATCCTTTGCATTTTTAACTATATGGCCAATCAAAGAATTCAGCTGGTCTAAGGAAGGGATTTTTATTATTATATTTAATATAATATGTTTGTGTAAATAATATAAACTTGAATAAATGAATGTTTTGCTCTTATCTATCACCCCTCCCGACAATTAAGTACTACCTCACTCACTCACAATCACAAGTACGACAAAAATTTATTCATCAGATTATATCAAGTAAAATTTTAATTTCCGCCCTACCTGTAACCGTCGCTGACCTACCTTAAATTCAACTATAGCTACGACCCAGTGCTGTAGTAATACTCATGCGTTGAAATAATAATACAGGTGTTCAGGTACTTTCTCATCGTGAACTTTTATGGTTTTACTCATAGCTAAAAGAGGGAATACTTTATCAGCGTGTTTTAATTTAATGTTATTAAATGTCTGTCCTGACATTATGGATATGCAGGTAATCCCAACTTCACGAGCTTTATGACAACGATGTATACGAGGGGAGTTTGAAAAGTCCGTGCAAAGTCCAAGAGATGGCACCATCGGCGCGTATCGAGGTCTTGTTTAGTTAGTATCATCTCTTGAATGAACGCACACCAAGTTTCAGACATATTGGTCTGTTTCTTTGTGTTTGGCATTCGTGTGAATCAAGGTAGTCGAGTGATTTTCAAGAAATGGACAAAAAAAGAATTTCGTGTGGTGATTAAATATTATTTTATGAAAGGCAAAACGCCTCAGGATACTAAATAGAAGTTTGATAGCCATTATGGTGACTCTGCACCTTAGATTAGAACAGTTTATAAGTGGTTTCAAAATTTTCGGACTGGCCATATGGGCACAAGTGACGTTGAACGTTCTGGACGGCCTGTGGAGGTTATAACTCCAGAAATCATTGATCAGATCCATGATATGGTGATGGATGACAGAAGAGTTAAGGTGCGTGAGACTGCTAGTGCTGTAGGTGTCTCGACTGAACGGGTACATAATATTTTGCATAAACATTTGGACATGAGAAAGCTATCCGCAAGATAGGTGCGGCGATTGCTAACGCTTGACCAAAAACGGAATCGTGTGCAGTGTTGCAAGGATGGTTTGCAGCTGTTTCAGAAGAATCCTGAGGACTTTAAGCGTCGTTTCGTCACTGTGGATTCAACATGGATACATAACTATACTCCTGAGACCAAACAACAATCTAAACAATGGGTTGCCAAGGAAGAATCTGCACCAAATAAGGCGAAGACCGTTCATTTGGCCGGAAAGGTTATGGCGACTGTCTTTTGGGATTCGCAAGGGATAATCCTCATCAACTATCTGGAAAAGGGTAAAACTATTACAGGTGCATATTATTCACCGTTACTGGACCGTTTGAAAAACGAGCCGCAAGAAAGACGCCCGCGATAGGTCCACAAGAAAGTCCTTTTCCATCACGACAACAGCATTTGTGGTGGCAAAATTAATGGAAATAGGATTCCAACTCGTTTCACATCCCCCCTATACTCCAGACATGGCTCCCTCGGACTACTGTTTGTTCCCCAATTTGAAGAAATGGCTGGTGGGACAAAGATTTTATTCCAATGAGGAGGTGATTGTACACACTAATTGATATTTTGCAGACTTGGACAAATCCTGTTATTTGGAAGGGATCAACAAACTAGAACATCGTTGGACGAAGTGTTTAAGCTTAAAAGGAGACTATGTCGAAAAATAAAAAAAGTTTACTCCAAACACGTAGCAGTTTTTATTTTTTGCACGGAATTTTCAAACGACCCTCGAATATAGGCAGCGTACTCGGGTATATTCTGAAGAAAATGAATTATTCAACGTTTTGAATCAACATAACTAAAAAATGGTAATTCTTAGGTAAAAAAGTGAAGGAACAATTTTTATAGAAAATTAAATGCTCTACAATTTTTGTCTGATCTACTTTTGTGATAAAACTTACCGTTTGGTTGAAAAATGAAAAATAAAACATTTTTGCGAACTTTACCTCGAATAATTTTTTTTTTTTTTTTTTTTTTGCAGATATGAGATCGATGGGGACTTTTCAGTTTTCATTTAAAATGGTTTTCTTAACATTCGTACAAATTTTTAGCTCTATGCGAATTATTGTAACCTTACCTCTATTTTTCGAGCTAACTTGACCGGGCTAATATACCGCTGATATATTTCTTAAATTAGGCGTCCAAGTCCCATCCTAAAAAAAAAAAAAAAAAAAAAAAAAAGTACATCATAAGAAATTACACGAACTCACCAAAATATACGTAACTTCCTCTATATCAACATACGAACAATCGCCAAACAAAGAATATCGGCTTAAGGTATCAACGGAAACGGCTGAATTCGATGTTACATTTCAAAAATTGTGCATTAGTATAGGCTATTTGCGTTTACTACTGATAAATCATATATATTATTTCTAAAAGGCGTTTAAGAAACAGCCTTCAGTCACTAGAATACAACTTTTATTGTATTAAACAATGCATTTCGGACCCTGTGGATCCATCTTCAGGTGATTATGGTATTTACATTTGCTTTCAAATTTTTCGATGAAGGAAATACCATAATCACCTAAAGATGGATCAACAGGGTCCAAAATGCATTGTTTAATACAATAAAATAATTGTTTAAAAAACATAAAAACCGCCTTCAAAAAAAAAAAAAGCAATAAAAATAACTTTATACCTTGGTTAGGATAAAGTAAATGTAAATGGACAATATTTTACATTACTGTCATTGATATTTTTACATTAATTAGTTATTTTTGGAGTCGGTGCCAGCTGTCAAATCGCAAAGATCGAATTACTGAACTTCTTTTGGTGTTAGACGCAAAACGGGGAGTACGAACAAAAATTCCCAATATTTTACAGCATATCGTGAGGCAGATAGTGTTACAGCGGTAGACAGCTTAGGGAAATAAATTAACAATATTTTAATCTGTGGCTTGGCCTTATTGGTCATCCAGGCATTTCTCTGATGCTACAGTGTCAGTTGGTAGGCTGCATCATGCAGTAAACGATTTACTGTTAGTATAATATCGGCGTATCATCTGTATGTTTCAGTTTTGTTGAAACATTTTTGTAGCATTAATTGTAGGTAAGCAGTAACAAGATTTTTTATGTATTATTGTTATTTCTCATTGTTTTTATCTTTTTGTTTTTCTTGCTTTCGCTGGCACCGACTCCAAAAATAACTAATTAATTTAAAAATATCAATGACAGTAATGTAAAATATTGTCCATTTACATTTACTTTATCCTAAGCAAGGTATAAAGTTATTTTAAAATTTTTAGTGATTTTTTTTGAAGGCGGATTTGTTTTTTTAAACAATTATTTTATTTTTAAATTTTTAGTGATATTATAGTTTGTTTTGTGTTTTGAATATGCCGCTGTAGTTCCCATTTTGCGAACTTCCTGGTAGCTCAGAGATTAAAGTGCTTGCTTTCAAAGAAGAATTCTGTCTTTATATAACATACCAACTTCCAGAACGGGGTGAATTGGGTATTGTGATAAGGAATGTCAGTTTACATTTTTGTCCATGCTATGTTTCGATCGTATCATAACATCTGTTAAAGCTGATGGTCGATAACCAAAACATGTAACATCTGGGCATTAATACATCCCACATCTGTCTCTGGAATATATCTGTCTGCTCCGGCATCACACAGAAAATACAGATTTTTAATTGGTTTTCACAACGTGAAAGCTTGGGATCCAAGTTGAAATCTGAAGTAAATGTTGAGACATTATGACACATTTATTTTAAAAATACTATGCCATGACTTAAAAATAGCTTAACTGATTTTGACGGGATTTAAAGCTGTGGATTTTTGAAAAGAACATTTTAAATTAAAAGGGGTGAGGGTAAAGGGGAAGTGTGATTGGGCTTATGTATACCAAATGTAGACTACCTTTTCTGATTGATTTAAAGTATACGTGTGTAAATTTCTATTGATATCAGATAAAACTGTACGTATGTATAAAAAACAATTAAGGGGTGTGGAGGTGAAGAGTAGTTTGGTTTTTGTAAAGCTAGTGTGGGCAGTATTTTTCTCTTTGTTTTAAAGTATACATGTGAAAATTTCCATCGAAACCAGATAAAAACTGGGGTAAGGGAGTGAGTGGTAGAGTTTTGTAAACAGAATGTGGACACTATGTTTCTCTTTGTTTTTAAGTATACATGTGCCGTGTTCAATGAAAACCTGATAAAACTGTGGGTATCTTATAAAGAATATTGGAAATTAGGAGAGGTGGGGATAGAAGGGAAGGGGGGTTGAGCTTCTGCAACCTAATTTAAACACAATTGTTCTGTATGTTTTAAAGTATACGTGTGCAAATTTCCTTCAGAATCGGACAGAAGTTGTAGAATAAAGGATGGAAAGGAAGGAGTGTAGTTTGGACTCTCGAAACCAAATGTAGACAGTATTTTCCTGTTTGTTTTGCAGTATACATGAGCAGACTTCCTTCAAAATCAGAAAGAAATGGTAGCTTTGTATAAAGAACATTGGCAATAATTAAAGGGGTAGAAAGGGGGATAGGGTTTCCGTTTTTGTGAAAGTTATGTGGACAGTATTTTTCTTTTTCTATTTGTTTTAAACTATACACATGTGAAGTTCCACCGAATCGGATTAAATTGTAGGTTTTGTAAAAGTATTTAGGGAAGCGGAGCCAGGATATTTTTTTTGAATTTTTGGTCAGAAATCTTATTCATAAAAAATTACATATATATGCGCCAACCTTCATAAAGATCGGTCAAATGGTGTCGACTGTAGCTTTCTAAAAAGAAATTGACAAAAACCAAGGGGGTGGAAACGGGGTGAGGGGTTCAGTTTCTGCAAACCAAGAGTTGGCATCATTTTTCTCTTTGTTTTATAGTAAAAATTTGACAAGTTCTGTCTAAACCGGATAAAAACTGTGGTTGTGTATAATAATTAAGCGGTTTAATGGGGAGAAGGGGTGGTTTTTAGATCTTTTGGTCATTCAGCTTTTTCGTGAAAAAATACATATAAGCACCAACTTTCATGGTAATCGTTCAAACGATCACGACTGTAGCTTTTTATAAAGAACATTGACAATAGTTAATGGGATTGAAGGAGGGAAAGGGGTTGAGCATTTTCAAACCAAATATTGACAGGATATTTCTCTTTGTTTTAAAGTATACATAGGCAAAGTTCAATAAAAATCAGATAAGAAATGTAGATTTCTATAAAATTAAGGGGTGTAAAGGGAGAGATGGGGGATTTATTTATTTATTTTTGGTCAGAAACCTTATCCATGAAAAATTACATGTATATGCCAACTTTAATGGAGACCAGTTAAATGGTGTCGACTGTAGCTTTGTATAAAGAACATTGGCAAAAATGGATAGGGGGAGAAGGCTTCAGTTTTTTCAAACCATAATTTGACAGTATTTTTCTCTTTATTTTTGACTAAACATGTCCAAAGTTTCATCGAAATCGGATAAAAATGTGGGTTTGTATAAAAATTAAGGGGTGTAAAGGGGAGAGGGGTGGTTTTTTATTTATTTATATTTTGGTCAGATTCTCCATGAAAAATTACATGTATATGCCAACTTTGATGATAATCGGTCAAATGGTGTCGAATGTAGCTTTTTATGAAGAACATTGTCAATAATTAAAGGGTTGGAAGGAGGGAGGGGGTTGAGCTTTGGAAGACCAAATGTTGACAGGATTTTTCTCTTTGTTTTAAAGTATACATGGGAAAAGTTCAATAAAAATCAGATAAGGTATGTAGGTTTCTATAAAATTAAGGGGTGTAAAGGGGAGAAGGGGTGGTTTTTTATTTTAATTTTTTGTTAGAAACCTTCTCCATGAAAAATTATATGTAATTGCCAACTTTAATGGAGATCAGTTAAATGGTGTCGACTGTAGCTTTGAATAAACAAAATTTGCAAAAATTAAGGGGGTGGACAGGGGGAGAGGGTTTCAGTTTTTTTAAACCAAAAGTTGACAGTATTTTTCTGTTTATTTTTGACTATATATGTCCAAAGTTTCATCAAGATCGAATAAAAAATGTGTATTTGTATAAAAATTTAGGGGAGAGTGGTGGTAGAAGGGGTGGTTTCTCAATGAAATTCATATGGGACCACTTTGGAGGTATACCCTAGCCACTAAAAAAATTTCATTGAAATCGGTTCAAAATTGGCGAAGATATCGCTGAACATACATACAAAAAAATACAGACGAATTGAGAACCTCCTTTTTTTGAAGTCGGTTAATAGAAGTTGTGTTCTAGTGACTGAAGGCTATTTCTCATTCTACCTTTTGTCTGATTAAGACAGTCACGTCAATGTAGAGAATTATGGATAAAATTAAATTCAAAGGCGTTTTCTTGTCACAAGTCATTATCTCCCTTCATACCTAACGGAAATCGATAAATGAAATATCATTTTATATAGATTGAGGTATCCGCTTTGGTCACATGGACACATCGTATTTTAAGAAATTAATTTTTCTGTCCTTAAAGGGCAAAAACGTTAATATTTCAATTTTGTTTTTGTTTGTGTGTGTGTGTCACGAGACATTTATCTCCCTAGATACCTAACAGAAGTCAAGAAATGAAGTTTCATTTCAAAGATTAAGATCTCCGCTTTGGTAACATTATATATTAACAAAGGAATATTTCGGAATCCGACCGTTAAAGGGCAGAGGTATCAATATTTCTACAACGCGTTTTTGTGTAACGAGCCATTCATCTCCATGGATACCTAACCGAAATCGTTAAATAAGGTATCATTTTAGGGATTTAGGTTTCCTCTTTGGTCACACATATTTTAACAAAGGGATTTCTCGGAATTTGACCTTTAAAGGGCAAAAGTATCCGTATTTCCATGACGCTTTTTTTTTTTTTTTTTTTCACGAGCTACTTATCTTTCTTTATATCTAACGCAAAATTGAGAAATGAGGTATCATGTTAGAGATTATGGTCTCTGCCTTGCTCACATCATATCTGTTCCTGCATAGCGTTTCTGTGTGGGGGTGTCATTTTTAAATGCATGCTGCATCCATATTGGAAGGATACCATCAAATATGAGTAGTTTTTACCCTCTAATACATCTGTTTCATGACGGTAATGTCTGTTCTTCAGGTTTTTTTCCGATTGTCGAAGACTTTCATGTATACTGAAACACTCAATTTAGACTGATGTCCCATTTCATTGAGGCAATTAACGTAATTTATGCTTTACTGTCTGCACGAGTGTGTTCGGTGTATCTCTATTTGAGTTTGGTGTTGGGTGTGTGCAGGGTGTACCAGTCAAACTTAACAATATTTCGTAATAGCTTTCTGCTTAATATTAACTATGCCAGCGTTTCAGTGTTTCGGGTTCCATGTTAAAGTGTAAGCCCTTTGTACGACGTATGATTACCAGGATAGCTTGGTAAGCACGAAAGAGCTCGTCGTTCTTCCTGCTTTGTATACATCCTAGAGGAGAGTCCAACCGTCATTCAGCATATTCTTCATTTCAAACTGTGAATATGGACAAAAGTCATAGCCTTTTCCTCTTATACACGATCGAAATAAATACTTATCTCATGTTTCTAAGATCTCTCTTCGACCATCACCTGCATGCAGGCGGAACTTACCTTCATCACTAAAGACATGACAGCGTCGTTCCAGAGCATCTTAAAATTTGAATTGTTAAATTCCTTCCTGTTGGAATTCTATACATTTTCAAGTTCGGAAATATAGGTTAGCATGCTTTTGAATTGGCCCCTTGCTCATCTTGTACTTTATCTGCCCACTTATTTTCTTTTAATGACTTCATAGAGCACATTTCAATTTTTTAGGGTACACCCGACACCCTTTGGAGACATATCTCCAATGATTCCTTGCATCAATGATTAGAATAAATCCTGAAATTTCAACCATAGATCAGCCATTAGACTAAAAGCTCCCGTACAGGTATCCACCGGACGTGACACTAAGTGCTATGGTTTATTGGTTCATACTTGTGTGTCATCCAGTCTGCTACGTCACACCAATGTAGTGCAACCATATA
Organism: Vandiemenella viatica; assembly: GCA_031002005.1. Taxonomy (NCBI): domain Eukaryota; kingdom Metazoa; phylum Arthropoda; class Insecta; order Orthoptera; family Morabidae; genus Vandiemenella; species Vandiemenella viatica. The sequence continues at coordinate 379,809,725 of JARYHS010013630.1, forward strand.
CACAGAGGAAAAGGTATATCCACCACAGACCTTCACACACGGGCAGACACACAGAAACCCATCAGCAAATAACAATACACACGCACCTAGCAATATATCGTCAACACATAGACCAAACCGCGTCCTCAATAGAGTTAAAAGTTTCATCACTTACAGAAAAGTTTTTAGATATAATTGTAATGAACTCCACAAAGGTATAACGAGAGTGGACATTTTAGTACAGCTAACACTCGTTGATATACATTTTAAATATGTATTAAGTAACACATTCCATATATTTCATTAAAAAGGTGAGAAAATGGATAAAATAGATTAAAGCGCCAAATTCTATAAATATAACAAAAATTGGCAAAAAATTGTGTCAATTCCCTCTACGAAAGAAGTCAATATTTACATCTGCCTTCAGTGCACACCAAAGTGCCATCTTTATGAAGTGTGTTTAACACTCCAATCGACTAAAGAAAAGCGTGATATCTGTGTAAATTGCGTGTTAGGCTGATAAAGCAGTCTCCAGAAAGAAAAAAAATAAGGATGATAACTGGAAAGATGTGTTCATCATAGAGCTCAATGTTATCGATTAAAGATGCTGACAGAAAGTATGAAGACAAAGAATCCAACATTAATACAACAAGACATAGCCGTCATAACTTACGTTATGTTAGGGTAAGTACAGGTTAGCTGCAGTGAATAGGTTGTTGTATTGTGTTAAAAGTCGAGCGTGGTGTTACAGTCAAGTGCTCTGTTTGGACAAAGTCACAAGTGCTATTCATTTGATGTTGAAAAGCCTCTAAAATCAAATATATTTCAGCTTTCTGAGGTGATGTGGGCTCCACAATTCCCGGTGCCGCGTTCCTCATTTAAAAACCTGCTATATCGGCTGTAATAACCCCCGAAAACCCGTGTATAGTTATCGAAATTCAGCGTTCGCGTTTTGGGTTAGGGATCATCCGCGCAGTATATATTTTCAAGTGTCTGATGACTACCAGGTAAACAATTGTGAACACCTTGGTGTTATAGTAATCAATTTACTTCTCACTATATAAAATACAAATAAACCCTTTTTATTAGTTTCGCTTGCACAGTTTTCATCTGTGCCTTTTTGACATACAACACACGTAACACAATATTTCAAAGGGGAGGAGAGGGGCGGGCGGCAATACTTTTCCTTAGAAAAACAGCAGCATTAGTCTTCTAGCTGACGTATGTTTTTAAAAAAAATTAGTTTATTGACATGCTACAATCAATTCTCGCTATGCAATTAACATTTAATTTATGTAGACATGTGGTTCCTCCTTAGCAGATACTTGCAGTATTGTCTAAAATATCGTTAATGTTACCTCACTGTATTTGTTCTTCTCATCTACCTTAAGTTTCATCGGGTTACTGCAGCATTCCAGGTTATTTTGGCTCATGAATTTATGACAGCTGATATTGACAGATTACATTCCAGTCATCTTCCACCAGCTATTTCCTCATAGCGTTTGATTTTTTTCCAGTTACTTGCCTGTAGGTTGGTGGCTCGCAACTGTAGCAGTGACGATCCTGGCTGTGATATGTCGGGTCTATCGCGTGGATCGTCTGTGCACAGTTGCAGGAAACGCTCCACTCGCGCACTAGAGTGCTCTGGCCCGTCACCTGTGCGCACATATCAACAGCCAGTCAGTAATAGGCGATCTCTACCAAATTGAATTACCCTAGGAGGCGTCCATTAATTAAGTGAGGAGAAATAAGGGGGAGCCGGCGAAGTCTCATAAAATCTCACCAAAAGGAGGGGGAGAGAGGTTTGACGGAAATGTCAAGTCATCTTTTGAAATTCTTGATGGACAGTTGAGATAAAAAAAAATGTTCCACAAATGTCACAGATATCGAGTATAATGGGGGCATAAGGTAATTGATGGACGCCCCCCTAACATTGCTCAGTAGTTTGTGATAGATGATTGCCATACCTTCCAGACCGTGAGGACACATGATGACGATTCCGCAAGGCCTTCCCCACTTTGCCTCTCCAGCGACGATAAATTGGTCGATGATCACCTGAGCCAAGTTGCAGAAATCTCCGAACTGCGCCTCCCAGATGACTAGCTGCCTCGGGTGTGCCGACGCGAATCCCAGCTCGAATCCAAGCGTGCTGTACTCGGACACAGGGCTGTTACTGAGCTCGAGCTGGGCGCGAGCACCCGGCACCTCGCGTAATGGCGTCCGCTTAACTCCCTCGCGGCGCTGGTCGTGCAGCACCTGCGGCGGTCCACCGAAAATTAATAAAACCGCTATTATTATATTTCATTACCACTAAGTGCAAACACGATTCTGGCCATCTATTTATTTCGTGCTATTACTAATTAATAATGTGAAGCAATGTATAATGGAAAGATACGAGAGTCCAGAACAACGAGGCTACGGAGTCCTAAAATTCTTCTTTTAGTTTTTGCCATATGCGAGAGGCGTTAAGTCTGCAACAACAGGCTTGCCTCGTCACATCCAAAATGTGTAGCACAGCTCTATTTCAGCAAATATTTAACAAGCTGGTGGAAATTTCTCTCAATGATTTACTCATTCTTCGAAATGTTTAAACATTTATGAATCGGAAAAAGTACGTAACATATTGATAATATAAAAAATTATTATCAACCTTGTGGTGTAACCCCAAGCTTCTTAGCGGTGAAATGAGTGTTTAATGTGGCGCGCCAACAGACATCATACATGGCCTCAATTCAAAGTCTAGGTAAAGTTTCACTGTTCTATTACCGCCTAACAAGTGCAAGAGGAGCGGGCCCTGATTGGTTCGTCCATCCCTTCTCTTTCGATGACGAAAAACATTGAGAGCTATCTAAAGAGGGACAAGAAGGTTATTCGGTGCCAGACTCTCAACCCGGCAGACTGGCCGTTTTTTTGGTGGAGACGTCAGCTGGAGTCTACCGGTAAACAGCCAGCCTCGGGTACGGCGGCGACAGGGCTGCCTCCAACACGTCACGTCGCACCGGCCGGCTCGCAGGAAGCGGTAAAGCACACGCAAGAAACTGTTCACCATGGACAATGGTCCGTAACACACCATAATTATCCATGCTCTACCCATTCTCTGTGACTAGCCAAGGCAAGTTATCTTTTAATTATATACATGTGCCACAAAGAAAATAATAAAGGAAATAAAATCTTGAGGTTTTGGTTGTAAACTATAACAAATGAGCTTTTGTGTTCTCCCCAGAACAATTGTCCCCAGCAGCAATTTTCATAATAAGATCAATTTAAGGAAAACCAATAATAATAAAACCTTTCAACCTCAAAAGCGTATATTATGTGAAATAAGAATGCTGACTAGCACTCTGCTCATTGACATGATGTCAACAAAGGATCCTCATATGTGAAAATGTGGTTATAATGTCTGCTACGGTATCTTACACATAACTAGAGATGGCTGTTTGTCTCACCCAGTGTCTATGGCTGAAGGTGCCCCTCTCGACGTCTTGCCCGGTGAATCTGACTGGAAATCCCTGTCGGAGCAATGTGGCCACTGCTAGTGTCTCGGCTGTTGGCCAATCGATGAGGCCTTCCTTCAATCGCGATAGACGCGCTCGCAGAAGGCTATTCACCTGAAACACCGAGAGAATTGGCTGTTATCAACTTGCGGAATATTTCAGCCACGAGGACTTGACTGATACTTTATTGACCAAAGCATTTCCTAGAGGCATTTCGATAGTGACAAGAGCAGTAAGTATTTTCACATAGTAGGGACATGTCGATAAACAAATGACTAGAATTACTGAGTTACACATGCTCTTGCACCACGTGCAGTAATCAGAGTCTCAAGAAGTTGTGGCATAAAATTAAGGAGAGCCTGGTAATGATGCTGGGGAGCACACTGCTACACGTTTTATTGTGACCTCCACAAAGCATCATCTATAACGAATAACGAACGACCATATCCTCTACTTGTTGGTCGAGCGACACGTTAAGCAAACATGCAAACCATGGAAGCAGTGGTACCCGTCGTTCTGAGAAGAAGCTATTGTCTTTCCTAGCCAAATGTTGCCGAACATTGCCCTGCATGTGGAGCTACCTGTAGGAGGGCAGTATCTCTGGTTCTAAAAAATAGCAGTGAAATTCTGCTAAGCCTGTGCAGTTAATTAGTTGCGCTCGATTCTTAAGGTAGATTCCCGCGGCGCGTGATTTTGAAGGCCTCGCCACATCAGCTGCAGTGTACGGACCAACGCGCGCCACAGGCTAGCCCTCGCCGCCTCCACACCACCTTGGCTAGTGTCATTTCAGCTACCTGGGCGTTTGATCTATTCAGGCTTCTAACATTCTTCGCTCCGACTCGCAGAATGTCTCTATCCATTCTGATGACTCCTCCCTGAGCGGTCCCCAACCTGAGATCTGACCGAAGGACTATTATACCTCCGGAATATATTACCTAGGAAGAAGCCATGAACTGTACGTAATTTGAGTGGATTACATGGCCTCAGGATACTGTTAGGGTTTTTAAAGCAGCGGCTTGCGGCTTCTTCGTTGCCTTCTGCATCATCATGTCCTTCATCATTTCTGGTTCATCGGCATTTAGGGGCCGTTTCCTACCCCAAGGGCAAGCTGGAGCCCTGAACCGCTACCCGCTCCTCCGCCCTCCTTTAGGAAGCCTTTGGCAAGCAGTGGGTGACTCCTTATACCGGGAATCTTTCAGTCACCAGAGCCTCGTCCGCGCAAACAGGGTGCACCACGTGAAGGAGAGGTTGGTTGCAAGATGCTCTCCAAAACTCTTACATCCCAGCAGCTTTCGTAGGAGACACCGAGCATCACAGAGGAATAGACCGCTATCATCGTTGAAACTGTTCGTATTCTTTAAAATTTCTGCTGCCTCCTTTATTCGGCACAATAAAGCTGACTGTCAAATAAATAATATGGCATTCCAGCAAAATCCTGTTGTTTTTAACAAAGATGGCCGCGGAAGCCTGAGAATTCATATATTTTCTATTTCAGTTACTATAAACCATTGATTTCAAAAATATATGATACAAATCCACCAAATAAGACCAAATTAGAATACTAATAATAATAAATATAAATTTAATATTATTATCAATAATAATAATTATTATTATCAACATACTATCTGTAAATATCTGTCTGATAAAATGTTTTTAATTTGTTCCAAAAATGTTATTTTGCTGATGAGTCTTGCATCCTATCTATACTTATAAAACGCAAGTTTTGGTCATCTGTCACGCCATGACGTCATACTATGACGTCGCGCTATGATGTCACGCTTATTGCCTTCATAGCCATAGAGATGTCGTTCTGGGTCATGCACAATATTTTATAATAACACTTCTAAGCATCAGCGAATAAATTAACTGTTTAAATTGACATGTCAATCATTAGAAACCTATATTAAATATTCGTTTTATATATAGAAACATTCCTTAAATTCTTTGTCCATACATATGTAAGATGAAAGCTTCAATTTTCGAGCATCAATGTTAGCGAAAGTATTGATTAGATTGGTATTTAGCATGGGTCAGAATTACAACTGGCATTTGATGTTATTTTTCAAAAATAATTTAAACTGTGTCCTATTATTGAAATTATTAATTCATTTGAACGGAAATAGTTGTACACTGATCGCGATCCGTGCAGCCCAGACTACAATTAAAACAAATATTACGTGACATAATGTAAGTTTGTAAGATTTATTTTAATTTCCTTTGCATTTACTAGGCAATATTATTTAGGCTATTATTTGAACAACATGTAACTGTATCAGCCATTCAAACGTTGCAATATCGATCTGAATTACGGATAACAAAAAGAAAGTGTAAGAACCCATGAAGATTTTTGTACAAATTAATATCGCGATGCATTATTGAAAATGCGATACAGTAATATGCGTGAGATTGACGTATTGTTTTTGTGGCTGCAATTTTAGCATAATTTGTGGTTAGGTTGAAATGCTACATGGACCAGGATAACAACTGAAAGTTTTTGGTACAGCGCAAGGCACGAGGAATTACATTGAATTTTATTTTTTAACAGTTCTATTTAGTTAAGCAAGCGCAAAATAAATAAAAAAATTATGAATGCCAGAAAACTGAAAGAAAAGTATGTATTTCGTTAGATCGGCATAAAGCTAACTATGCGCCCTACAACACAATTGAAACTAATATTACATGGCTTAACGTAAGTAGTTAATATTACTGGGGTCATTATTTCAACCACACATACGCTGTGTCAGCCATTAAAACATTGATTTGCATCACGGATAACAAAAAATAAGGATATAAGAACCTGTGGAAATATTTGTATTCTCATTTACTTTTTGTTAGTTTATGAAGCTTAGATCAGGAGTTATTTTAATGGAAAACATAACGGGAAATTCGGGAAGTAGTGAGATCATGAATGAATCGAATTCAGAGGCAATGCATCAGTATACTATGGCGGAAACTGAGACGATTGCAAATATTGCTTTAGCTTCTGATCCGGGATACGGCTCGCAGTCCACCACAAACCTAAGCGAGACAGAAATGGATAATTTTCAAAATGTTTCTGAGAGTGTCACAGAAAATTTCTCGACTCCAAATAACACACAGAATGCCACACACTCAAAAGAAAACGCCACAGCAGTTGAACAAGAAAACACGACAGAGTTGGGCGATATTATGGCCATTCTAGTGCAAATGAATTCACGGTTTCAAAAATCACAAATTTTTCATCAGTGCTAGTGTATGAGTCTGTTCCAAAAGTCTAAAAGGATCTCGTGCAGAATCTCCAAAGGGTACACAGTGAACTACGCGATGTTGTCAGTTGTTATCCCAACACAAGGCGGTATAGAGCACAGTTAGTTGGAAAATAGAAGAATGCATACTTCCTGCAGAAACAGCGGTTACAGGTGCATATTGTTGGAGATTGGTACATATCTAACGTTTTAATGAACTGCGTCACTTAACAACAAGATAGGAAAGTCTAGTCTACCTTTAGGACTTACAGAAAATTTACAACTCCTACATATACACACCATCGTCGAGGATCACAACTGTCGTGTAAGAATCATAGTATGCTCGATTACACATACATACCCCACACACCAGTTGGAATCTTGTACTGTTAGCAAAATGTGATCCTATATTTCCAGTCATATACAACATGGAGAGTTTTCAACCAGAGTGAGTAACATCCACTTCATTCCTAAATGGTTACAACAGATATCATCATGTATTATTACTTCAATCCACATGCATAGAAAAACCCTAATCTGTATGCCCAGATTCACAATGGTATCCTCCTGAATGAGAGGCCAGCACTCTCGGTGAAATGATAGGTGACAAAATTATAAGTGTTTGATTTAAAAGGGACCTCTTCACAGCATCAGCTAACCATTTCCACAATTTGAATAGTTGTATGATGCAATTTGAAATCGACGCTTCACGAAAATACGTCACACACCCTTTGCGTCTGACAAAAAAGTCTTCATTTATAAAGACAACCTGTAGACCTCGTGTTGTTAAGTTCGCTTCACGCATGTTTATACTAGCATCAGAGACCAGATTGATGAAATGGGGCAAGTGTTCTTCCACAAACGGGATTTAACAGGCTTACACCCACCACCACAACCACTTCCCCCACAACACGTGTCAATGAAGTATTAATCATAGTATGCTCGATTACACATACATACCCACACACCAATTTCAGTTAGAATCTTGTACTGTTAGCAAAATGTAACCCTATATTTCCAGTCATATACAACGTCGAGAGATATTTTTTTTGTATGCCAATCTAAATATCAAGCCAGGTGGCTGAGTTTATAGCGATTGGCCCTGTCATGCTGAGGTTGGGGTTCTATTCCCGGTCCGGCTGTTCATTGGTATCTGTTGTTGTAGTAATTTAGACACAAACAGCCGTTTTCGACAGCGAAAATCACGTTTAGTGGTGTTTGTGACTGTCGGAAGGTATGAGTTTTTATTCATGGCCATTTGATACAAATTTTCTTGTATTTTTGGCTCAGAGTCAAAAGTACCAGATTCCATTTTTCGCGCGCTCCGTCTACGTAAGCCAACTGAACTGCGTTTCGGTATGGGCAGGGAGGCCCTTAAACATTTCGTGGTTTAGGTGATACGACCTACACTCTCGAACTAGCATGCTGTCAAACGCGTGAAAATTCTTTCACTTTACACTGATTTCAAAATGCCGCAATACAGAAATTCACGGAAGATAGCGTCCACTAAGTTGTAGATGATGTTAGATCTATCATGAAATTTTTCGTCAGTGCCAGTGTATGAGTCTGTTCCCAAAGGGCACATAGTGAACAATGCGATGCGAGATTGGTGAATTTTTGGACAAGTGGTCTTCCACAAACAGAATTTCACGCGTTTTTGCCAACCACCACAGCACTTCTCCCACAGCATTTCTCCCACAGCACGCGTCGTTGACAGATTGAGGGATTGTGGAGCAGATGTTCCCCACATACAACAGGCTTACCCCCACCACCACCACCTCCACCACAGCACGAGTTCTCCCATGGACAGGACTGAACAGGTTTACCCCCACCACCACTAGACCCTATTTAACACCCAACCCACCTGCTAGTGTCAGTGTTCAGAGATGGCCTGCCCGGTAATATTGTTGTCGTCGGTGTATCAGCTCAATGCTGGTGATTCAAAGCGTTTGACGATAGTTTTATTGTCCAAGCATGAATTTGAGCCAGTAGTGGTGCTCGAAAAAGTGGGGCACAGTACCAAAGTTATATTAACGTATGAAGAATGGAGAATGCTGACTGAAGTATTGGATGTAGTATCCGATTTGTTCAACAGAGACAGCTCCCAAACAGCCATTCCATTCCGCTCGGTGAACACTCCATCTCCTTCCGAATGGTGGTTGGGATAAAAACTGTATGTGTTTATCGCAATTCCTATCCTGCCAGCTGCGTGTTCTTCAGAGAATCGACATGGCAAAACCCCTTTGAAGTGCAGCCTGCAGTGACTGGAGCCTTGACCACCAAGAAGACGTGGTGCCCCCACGTTGCAAGATATTACAAGGAGTTTGTGAACATTTTAGCCAATAAAGTGCTACATAACTATCAGATGGGTAAGATCCAAAAACTGACAAGTGTGCATATTAATAATGTTTATGTGACTCAAGTGACATACAGCCCCATTTCATCATTGGACTATACACTGCTTAGACATGAAATTATTGCATATAAAAATTTACTAGTATCGGATGATGTTAATAACAAAGTAAATAAGAATTATGATTCTGGATATGATGTTTGTGGTACTACAGGCATGTGAAAAGTATAAATAAATATAAAAAAACACATTGTACATGATTCACTTTGTTTTATTTTTACACACCATCCATTAAAAAGTCCTTTATGAAGTTATTTTTCATGTGTCCTTCATCACTTACTAGTCTTAAAACCGAATCGTAATGGACACCAACACTCGATAAGACATAAAGTGTCAGCTGACATAAATTGTGTTGGATATAAGTAGTAAGTACGTGCCACTTTCCTCGAATTTTATTATAAAAGTGTGAAAATTTGCAAAGGATGAAAACAAAATATGTGTGCATCACAATATTCAATGTATTCGATCAAAGGTGCTGACAGAACGTATCAGACACATTAACCCACACACAAGGCATAGCTAAAACCACTAGCATCGGTAGGTTTACGAACCTACATAACAGGTTAATATAGGATGTTAAACAATATGCCATATTGGGGTAAGATACGTTTGGTTAGCCCAAGTAAGGTTAGTCCACTACACCTGAGCTGTAACTTAATTTACTGTAGGCTGGCACATTCAGCAAAAGTTAAATCTCGATCGAGGTGTTACAGTTATGTGCGCCATTTACTCAAAATAGCTTGTAATGAAGGTGGGATATGTTAGCGTAAGCTCAGGTTAATCCTTATTTTTCATAAATTGGAAGAGCATGTGAAGCGATAACTTTATATAACGAGGATGGGATGCACTAGAGGTTAACCACAGTTTTATGTTAATAAACCATCACACCCTAGCAGTAATTGAGGTTATTTAGATGATTTAGGTTAGGCAGGCCCAGCATGTTATATTGTGTTAGCTTAGATGTGTATCGAATGTATTACCCAAAACAGTGAAACGCAAAGTATGAGGCGGTGAATCACTGAACTATAAGACATCGGACAACTAGAGTAGTACATCACATATATCTGTCGAAAGTCACACTAAAGTATTGAAGCTGAACTAAACAGAGCATGCATAAGATGACAACATCACAAGTTTCATTAAACATTATGTTAACAGCACGACCTTCCACAAGACCGATGTTTGCATCATACAGCTCAATATTATCGATCAAAGGTGTTGACAGTATGTGTACAATTGCCAACATCTCCATAGAAACTACAACCATCAGTAGGTAAGCGGAACGTATGTTAAAGTCAGGTTATTGCAGGATGTTAAATTGCTTGTTATATAGTAGGTTAGAGTCAATTCAGATTAGGTTAGTTCAACTCACCTTAGGTGTACTGTGGGGGTTGTTATACTGTGTTAGGCGACGGCAGCAAGTTTTCGTATGTCGGTATTTTGCGCGCCGGTTTTCTGGATATACCGCGTTTTTATATGTGCTACCCAGCCGCCGTTTATTGTGTGAACACACTTTAATGACATAACTGATAGCTCATAGGTGCTGTAACGGTTAGCGTTCTGGCCTCGCATTCGGGAGGACGGCGGTTCGAATCCCCGTCCGGGCATCCAGATTTGGGTTTTCCATGGTTTCCCCAGATCACTCCAGGTGAATGCCGGTATGCTTCCTTCAAAAGGCCATGGCCGAATTCCTTCCCATTCCTTGCCCCCCATCCTTTCCCGTCTATAAAGACCTCGCTGTTAAGAGACGTTAAGAAGTTAAAAAAAAAGCTGATAGGTGATTTCGAATAACCAAACCAGATGTGTTAGAAAACCACTCGCATGCAGCGCTTGTACTGTAGCAGCTACACATAAAATCTTCTTAGCTTCTGTAGACACTTAAGGGCACTTCTTGATCTAAATTTCCACCTAGTAAGTAGATTGTCTTCTTCATCGCCACCATTTTATAATTTGTATGAAAAAAGGAGTTTACTTCAGGTTGATTTGAATTGAAGACCGCGGGAAAATCTACAGATACACAAAGTACCTAGTTAAATATGCTTAAGAATGATAAATGAGAAATTGATGACAAGGGTAATACATCCTCACATATCAGTGCACATCATTCTAATGTGGACATAAACAGTTGTTCTTTCTTCCGCAAAAAGCATATTTGGATGGCGCAACATTGCCACAAAAATGTTAAAATATGGTGTTATACGAGTATGTCGATTTTTTAAAAAAAATTCATTAACAGAATGTAGTGCCCGGTTTTTAAGTGTCAGAATTTTTTTTTTTCGGAACTAAACGTATACATTCTTATAAAACGGCACGACAGCACGTAGATAACAAGAAGAAGAAGAAGATGCATCTCTCTATTCTTTAACTTTTCAGTTACTTCATTCTTCAATAAAGCCTGTCCTTTAGCGATTTGAAGACTGCGATTCAATTTGTGCCTATTCCGTTTCCGTTTGTACCAAGCGAATACCAGTGTCGCTTCGTCCCCACGCAACACGTGAATAACAGGCCGATCTTACTGTCATGCTCGATTTTTACCGAGCGTGGTGGGTGGGCGGTTAACGTTCTAGCCTCACAGCCGGGAGGACGCCGGTTCGAATTCCGTCTGGGAATCCAGATTTGAGCGTTTCATGGTTTCTCCAAATCACTCCAGAGGAATGCCGGCATGCTTCCTTCAAAATGCCATGCCCGAATTCTTTCCAGTTCCTTGTCCCAGTCGCTTGGCCGCAGATGTCATGTAGCTAACGATAAACCGAGCGAGCCTATACAGCGTTTGCACGGCTCTATTAGACGTTTTGTTTGACCTGTACACTGTACACCGACCTGAACAAAAACAATTGACGGTACATTTGGTCTAGACAGCCAGACGGAGTAAGGATGCGGCATTATATGGATAAGCTGGAATGGTGGGTGAAAGAGAGAATACTCGTAGACGCCCTTACTACAGTGTAAAATACAACTAATTAATTGTTATGATGATAGTTTTAAATTCGACGTTAGTGTGTGGTGTAGTCTTTGACCTCTAATTTGCCACTGTAGATGTTTGAGGAATACTAATTACAAGTTGTGACCTCATAAAATAGGAGATAAAAAAAATGTCCAGCATCTCTTGTTTAAGTACTGCTAACGTCAATTGTTACATTCGTATAAAACATAAGTAACTAAACAAGTATTCACAATAATGCAATACATAAATTAAAATTATCAGGCTCATATCTCATGAAATACACACTTAAATAAAAATGTTCCAAGACAACATTGATTACATTTTTCAATACATACTCACTGGATAATGAATATGGGAAAATGTATTTATCTCACTCTGGGAGGTAGTCCTAAAACGTTGTTTGAATATTTGTCTACAGTTTCTATTTTGTGCCCAATATAATACATCTTCCTGTGAAATTTTATCAATTTGAAATTGAGACTTGTGAGGTACACAATCTCACCGTTTGTGATTTTAACATTAGAAAAGTTGTTTTTTATTTAGTGTTTGTATTTGTAAATACTAACATTGAATTTATAAGTTCCAAGGTCACAGAATGTCAAGACAAATATACGAGATCTTTGGCACAAAAAGAACAGTTGAAAAAAAGTGGAAGAAAAGGTTTTGTTGGAAGAGAATGAGTTGGTTTTAAGAGAAAAATGTATTGAGAGTGGAGGTGAAAGAGAAAGGCTCGATGGAGAAGCCGCGAAGAATCCTGACAGGATTAGTATGTAATTGGAAAATATTAGTCTGAGGGAAGATAAATGATAAAGATAATGAAATATGAATTTGTAATTGATAATTGGTTGTTATGTGGAAAACAGAAGATATAAGATAAGTAGAAGATGTTTTATTTAATACTGAGGTTGTAATAAAGACAAAGGAGTTGATTTTAAAGTTCATGGTATTATTTTGTTAAATAGTGGTTTGATTTACAGTGTGAGTATCGAAATAAATTCAGCGACGGACAAAGAGGGATAAATGAAATTCCTATTCACTGGTCCAACGCAGGAAACATAAGTAAAAGTATTATATTTAAGTGGATAAAGTACATTTTCATATTTTTTTTAAAAAAAGTAGAGTACCTTACAGACTGTACTAAAGTAAAAAACACTTATTCATTCCTATGTTGCCATTACCTGTGGGTGCAAATCCATTTTGGTGGGTGGTGTTAGTATAGCCTCTCCTATGTAGTACAGCAGGTCGACGGACATTCCGGTGACTGGGAAGGCGAGTGGAGAACACACGTCGGCGATTGAAGGTCTCGGCAAGGGCAGATCCGACCAGTCGCGCACCCGGTGGCCCGACTCCCGCTGGGCCCTGTTACATTGCTAGCTGGAAAACATGTTGCAGAAAGGTGCAAGACATAACTACCACGATTTCAATTTTAATCTCGGTGAATTTTTCCTGTTACATTCCTGTGGGGTCACTAAGTTATAGCAACGTGCAAAACATAACTGATGTGACTTCAATTCTCAGCTCAGTCAATTTGCTATACGATAATTCCAGGTACTCATTACTGCGGTATCGTACGAGTTCAAGTTAGTAATTAGTTTATATCCTGGATCTGCCACTATAAAAATCTTTCGTTTTCCCAGTTGATCTCTAAGAAACTAAGGCCCTTTTTCTATCTTGATAACCTACCCGTTTTCTGAAGGAAGCTATCACTCGCACATTTAGAAGAGGTGGCTGTTTCTTCTTTCCCGTTGTTAATAATCAAATTTTTAAATAAACTTCTACAGCATACTTGGCCTCCCAGGCGTCAGGGCCACTAAGAAGCTTATTAGCCCTGTTCACTAACTTCCGGGGTAGATTTGACTGGGAGTGTTTCGTTGACTTTCACAGGATCTTTATTGAATGATTGGTGGCTTTCCCCGTGTATCTGCTATATTATTTTTATTTTATTTTTTGACATTTGGTCGGTTGGCCGTAAAGTACATTACAGTTAGTGTTCCTCCTTTACACACACACACATATATATATATATACACACTGAAAAACCAAAGAAACTGGTATAGGCATGCGTATACAAACACAGAGATATGTAAACACTCAGAGTAGGTACTGCGGTCGGCAACGCCTATATAAGACAAGAGGTGTCTCGCACAGGCGTTAGATCGGTTACTGCTGTTACAATGCCACCTTATCACGATTTAAGTGAGTTTGAACGTGGTGTTACAGTCGGCACACGAGAGATGGGACACGTGAGGTGGGGATTTTCCCGTACGACTATTTCACGAGTGCACCGTGAATATCGGGAATCCGGTAAAACGTCAGATCTCCGACATCACTACTGTCGGAAAAAGATCCAGCAAGAACGGGACCAACCACGACTGAAGAGAAATGTTCAACGTGGCAGAAGTGCAACCCTTTAGCAAATTGCTGCGGATTTCAATGCTGGGGCAACAACAAGTGTCAGCATGCTAACCATTCAACGAAACATCATCGATATGGGCTTTCAGAGCCGAAGGCCCACTCGTTACCCTTGCTGAGTGCACGACACAAAGCTTACGCCTCGCCTGGGCCCGTCAACACCGACATTGGACTGTTGATGATTGGAATCTTGTTGCCTGATCTGATGAGTCTGGTTCCAATTGTATCGAGCAGATGGACGTGTACGGGTATAGAGACAGCCTAATGAGTTCATAGACCCTGCATGTCAGCAGGGGACTGTTCTAGCTGGTAGAGGCTCTGTAATGGTGTGGGGCGTGTGCAGTTACAGTGACATGGGACCCCTGATACATCTAGATACGACTCTGACAGGTGACACGTATGTACGCATCCTGGCTGATCACCTGCATCCATTCATGTCCATTATGCATTATGATGGACTTATGCAATTCCAACAGGATAAGGCGACACCCCACACGTCCAGAATTGCTACAGAGTGGCTATACTCTTCTGAGTTTAGACATCTCCGCTGGCCACCAAACTCAGCAGACATTAACATTATTGAGCATATCTGGAATGCCTTGTAACGTGCCATTCAAAAGAGATCTATCTCAACCCCCTTGTACTCTTACGGATTTTAGGACAGCCCTGCAGGATGCATGGTGTCAATTCCTTCCAGCACTACTTCAGACATTAGTCGAGTCCATTCCACGTCGTATTGAGGCACTTCTGCATGCTCGCGGGGGCCCTACATGATATTAGGTAGGTGTACCAGTTTCTTTGACTCTGCAGTGTATATATACAAACAAACCACTTAATAGTAATCGGATTATATAAAAGAAATAGTATTCTACATAGTATTAAGTACATAAACTTTATAAGATTCATTGAATCAAAGTGTTCAGACCACTATTCTCCATCAAAATATAAGGGGAATATTTAGTAAAACTGATGACTTTACCTTATGCCTAGAAGAGATTAAAAATTCCAGAATTGCAATGCAGATATTTTGTGCATATCTGAGCATCATTTTTATGACACAGGAATATCTCAGCTTTCCATCCCAAATTATAAACTAAGTTCTCATTTCTGTAGAAGTAAAATGGAGAAAGGAGGAGTTGCCATTTTTGTTAAAAATAATATTCAATGCAACAGTGTAAATATAAGTAAGTATTGTACACAACAACACTTTGAATGCTGTATTACTGAACTAGAATATGGTAAGGAAGAGCTCGTAGTAATAGCAATTTACAGGGCCCCCTCCGGAAATTTTAGACTGTTTTTATCTCAGTTAGAGTCTTTGCTACTATGTTTTAAAAATAACAAACAAATAGTTTTATGTGGAGATTTTAAAGTTGACTTTCTCAATCACAGCAATGAGAGGCTAGATATGGAAGCCTTGATGTTGTATTTTAACTTAACGGCACTTGTAAATTTTCCTACTAGAATACAAAATAATAGCAGGACTGCAATTGATAATTTTTTATGGATATTTCTCAGTACAGTAATTACAACATATTTGCAGTAATAAATGGTATCTCAGATCATGATGCCCAGCTGTTATGTATCAAGTCCATAAACACTATTAAACAGATAAAGAAAAGTTGGGTATATAGAAGAAATGTTAATGAAAACAATATAAAACCTTTCATAGATACCTTAAATAAGGAACAATGGTCAGAAGTGTACCAGTCACAGGGTGTTAATGAAAAATTTGATTCCTTTCTCAACATATTTCTAAAACTTTTAGAAGAAAGTTTCAAAAAAAGGAAAGTTCTCAATACTCCAAAAAATGAACTGGGTAAGGGATGGATAACAAAGGGTATTATAGTATCTTGTAAAACAAAAAGGGACCTGTACTTGAAAGTAAGAGAATCAGATAACTATACACTGAAATCTCATTACAAACTTTATTCTAAAATACTAAGAAATGTAATAAGAAAGGCAAAGAAAAGGTATATATCAGAGAAAATAGAGAATTCAGGCAATAAGATGAGAACTATATGGAATATAATAAAAACTGAAACAGGAAAATCTGTAAATCGCTCTAAAGACATAAAAATATAGCAAAATGGATCTGTTCATAGTGAAGTGGGGGAAGTTTGTGAAATATTTAACAAATATTTTACTTCATTTGTAGAGAAATTAGGCATAGGAAAGCAATCCCCACATAGTGCCCTAAGGCTTCTTCAGACTGCTTTCCCAAATAAATTTGTAGAAATGCAATTGCCACCAGTAACAGTCTCGGAAATAAATAAACTCATGAAACAATTAAAACCTAAAAATCCTTCCAGCTATGACAATATTTGAAACAAATTACTGAAAAGATTTTCAGATTGTATCAGTCGTGTACTTGCCCACATTTGTAATGAATCCTTAATGCAAGGCGTGTTTCCAAATAGACTAAAATAGGCAGTTGTAAAACTGTTGTTTAAAAAAGGAGAAGCAACATGTGTAGATAACTATCGTTCCATTTCATTACTTTCAGGATTCTCAAAGATTTTTGAAAAAGCCATGTACTGTAGAGTAATAAAATATATTAAATAAAATAATATCCTCACTAAATCACAATTTGGGTTCCAAAAAGGATCATCTATAGAAATGACTATATATTCATTTTTAAATAATACATTTGAGGAACTGAATAATAAAATGAGCCCTGTAGGAATATTTTGGGATCTTGCAAAAGCATTTGACTGTGTAAATCATGAATTACTTTTGAAAGAAATGGAATACTATGGTATTTATGCAACCGCAGGTAAATGGTTTAAATCATACATGAAAAATCGAATGCAAAAAGTTTCCATTTTTGATCCTAAAATATGTAAAGATGCTTCATCAGACTGGGAGAAAATATAACATGGAATTCCACAAGGTTCTGTCCTAGGACCCCTCCTCTTCTTGTTATACATCAATGACCTTCATGGAAACTTATCTGACAAAGTTAAGAGTGTTTTATTTGCAGATGACACTAACCTGACTATGAGCAAAACACCAAACAGCAATCTAGAATTTAATGTAACTGAAGTACTTAGTGAAATAGCAAATTGGTTTAAGGCAAATTCATTAAAATTAAATTTTGAAAAAAACACATTATCTTAGGTTTAAAACAAAAAATTATGCTCAGCCAAATTTACAAGTAAGCTATAAAAATAACACAATATTTGAAACAAAGAGTATAAAATTACTTGGTATTAAAATAGATGAGAAACTCTGTTGGCATGAACATATCACTTCACTACTGAAAAAGTTAAGTAGTGCTACCTTTGCAATACGAACACTTTCTGGAACAGCAGATCTAGAATTAAAGAAACAGGTGTACTCCTCATATTTTCATTCAGTGATGTCATATGGCATAATCTTTTGGGGAAACTCTTCATAAAGTAAAAAAGTTTTCATAGCACAGAAAAGAGCTATTAGGATGTTGTGTAGGGTACAACCAAGAACTTCTTGCAGACAACTTTTTAAAAAACTCAGTGTTCTTACAATGAGTTCTCAGTATATATATTCTCTCATGTGCTTTGTCATAGATCATTGTAACCTGTTTACTTCTAATTCACAGGTACACAATTTCAATACAAGAAACAGAAATAACTTGCACAAAACACAAACATCTCTGTCATTAGTAGAAAGAGGAGTTAATTATTCTGGTATACATCTGTTTAATAAACTTCCCAAGAGTATAAAACAGTCTGCAGATAATAAAGATATATTTAAACAAAAACTGAGAGATTATCTTATTGGAAACTCCTTCTACAACATTCAAGAATTTGAACAAATTAATTAATTGTATTCAATATGACCCAAAAAATTATGGACTGGAAATGTAATTGCCGGAGACGTAGTATTTTACTGTCCTTGGCGTTCCAATACATTTTTTAAAATATATTTTTGGGCTTGCCTATTATTATTTGTGAACAACGGGGAGAATACAAACATTAAGTTCAATGAGTAATTATATATCTCCGTTACAATTAAAGAAAAATTCCTATGGAAGACAGTAAAACAAGAAGTAGAGTAGTACCGTTGTTGTCGCAGTAATCATATTGAACAGCGCGAGAAAAGGCATCTTGAACCTACTATGTTTTGAAGAATATCTTATTAAGTAACTTGTCCTTTCAAAATCACCTCAGTTGTTTTATTTTTTCTAATATGCTGTTATTTAACACACATACTTAGCATTTTATTGCGTTAATTAGATAAATGAAATGTTTTGTTTGTCAGAAATTTCAGTCTGCTGTGGTAAAAATCGGAGATTCTGCTTTCTTTAGGATATTATTTTTGCGCGTGCTGCAACATAAAATTTTATTTTTTCATTCCATATTGATATCTTTGGCGTGTCCTTGAAGAACTGTGAACAACTGATAGATTATTTGGATTTGATTTTCTTTAAATCACAAAAATACATTGTATAATTCTAACTTGATTAAAACTGGCGATCCTCGTCGGTGTAGCTTTATTTTGGTATATAAATTAATGCCATAAATTTATACCCATTCACATTTATTTTTAAAAAATACTTATTTGTTAGAATTGAATGATTACCATGGTGCTAATTATTTTGATTATTGTTCTCTTTATATGTTACAGAAAATGTTTACTCTGGCATGGTCCCTTTCATGAGAAAAAATATCTATGACTGTAAGTGAGTTTCAACAGGTTCAATTTCACAGCAGTATCTCCATGAGAAAATTATATTTGAGAAAAGACGGGGTTCAACCCTAAATATTATGAGTTCAGCCAGAAGAAAGCAACAATAAGAAATATATTGGTACCTTTAATTCTGAATGGTACCAAAGAAAAATATGACTCCCAGGATTTAAAGTAAATGTTTGTTTTGTTTCCCAAGTCTTCTGTTTGGAGAACAAAATTTGGCTTCAGAAATATAAACAAAATTATAAAAAGACTGAACAGCATAGAAAGTCATGGGAATTCAAAGAAACGTATTGAAAATGTAATTTCATTGTGACTTTTAGAAAGTGTAAATAGCAAACAGAAACTTAGTGAGACAAATATACTTTCAATCACTGACCATAACATAAAGGTTAGAAAAAATAGTGAAATTTTATCCCAACTAACTTTGCCTATTCTTTTTGTAGACATAACAAAAAAGATGAGACTGTGAACCCACGGGAATTTAGAGAAATTTTGCATTTAAATTAGATTTAAAACGAAATACTTGAATACATGCTAAAAATATAACAATAGGAGTTACAGTAAGAGATTGAGGAACTTCATTTGTAGCCGTAATGGCTGATGACAAAATAAATGTTTCGGAAAAGCTCAAATGTTTTTTTTTTTTTTACAGTAAGTGTTGAATTTGAAAGTTTTTGGGAACTTTTTATTCCAGAAAATAAGACTGCAGACGAAATAATAAAAATTATTTTAACAGTAAGTGTTGAATTCAAAAGTTTTTGGGAACTTTTTATTCCAGAAAATAAGACTGTAGACGAAATAAGAAAAATTATTTTAATAGAACTACGCGTAATTCTTTTCCCCACAACACCCTGAATTGTCAGGGATTGGAATGAGTTGCCAAGGGAAATGAATAACTTACTGAAAATGTTAAAATAATTTAAAGTTAAAATTTGTAGAGGGCAAATATAGGTGGGTGTAGGATAAGGGGAAATTGGGTGTGTAGGGAAATTGCCACTGGAGCGTGTGCTCCATTACAATTAAATTAAATTAAAAAAAAAAATGGTCAAAAAATAATGGGTTCAAACATTTGATGGTCCTGACTTGATTAAAAAAAAAAATCATTTGCCAGGACAGAAAAGAAAGCAGTTGGTAGTAGTATTGCTAATTTCATTCACTGTTATGAACATAAGCTAAATTTAATAATGAAAAATGCAGCAAGTACAACACGTTACGGGACTTTCTTCCTATCGCGTATGTGTTCAGCATACAACGACCGCCCATTACAAGCTGTGTAGCATGATCTTCAGAATTTAAAGCAACGTAATATTAAAGTTTACTATGGTAAATTTTTACTGATTTATCCAAATTTTGAGAATTTACTTACTTCGCCATTTCCTGTTTGAAAATAGATTCATATTTCGTCCACATATCCTGAACCTCAGGTTTTGTAAGCAGACCCTCTTTGATAAGTTTTTCTTCGTAGGTCTGCGTCACAGGTCGTTTCTTTTTGATAAGTTTGTACCTGAAAGTAATCATTTAATTAAATGTGCTTATCTTCAAATCGCACAATTGTTTTTCTTGTGAGCAACCTCTAAAATGTCGATATGCAATATACAAAGCGAAAACAGTCTCGAGAAAGAATATTTAGAACTTAATACTTGTTAATATGGGCGTATCCAGCGAGTGGCAGGGGTGGGGTCTGCTGCCTCCCTTCCCCCCTAGAAGAAAAATTAAGTTGCCTTCAGTACACTTCGACTAGTGAAGAACTGGCTCAGGAGTACTTTGTGAGAGGAAAGATTGACTGGATTATGTCTGATGAGTGTGCATCAAAATTTCCTGAAAGAATACCGTGAGATATTGAGAAACAAAGTTATTGAAAAATTTACTAAGAATTTGAGACGATTAATGTTTTCATAAACTATAACATAGTTACGTTCTTAATTTACTACATAATAGGTCAGTAGGTTAAGTGGTTGGATTACTATATTAATCAATAACAAAAATAGTTTCCTCAATAGGTTTGAGTTTCATTTTGTAACAAAACGTCATGTTTCAGTCTTCCGCCCCACTTCTTCGAAACCAATATGAGTTGCCCTCCACCCTAGCTCAAATCTTGCTCCCTTCTAGTTCCGATCCTGGATACGCCCTTGCTTGTTAACAAATAAATATTTAGTTAATGTCGACATTTATGAGCATTTGCGCAGTTATGTTTTCTAGTGTGCTGTAAGGAAACCAAGAGTCTTGTTATTATTCCGTCTTGGTGAATTTTAGCTAGCTGTATCGGACAGAAAGCTGGCGAACGAGCGTGACTCCAGCTCAGCATTTTGTAAGGTTTCTTGATCTTATATTAGGGCTTTCTTTGAGGAGTTTTGAGTCATTTTTGAAATATTTAGGTCATGCCGCAACGTTTGGAGATGTCATAAGGGGAAATTATTACAACATAAACTTTAGTGGAAGAAACTCCTTCTGTAGACACGTGAGTCACGTTGTTCTAGATCGAGAAAGAGGAGAAAACGTATAAACAGAGGCCAGGTGTAATATGGAGTGCCTTTCATTGTTTAGAATTCAGGGGGTGCATTTAGTCGCTCAATGAGTATAGAGACGAAGCCGTCCTAAGGCTTTATTGGAAGGGAATATCGGTTTACATTCGTAGTTGTATTCGTTCTTTGTATATGTGGGTAGTAACTGCTAGTCACTGAAAGAGTAGTGAGTCAGAAAAAAGTGAATTTTGCCAGTTTAGTTTTGTGTCGTAATGCCTTCCAGACATTTTGAGGTCTCAGAATATCGTCTGAGATCCAACGTTAAATTCAGGCTTGAAAATGCAGCGTCTTCGTAGCTGAGGCTATTATAACTTCAGAACTATTTAGGTGCGATTCACCAGAGCTTTATTTTAGTTTTAATTGTTTGTTTCACAATCGGAAAGATAGGTTTCGTCTCGAGAAGTGAAAATTATGACTGCGTGAAACTTAATATAAATGTTTAAAATCGTTTGTTATCGCTAAAGGAAGCGGCGTTGATTATGCAGAGAAGAAAAGATAGTCAGATGCATTACAGTTTGTGTGAATTATAAATACAGGAAGCAAGATTAATATTATAAAGATGGTTGTGAGTGTTTTGCAACTCGTATGTAACTATTTAGGTAAACATGTTTAGAACCTTATTATTTAATGTGAATATATGTTCAGAACTTCTTAGGAGTGTTTACGAAAGAAGCCAATAATAATTTGAATCGAACAGTTGAGATCAGAAAGTAATTAAGAAAAATTTCCAAAGTGGTGTAATTAATATTGTGTGCGGTGGATCTTCTGTTAATTTAATTCATATTGAATATCAATTGGTGTTCATGTTTGAAAAAGAATGGCAGTCTTAAACTGGAGGCTATATGCGTCTAAAAAGCCAAAAACATTTGCTGAAGCTATTGAACATACAGTGATGCATGAGCAGGTGAAAAGAAGGCTTACAGAAGATCAGAGTAAGAGACTAGCTAGGCAAGCCTTTATTGCTAAGCGAAAGTTGAGATGGCTTGTGGGTAATCAACTAGGGCATAAAGCGGCGAATTGTTCAAAAAGACCAAGATTTCAGAGGATTTATCATAGTTGCAAAAACGGATTCTGTTGTGGAGCAAGGGATAAGCAAAAGAATTTAAAAGAGGAAGGAGTGAAAAAAGCCGCCATATCACACCCCAATAAAGAGGTTACCTCTTGCAGTTTCCCAGGGAATTCCTCAAGTGGCAGACTCGTATGTGTCAGCTTAAATGGAAGATAGTGCAAATTATTGATTGATACAGATGCAGAAGCAACTTTGCTGTCTAAGAGTATCGATAGAATTAAAGGATTTTGTTTACCCTATTGTCGAATCAGTGGTTTAGATAGGAGCAGAGACACTGAAATATTTGGGATGAAAAATATTACCATCTATGTAGACAACAGTGCTTATGATGCAATAGTTTATGTAGTATCTTTCATAAAGTCTTCATATGGACCTTGATCTTCTGTCTAAGTAGAATGATTGATTGAGCGAAACGGTTGACTAATTTGCCAGAATCACGAGATTGAAGGCCTACATTCAGCGATATGAGGCAACTAACAGTGTTTGGTTCAAAGAAGAGACAGGTCAACCCAAATTTGGCAGTTATTCGAACCTATAAGTCTGACGTCCACTTAACACTTGCAGAAAAATTTCTCAAAAGCTCGGTAAAAATTATTTATATATCAATTAAAGTCTGGTGCGATGTTAATTTGGAGGTTTGGTCGATCCATTAAATCAGTCTAAGTGAATTGATTCTAATCAATGTTATGGTTTGTCAAGATATGTGTCTGAAAAGTGCACAAAGTTAACAGAAAGATATATGTAGCTGCTTTAATGGAAAATTTTAGTCAAAAGGCTATAGATATTCCACATAGTCATGAGATTTCATATATCACCGCTTTATGTGAAAAGGAGCTAGCTATAAGTCGCTGAAGCTGACAACAGAGTAAGGGATGAAACGGCGCATATTGGCATGGGAACAGAAGTGTTCTATAAGTGATACCTACTAAGTAAAAATTGCTTTTTTGTTAGTAATGTAGAAAAGATTCTCTCTTAATCAAATCAGTTTCATGAATTCACCAAACAATAGCTTCTTAAAGACATACTCCTCGATGTTATACCTTTTCAATTAGTTTAGTTACATTAATTTTTTATTTTCATTAAGACTTAAAGATTTCAAACGAAAAAGTTATACTTTCGAATCATCTGTATAAAAGTTCTTAGTGCCCGAAGTTGGTTTTATACTATCAAACAAAAAATTTTAATTTCCTTTTTGAAAATTCGCAATGAAGCGCGTGACTGACGAGAAAATTGGCTACCTCAATACTTTCGCAGTTCTTAATTCTGTCTATAAAAATTGGTATTTGATAACTTTGTTCATCTCGTAATAATTTATGCTGTTTCTGTTTTATTATTATTATTATTATTATTCTTTCGGACAACGATATTAGCGGAAGTTGCGATGAATCCTGGACCAAGCTGAAAACTCACAAATTGTGTGTCTAAGGTTAAAAATCCAAGTATATCTACGGAGTAGACACCATTGCCTGTATCCCCTAATTTTTCGGTGTTTTAGGAACATGTTGCTAAATTGAAATCTGGTTGACTGTAAGGATATTCAACCTTTTCTCGTAAATATAATTCATTTATACCTCGTTCAACCTCTTCTTGGACAAAAGACAATATCTTAGTGCTTTGTTGATTAATGAAATATTTTTGTGTACTTGCTTTGTGACACCAAGTGCAAGATTTCATTAGGTGACGAAATCCTGTTGAGACACGGGTGTGTGAAACAGCCGGAGTTGACTCGATCAGTGCCTGCACTGCGCGCCATCTCTCTGAGGTAATGGCTGACTTCCTGAACTAAATCGCTTGTCAGGCAGCATTACTGACGCGCACACCTGAGCAAACATATCAACAGAAATACCCAGACGCCAGGGCTATGACGGAAATAACGGACCTGCTTTCATAATGGAGGCCGGTTGATGGACTTTCCTTGTCGATTGATAATGGCTACCTATTGGCAAAAACACCAGGCGATCGGTTTCGAAGAGGAATGGAGTTATTTCGCAACCTGCGTTCGTTGTCGATCGCTATTGGAAAATACCGGTCGGAGTGGTCAAAGTTATGACGGAAATATTCCACACCTGTGCAAACAATGGAGCAATAATGTCACATGAATTTCAAGCTAGAAAGAGACAGATACTTTGTTTTTGGCTATGAAGTCACTTGCTACGCCCCTTTATTTCCCCATTGGAGCATTTAAATCGACTGCCACCCCTCCCCCTTCCCCGCTATAGACGTTTGACCTTGGACTCTGATTATTCCATTCGCACTTCCCATGCCTGTGATATCACTGACGAACTAGTCCTCTCATTTGCCGAGCCTGGGTGGTTCCTGGTTTTTGGCAAGAGTCGCCTTTCTGAGACTAATACCATTCTTGCACGAACTGATACATATGTCTATCTACAATAAATAAAATCTGTGCAATGAAGGTTTACTGGATTATATTTATTTCATCAAGACAGATGGGACGAAAAATATAGGACCATATAGACAAGCAGTGGCAATATAATTAAGCTGCTGTTAGACGCCAGTTATCGATATTTGCATGAAAATACTTTAAAATTCTTAGTTATTATCTGGTGATTCAACGTCTGAGGACATAAAAGTGGCTTTCATGTTTTAATCCTAGTATATTGGTGTATAATGTAGTGCTGTCGGTCACGATTTTGATACTAGGCAACAATAATTCAATTATTTAGCAGTTTTGCATTCAGAATTACTACTGATTACTCGGACCCTAAAACTTTCAGTATATGACCCTTTCATACCAGGATAAGAAAATTCTGATTAGAACAAAATGGTCAGATGCGCGAAAGGATCAGGAAGTTGGTTGAAACGATTTATTTTGAAACGATTGTCGTAGAGTATTAATCACACATGTCTGAAGTATAGTCGTTTCTTCAGATGCACTCTTGTTTTTGATATACTCGCATGTATAGCATCCCAATGACTTTTAAATGTCACAGATATTGCTGTGTTTAGTCTAGCAGCAGTGTGGTCTACACTATTAAATATCCTGCTAATTACTTTAATTTTTAAAATTTTGAGAATTCATTGAGCACAGTTTTTAATTTATTTCTGCTCAATTTACATAGTTTAATTTGGTGAAATAATACTGAAAACAAATCGCGTTACTTATAATAGAAACAAAAAGCATAATTTTTACCAATACATCAACAATGACTTCCTAGTATGCCTTGGCTATCTATACCCACTGAAGGTGAATAAATTTGGTCAGGAGGCAACCAAATTATCGTCCGACAAGCATTTTTTAACATTTTTAAGCGTTTGAGATTTCACTTTTCATGTACTCGCTGAGTTACATTTTATTGATTTTTTCGTCACAGACATTATTTTGGATTTGACTTTTTCACTCTGCCACTACACGGAAAGAAAAAATCTTGTGGATATTTCGTCTAAAATTTTATTTGATGAGATATGAGTATAGAAACATCGAAAATGGAATATAGTAAAAAACCTATACCTATTTTATTTTAAAGTGCATAAAAACAATTAAGTTATCAGCAACAAACGAAAAGATGATTTTCTGGAAAAAAATGACGCTGTATTGTTTGTAATGTTACTTTTTAAAATATTTTTCACGAAATAAAAATATTTAAATAAAGTTGAAATAAAATTTAATAAATTAAACAGTAATTTCTGAAAATCAAAAAATAAAATATTTCGTAGCACAGTGATTCGAACCAGGGTACGGAAATTATGAAGGAAGTACCTTGCCACCTTGACTACCAGACAATTATTGCAGTATTTTAGAGCCATTGGGATTTTTTGCTTGCAAATATCTCATTAGAAAAACCGACTGTACTACAGGCATATGCATCAACATATATGTCGGAGATAAAAATCCTTTCTTAATATGTTTGATGGTCACCATGTAAAATATATCATGCAAGAGATGAATGTCTATGTGATTCACATATAATTTGTGGTTGGTGAGAAGGTAGAGTGACATTAGTACCTGACAAAATTTACAAAAATTCGTACCATTTATCTTAGTTTCCACTAATTTTGCAAAAAAAAAAAAAAATTACAGTTTGTCCCAACTTCATCAATTTAAGGAATTTCATGCATTTTTACAAAAAATGGATAATTTTGTTCAATCTGCGCGAAATCGATAAGTGGATTTGACTGTATGATATCTTTGTTGTCACCTATAAGTATTCACTCAGTGTAGACTACTAATACTATAGTATTTCGTTAACAAGACATTTTGCTCACATCGTTTTACTAGTTCGCTATGGTTAGATGCGGCAATATTAGGTTTCGAGAGATTGAACCTATGTCTGATTTTGCTGTGGTTAAGAAGGATGTCTGAATTAGTTTCAGTGTGAAATAGAGGTATTAAGTGAGTGAGTGTATTTGTGAATTTGACTAGGCTCTCTGTGTAGTGATGTTATCTAGTGTGTCTTTGTTTGTACATAAATATCAGTAGTTTGCCACTTAATTGAAGGATTTCTACGTGTTGTACAGAATTTGTGTTGTGTGAAGTGTATATTGTTTGGAGCATTTACATATGCTGGTAGATATCTGCATGTGGTGTGTATTCGTGAGAGAGTCTGTGGTTGGTGCGTGTTTGCAAGTCAGATTTTGAACAAAAAAACTGTTTATGTGATGGCTCAATGTTTGTAGAGCTGTATGGGTTAGTAATTAAGTAACTGCCTTTGTGATTTAGTGATTATTGACGTATACTGGTGGATACCTGTGTGTGTGGACCAGTGCGTTTAACAAAATGAATGATTGAGTAGGTTGGTGCGTGTGGGTGGTCAAGAAGAGTCTTAGTCTGTGTGTGACGGTGAATGTTTGTGTGTTGGCAAGATGTGGATGTATGAATGTGGCATGTATGTAGACGTTTGATGATGGGTATCTGTTCATGTGTGAGTTGGCTGACGGGGATCCTGTATGTGGTTGCATTACATTTGAATGTGTGTGGTCTGCGTGCGTAGGCGAGTGAAGAATCTTGCTAGGTGTATATATTAGTGTCTGAGTATAAGTGAGTGTTGATGTATGCTGATTGGATGACTATGTTTGGTGTGCACTGGCCAGGGTTGATTGATGTCTTAATTTGCTTGAATTGGTGATTATGTATATGAGTGTTATGATGATGGATGACCATCCATGCTTCAGTTTGTTGGTGAGTGTATGTGGAGGTGTGTTTACTGTGTGTATTTGAATGCATGTTTGATGGCGTATCTGGCCCTGTGTGTGTGTATGGTATTTCAATTTATTCTTCTATGGTAGACTTAAACTGAAGATATATGGACTTCATTTCTCCTTTTTTTAAATATGGGTCACTGTTATGACTCTCATTTAATCTGTTAAAAATTTGTCGTTTGACGTGTCGGCTTATTCACATATTAATCCCATCGCTTCATCATCTTTGAAACTGCAGAGATCTGTGTATGTTACGATAGGTAAGCGTGTTATATTTCTTTCCGTCATTTGACAATCAGAGCTCCCGGTTGTGTAAAGAAAGTGAGACGGCTCCCGTATATCCCTTCTACTTTTGTCTTTACATCAGGTTTAGTAACATATAAGATAAAATTATGATATACAAGTGTTTAAATGGGTACAATCGCTGTGAGCAACTAGTTAACAAAAATTATTTTCTTCCTATTTCTGAGCGGTGTTCATTTCATACCGATGTGGCTGCGTGATGGAAGGGTCGTCGTGCTCGGAGTGTCCGTGTCTGCGGTAGGAGACTAGGTCAATAACGATGTCCCGACCAAAGCGCTGTCTGAAAGCGGCGGCCAGGTGGCAACAACGTACCACGGAGTCGGGCTCATCGGCATTCACGTGCAGCACGGGGGTGCCCGTGACCCGGAACACGTCTGTACAGTAGCGGGAAGAGCGGGAGGCGACGGGCTCGGTGGTGAAGCCCGCCTGATTGTTTACCACCACATGCACTGTGCCCGCCACAGTGTACGCGGGCAGGCCGGACAGTTGTACGCACTCGTACACCACGCCTTGGCCAGACAGCGCCGCGTCTCCGTGCACCAGAATCGACATCACCTGTCCCACAAGATGATCTCATATAACTTACGTAACATAAGGAAAATACATCCATTAGCAAATAGTTTTCTACTGGCTCTTTTTAAGTAATAATTTAGTGTCTGGTCGAGTACCTAAAGCGCAGCCGTTTTGTAAAGGGCAAAATATGACCGTCCGACGAACTGACCGTAACTGACTATGAGTTTTGAGATGATTTTTCGTGATCATCAAATACATTATCCGCCATGAAGTTAAACGTTTTACTAACAGAACAAAAAATACACTGCAAAAGTTTACCTGGTCCGCAGTCTGATGGATACTCTTCTTTATAGGCCAGACTTTAGATTCGATTGCGTTCAATTAGATACCAACAGCACTGGTTTTATGCAAACCACGGTGTTGACCAAACAAATGACAGTACCGAACTCTATTCCAAGCCAACGGTAGACTTCCTGATATCAGGTACCTCGCGACCTAATTTAGTACACACAAATGGTTAAATGAGTACCAACAACTTGTACTTTGAATGATACAAAATGAAATTGGAATGAAAATTTTAAAAAATAGTTTGTGTGGAGAAATTAAGATCCGTTGAAGATAGAGCAGCCTGTACCAGACAGTACACAATTTGAAAGAATTGCTCATCGGCAAGCATAGTATCTTAGTCAATTGTACAATGAACATTAATAACAGGCTGAAGCAGGAGCCAGATTCTGGCAAAATACCATTTGTGATGCATAGTCACCTGAAGGTAAAAGTAAGCACCTCATAAAATCAAAAGATAGCACAAATAAGGAGACAAAAGGGGATTAAAAAAACAAACAATCCATGGCTATTAAAAAGCAATTCATTATGTTCTTATGAAGTGCTGCTACATATGGAATAGAAACGTGTATGAAACGCAATACCACGAAGCACTGCTCATGAAGAAATGAGAAGATAGAACACAAACTAAAGAATATTTATCGCCATAGAAAATAGCGCTTAATCAACATATTCTCCTGAACCAATATCATCCGATTTCATCTCGTAGATGGAATACCTCTTGTGCAGTACCGTTGAATTGAATGAAACTTAATAGTATTGTCCTGGGGTTACTCTAATTCAAATAAATATTATTTCTCAAAAGTCTTTTTTTTTGTGTGCGTACACCATATCTTCCCTAACACTTCTTCAACATTAATCCTTATGCATCATGTTGAATATTATGCTCCCCCCTAATGACGAAAAATAAACAAATAATTTAAAGACAATGTTTTCATTTAAGATATTATTTTAAAAACCTCTTGTATAAATAATATAGAAGGCGCAATCCGTTGACAATCTGTTTAGCTACAAGGCACAGCACCTGTCAGTTGGAGTTGTTTACATTCTGTAGAAGTCACCATCAAAATATGAGGACAAATGATGATCACATTTCCACTGAATGGTTATTTAAACTGGAAAACGGTTATTTAAAAGTTCAAACAGATTACTACAATGAAGCGGTAAAAATTAGGAAACATTATTATTATCACTATTTCGACACTATTATTACCACCGCATTCAATGCAACATCGCAATCCTATTCAACGGCGATTTTATGTCCAAAAAACTATGTTTGTAAAACAAAAATGAATATGTCATTTCCAATTTGTTACCTGCATAGATTCTGCTGCTCAGCATGAAGAAATGAACAATGTTCTATTGTATCCCATGGAATTATTGAATTCCTTAAATCCATCCGGTTTAACAAATAAATTGCTTTTAAAGAAAAACACTATTATTATGTTCATTAGAAATCTTAACGCTAATTAGGGATTATTTGATGGTGCAAGATTAGTGGTAGCTCGCTTAAGCGAGGACATCATCAACACTAAATTCATTCATCCTGACAAAACTGTGTTCACATCCCAAGTTAACCTCGCACCTTCTGATACAATCGTGCCTTTCCAAATGATAAGAAAACAATCTATACATATAAAGATGAATGTATGTACGAGGGTTGGAACTTAAATACTGGCAACACTGCTATGGAGACACTATGCAATGGAATCTACTATTGTCGCTGATTGCACAAGTTGTTGACACACCTCCGAGCAAATGGACTCGTCCGTCCCCGCGAAAGGCTAAAGTGCGTCAGAGCTCCAGTATGATGAAAGTTATGGTGATTCTCGTGTACGACTGTGATGGTGTTATCCTAACGCAGTGTTTCCCAACGTGGGGCCCACGCCCCACAGGGGGGCAATTTGGTTTTTTTAGGGGAGCAATTTAGAAATTGACTGGATACGACTTTACCGCTTTCTCTTCAGGTTATTTAAATGCAATGTTACAAATAGGTACAAAATATAGCAAAAAAGCAAATTCTTAAAACAGTGCTGTAAATAATTATTAGGTGTAGTTTCGTTTGATGTTAGCAAAATAATTTTTTTATTAAAAATTATGTATGGGGGCAAAAAAAAATGTTAAAAATGGGACATGACCCAAAAAAGGTTGGGAAACACTGTCCTAACGCATTACGTTACTCCACGGCAGACCGTCAATGCACAGTATTGCTGTTCGTTTTTGGAGCATCACCTGCGACTAGCTTTGCGAAAGAAGCGGCAACACTTTCTGCGCAACCCATCCATCATTTTGCACGACAATGCGCGGGCTGTGGCTGCTCTGTTTGGTCGATGGGACTGGGAAGTACTGTACCATCCACCATACTCTCCGGACTTAAGTCCTTGTGATTTTGATGAAGGAAGCACTTCGTGGCATTCTGTTCAGAACTGTTCCAGAGATTCGACAGGCAGTAGACCGCTCCATTCGCACCATCAATTGAACAGGCTCTGCTAACGGCATACTATGCCTTCCACATCGCTGGCAACGGGTTCTACACAACGCTGGTGACTACTTTGAAGGACAGTATCAGGTGCAGAAATATAACGCTTTTGTATCGGTTGTGAATAAATAGTTGCCACTATTTAAGTTCCAACCCTCGTATGTTTTTTTTTTTTTTTTTGTTGGTTGGTTTGTTTGTTTGTTCTTCATACAAATCCACAGCTTTCATCCGATTTTGATGAAAGTTTGCACACTTATCCATTGAATCAAGGAGAAAAGTGCTGTCTACATTTGGTTGAAAAATTTTCTGTATAAATAATACATGCTGTCTTATAATTTCTAAAAATTACTGAACGGTGATAGACGGACTGTTGCGTCTGGTTGGCTATTTTACTTCCGCGAGCGGTTCGGAAGTTGGGAGCTAGACTTCCGTTTTGTTGTTAGAAGTCTGAATGCAAGTGAGTAATGATTTCAAACTTGGGAACTCGGTGTGGAAAGTGGTTTGAGAAATAAAACAAGGATGTGAGGAAACAAACCTACAGCTCACGGAACCCGACTTAATTCATAAAAGACTTATGGGAGGTGCGCGACTTCAAGTATTATTCTTCTAACATCTCCAACTCACTGAATTCCATCAACAGGAGCTTGATCCTCCTCATAATCCTTACCACTAGAACCGCCGGAACTAGTACTATACTTAGAACCGCCGATGTGGTCAAAGTGACCACTTTCTTTGTAATTGCATGCTGTTCTGATTAATGTAAATATTAATGATCTTGATAACAAATGTATCACTTTAATTACATTTATAACAGTATCACTGTATTTTACAACAACAATGGGAACATAATATTACTAAAATTAAAGAGCATAGTTCACAATATTTATCTGCAACTATACTAATTGTATTGCAGTAGTTTTAAAATTAATAGAAATTAATCATACTGGAGAAACTAAGTATCATTATTCATATAGTAACAATAATAATGATAATATAAGTGAATGTAAATTACCTTCATCTTCAGTCTCGGAGCTGTCACTCTCCACATTAGCGACAGGTTGGTAATCTTCATCTGTAGAGTCTTCCACAAGGTCCTCAACTTCAGGATCATTTTCAACATCCGATTCATACAAAAGTGCGACAATTTCTTCATCTGAAAGTGGCCGTGGCCGTGGTTTGTATCGCTGTGACATCTGAGCCGTGTCTACTGCTCTGAGGCCAGTACTCAAATAATCTGCCTCGTTTATGCGAAACCCAATAGCAAACAATGAATGACATATTGCATTGTTGAGGAGTTTCAAACAATGCGAGTAAACTTCAGTAACCCAGATATTTAGTATATTGTTGACGAGTGCTAGGAGTAAATTCGGGGAGTGAAGCAAAACAATCTTTAAATAATCTGTTTTCAGATTTCACGTAATGTGGTCAAAGTGACCACTCGGCGGTTCTAAGTATAAGTGGTCATTCAAAGAAAACTAATGAAGATAAAACAAATATTGGACTATTTATATGATCTACATAAACATTTAGGAAAAGTCATTAACTCACAACAGCATTGATTAGAAACTGACTGAATAATAATATGTTAAAATATAAAAAGTGGTCAAGTTGACCACTCGGCGGTTCTAGTGTTAAATAAGAACGGTAGGAGAAATATTTCCCATACGGATTTACCAACTTAATTTCCCTACGACTAACGTCCATGAGGTCCCAGAGACTAAGTCTAACATCTAGTGTCGCTGACTAGAGTCGAACTCTGCTACACGCAGCCTCAGCTCTGCACTCTGGCTGACCCTACTCTGCCTCTCGGTGGCCAGGCCACCCCCCTTTTATATCTCTAAATGACGACATTATTTGTCCTCTCAACATTCTAGAATATTCTGTGGCATTAGTTACGCATTCTTCGTTCTTGCATCAGTCCTAGTCTTGTCACGTAGGCTGAAATGGAATCCTCTGCTGCTGTAAATATGTGGCGTAAACATGTGGCTCTTATCGTCCCTGCCCGGCCATCTGGCTTTCTCTACTGTTTCTGTTATCACGTTGCCTCTGTTTACTGAATATCGCTTTCCTACAAACATCTCACGCCCCCCGGTCATGTATCGCTACGGCGCTTCCTACGCCCACGCTCTCACGTTTTCTTGCACAACTTAACATAACTAAGTGTTCCTGCGATTATTTCGCAACACTCCCCCCCTTGGGGAAAATTTTGCAATCTCTTTTGAGAGTGCAAAATTTTCAAGTTCTATGTCGGCTGTGTGAGCTGCTTATTTATTGACAATTAACATCTTATGCATGTTACAATGATTTTACATTCATGTTACAATGTTTTCTCACATTTCACATATGTTTCACACATATTTCAACTTCTTTCTCATCTTGTTCTTACAATAGTGACAATTTTAATATTACATACATCATACATGTATAAATATTCTTTTTCATAATCAAGAATTTCACAATTACCATCTCATTTTTTCTTTTAGATAGTTTCTTATTACTTTCTAAAACAGACACAAAACATTTTAATATCTTTTCCTACAATGTATTCATTGTACATTCTAACGTTTGTCAGTTTTAGACAAAAACATTAATGGTCTCTTTTGTTCATACTCTAATATCTCTGGGTAAGCACACGTTCATTATCACTATACTCTGTTTCGGTATACCTATTTCTCACAGGACCAAAAGTAATTTGTTCACTTTCATCACTGTTCATTCCAGCAGGATGATACCTAACCACTCCAGTCTCAGGGTATTGATTTACAATTTATTCTTTACACAAATCTTAGTGCAACAGTCATCACCCATAGCCTTACAAAAAAATCTGAAGCAATCGCGGCAGCATTTACAATATCTACATATACAAAAAATTATTATTACTAGTACAATCCCTGCTCCAGCATAACTCCAAATTGGTATATGCTCTAATGAAAGTACATCGAACCATGTTCTCTGCTGGTACGCAATTTCATCTTCCAATTCGTCCAACTTATGGCCTGCTGCCGTTAAATCGTCTAACTGACGAACCACTGGTTCAACTGGTAAATATAGAGGAATTTCAGATATGTTTTTCTTTTCATTATTTACCATGCAGCAATCTATATCTAGGCTTAAGCTCGGAACAATATCATTGATCGGTACTTTTGATCTAATGGTATGTTCGGATTGGATTATTATTTGTGCTCCGTAACCTTTACATTTACTTAAAAATTTAAGTTTTCCTGTTCCTTTAATAATTACATCTGCTGGCTTATGGCCATTACACAACACCGTAAGCCCTTCTTCTTTGGGCGCTACAAAAAGCCACTCATTTCCTCTAATTTGTGTCCACACACTTTCATTTAGCGTGATGTATTTTTGTATGCAATCGTCTGGAATCTTTACTATAGGTTGAAGCATTCTAGCTTCGCATACCTCATGGTCGTAAGTTGATAACAGGACAAAAGTTTGCTTACAAATGTTACGAGTAGGTTCTATCTTTTTACATATTAATTGATCATCATCTAACTTAATATACTTCCGCTTTGCATCATCCATTAATAGAAACTTTTTTCTGGTGATATGTAAGTGAATAGTCGCTTATTGTGACTTACTTCGACTGGTAGAGGCCATAACTTATACATGTTATACCTTTCGCTATCCACAAGCGGAATATTTAAAACATAACTCAGTATATTGCCTGCAATGAAAACATCCAAGTCAATTGCTCGCATTAATTGATACCCTTTGGCTTCGGTCAGTTCTATAGGGAATTGCTTATCCTTTATTTCTTCTTTAATTAAATGTAGGTATCTAACCACTTGTACAGGGTTGATCAAATACGGTGCCAGAATACCTTTTTGCGCGTTTACTATCGCAGTTACGAGTAGATCATACTCTCGCTCCACTTCATTGAATATCGTCATTAATTGTATTAACTGCTCATTCAACGTTATAGATATACCAAATTGAATTATCTTTTTGTCTGTGCTAGCTTCGTAATTAAATACGTGCTCATTTAATTTCAATATTCCTGCGGTGATTACTCTTTCGTTACGCTCTATCGAATCGACCGTGTGATTGAAACTAGTTAACGTTGCTCTTACAATCGTAACTTGTTCTTTGGAAAGTTTTAGTAATTGTTTCTGTTCATTTTCTAACAAGTTGATCTTCGACTTAAAATATGAAGCATCATCTTCATCTAAAGTTCCAAATAGGACCTTACTGATTTCGCCTACGAAATTAAGTATTCCTCTTTTTCTTCTATTTTGCTCATGTCTAGCTAGTTGCCCAATTAGCCTTGTGAAACTTCTATTTTACTTACATGATAGTCTAATGCTTGCTTCATGCTTGTACATCCCGCTACACTTGTATTTATTTGCTTAAGCCTTTGTTGACAATAATCTATTGCTTTCAATGCCGCATCCCGAGTTGCTTCGAATTTATGCCTTAAATCTTCTAGGTTAAAATAACTTACTATTTTCCATGTAACTGTATACAGGTTTACGGTTCCTTTATGATCATAATATAGCCCAGGTGATGATTGGAATTTTGTTAATTGCAGATCTTGTTGTTGCATCGTCGAGGTAGCGCCTACCATCATCATGGCCATAATTACTCTCCAGGTTGCTGCCATTGTCCCTGTAATTTCAAAAGAATTCTTTTAATCTATTGGCATGCACCTTTGTAAATTTATTTTTCTTTAATTGTATTACCACATTCGGTCCCTTGGTTTCAATTACCGTATACGGACCTCTCCACTGGCTATCTAATTTCTTTGAGCGACCCCTTCTCACACTTTCGTCAAATAACAGGACCGGTTTGAATACTACTGGGTTTTGTGTTTTATCATAATTTTCTTTGCTTTTCTCTTTTGCTTGCGCCGTTGCTTCTCGTGCACATTGGTGCATGGCTCTCAACCTTTCCCTTAACTCTATTACATAATCATCATAGTTATATATCACATCATCTGGTTTCTTTTGCAGTGCCCCTGGTACGTTACAGACTCTTCCGAAAAACAACTCGTGAGGTGTATACCCTGTAGTACTATGTGGTGTTGTGTTGAAGACAAACACGCATATGGGATCCAGGTATCCCAGTCAGTTTGACCTCTGTTTACATAATGTCGTAGCATTTCTGTCAAGGTGCGGTGCGTTCTTTCTAATGCACCGTTAGCCTGCGGATGGTAACTTGTTGTGTGGATTTTTTCTATCCGCAATAATCTACATGTTCGCCTCATGACGTCACTCATAAAGTTACTACCCATATCACTTAATAAAATCGATGGAATGCCAAATCTCAAAATTATCCGTTCGACCAATACTCTCGCCACAGTATCGGCATCTTGTTGCTCTATGGGTTCCGCTACTAAAAACTTTGTCAAGGCATCCTGAAATGTAAGTAATATTTGTTTCCTTTTTCCGACTGTTGTAATGGACCTACAATATCTATATCGCACCGTTCAAACACGTGCTCTGGTTTTGTTATTTCCATTGGCATCTTTGTCTTATTTTGCGTAATTTTGTTCTTTTGGCAGCTTTCGCACCGGCGAATGTACTGCTCAATGTCGGCTTTCATGCCTTCCCAGCTACAATATTTCCTAATTCTCTCATAGGTCCTACCTATTCCTTGATGCCCACCAATTGGTGATTCGTGATACTGCTTTAGTATCTTCGTCTTCTCTTCCTGAGTAAGTTCTTCACCATTATTGGTACTTGGATGTAAGGTTTCTTCCATTACCTTGTCACCATTCTCGGCCATGGGTACAGCTATTTCTACATTCTCATTTTCCTCTTTATCAGTGGCGTAGCTAGCGTGGGTGACACCCGGGGCGGATATCGATAGTGTCACCCCTTGAAAACTTAAATTCATAATTAAGTAAAATATATCTTGTAAGTGTAAAATATGATATTAATAAAACATAATTAAAATTATTATTATTTAAAATAATAGTTAATAAAATTATAATATTAACAACATTTAAAAGATATACACATAAACTAAAAACAACTGCATCCACAATCTCCTCTTTCTAGTTTTAACAGCTACAAACTCGTAAATCACATTTTCAGAATTAACAATTTGAGTTACTTCATGCTCAATAGTCAATATGACACTATCGGTGATCGAAAGTTGTTTTAGATTAATTAATTTAATGTCTCTGAAGATCGGGCCTCACTTGCCCGATACTGTTCCGCACCGACAGGAACAGTACTCTGGAAGTTTGTCCAAATGACATGGTGTCTCATCCGACACTTGGCATCACCCGGCTATCATTGGTTTGGTTTATGTTTTGAAGGTGCGACCAGTGTCGCCTGCTGGATGTGGAGAAGCGCATAGTGAGAGTTCGGAAATTTCCATTACCTTACGACCAAATGTTGTTTTCATGTTATGTTTGCTTTAAAACATCCATGTTCATCAGATGTTCGTAAAAAGTAGGAAGAGTCATAGCATCTTCGCATTAAAAAATCAAAGCTTTGCCAGAGCTGAAGATCAATTTTAAGACCCACAAAAATTGCAGCCGAGATTTGCATTTGTAACGGGGACCTTCTACACCCGAATCGCACGCCGGAACCAGACGCCAGAAAAATCTAGAAGTAATGAACAATATGTATTGAAACAAAAAAGTGGATTCGTGTTTTCTGATATAAAAATAGATGATATAGAAAAAATGTTCATTTTATCATGTTTGCATACTTATTTTTCATTACACCTACATTCGGACTGGTGACTGAAATGACTGCGTGCAATTTGGGTACTGAATGTCCCGGTTCAAATCCAGGCCTCGACTGTAATTTTTGCGGGCCTTAAAATTGACATTTACATCTGGCAAAGCTTTTATCTGTTAATGCAAAGATTCTAGGAAGCTCCGTGGTTCGAATTTCACGTTAATCTGTAGGTCTCATTTTCATGTTAGGTGACTACGATATAGGTGCACTGACAGTTTCTCAATAAGAAACTCTGTGACTTGAACTTTGAGATAACTTGAAATTATTATTTTTATTATACAAAATCATTACGACCTATATTTAAATTTAAATATGTTATAATCTCCTTCTTTACTAACAAAAAATAATGAGAGAATCGAAACGAACCTCAAACAAAACAAACGCGTCAATGCGAAGTGATTGACATTTCTTTCTGATGGCGTTGAAACACGCGAGAATGTGTCATTCCGGTACAGTGTGGTGATGATTTGTTAATAGTGTGATGGGAAACTATTTTTGTACATTAAATATCAACCAGTTAGGTGATTACGTGAGTAAGATAAAAAAAAGTATTTTATGTACTTTCGTACCAAAACTGTGCAAAATAAAGTACAGTATAATAAAGTAAGGTATCAGACCTACCTGTCATCCCCAACACTTATTCCCTGAAACAATCACTTGAAAACGTTAAAGGAGACTAAAGACACGGTAGGAACGGGGTGAGCTATGGAAAAGTGTGGACGCGAGGGGGCGAGCCGTCACTCAGTCGATTGTTGTTGCGGTGACGATACAGGCCAGTATTGGCAAAGTGCAGCTCGACCTTTTACACTTAGCAACTGACACACAAATTGGCGCAAATTAAAATCCCAACCCAGACGGTGTTGTGATAAATGAATGAAATTTGGCCCCAAGTATCCCCGCATGAATAGTATTAAATGGTTAAAAATTGAAAGTTTTGTATGTAATAATATGAGAATTACGGTGCTATTTATTATATAAATTTCAATTTAAAAAAAATTATCATGTAATATGACACTTTATTGTCTACAAGTTTTTGTTGGCTAAGTATGCCAAGGCGAAGAGTGACAACTCTCTACACCCAAATGTCTAACTGTGAGAGAGGTCGGAGAATTGACGTGTTTTTAAAGGGTGCATCATATCGTGAAATCTCCCGAAGGATTGGCCATAGTGCAATGTCAGTATACAGACTTGTTACACAGTGGATGAAAGAAGGTTCTAATACTCCTAGAGCAGGCATGGGTCCATACAGATAGATAACAGCACGTGAAGACTGCCAAATGGTGTGGGTGGCTGTTGCTGGCAGATGGTTGGCTGCAGGCCAGATCCAAGCAGTGGTTACAGATAGTCATCATCCCCCTCCCCCTCCCCCTCCCCGGACGATTGTAAACTAATTGCTTGAAGCTGGGTCACACTCTCTGGCCCCTGTACAACGTGTCCCATTAATCTAATTTCATTGCCAGTAACATCTAACCTGGTGTAATGCGAAACACAAATGGACATGTCAATGGCGTACATTTGTGTTTAGGAGACGAGGTCTCAATTCTGTCTGTGGCAAAGTGATAATCGACGACATGTTTCGCAGGCGTAGTGGAGAAACGGCTTACTTACTGTGATTTCAGAACGTCACACAAGTGTAAGCCACTGGTGTCATGTTTTGGCAGCAATCAGTGTTCGACAGCATGACTGAGTCGGCTGTTGTTGATGGCACAATGACAGCCCACCACTATCTGGACGGGGTACTGCCATCTTATTTTGATACCCTTCATGTTCACCATCCAAATCGCCATTTTCCAACAAAGATAATGCCCATCCTCATACTGCGGCCATCGTCACAAATGCCTTGGAAGGAGTTTCGATCACAATATTGGACAGCACGATCCCCAATAGAGCATGTCTAGGATACTGGAAGTAGATACATTAGATCACATGGTCACCCAGCACAAAAAGTTTCCTAAAATTCTACCACTCATGTATGCATGTTGTGATTTTAATTTCCTCCTGTGTAACTATAGGTAGACCATAAGATTCCTCTATAAATTTTTAAAAAAAGTCGAAAGCTAGCCATTTGTTATTGAAACGTTAACATAGGCTGTATTTAATGACTTTGCAACCTCGGTATTTTGCAGGACCAAGGGATATTGAGAGGAAAGTTAAACAGAAGTGGCTTGATCCAAGTAGAAGCAATTCCAGACCCCAGATGGGTTCCCATTGGGTGCAAAACCCAGGATCCTGGTAAACATAATTAAATGTAATTAAAAAGCAACGGTCAGATAGTAAAAGGACAAGCCTTTGCGATATCTGCCGTCTTTACATGAAGTTTATTGAACAAGTATTTACCACCCGCCTAAGAAGTAAGTATCTACAGACTCCTAATAGACATTGTATGTACTGAAGATTTTTGAATTTCTAGCACCGCTTTGTAGCGTATAAATAAAGATGTAAACGGCTCGAATGTTCGTTCAGTTTATGATTAAAGCTCAATTTTTGTTCAGGAACGAAAGTTCGACATCCTTGTTGATTTAAGGAACCCGCAGGAATTTAGGTAC
This sequence comes from Vandiemenella viatica, assembly GCA_031002005.1. Lineage (NCBI taxonomy): Eukaryota > Metazoa > Arthropoda > Insecta > Orthoptera > Morabidae > Vandiemenella > Vandiemenella viatica. The sequence goes on from JARYHS010013630.1 coordinate 379,850,509, forward strand.
CTGTATTCGACAGAGAGGTTACCCATAATAGAAATCTTCTTCTGTAAATTTATTATAGAAAATTCTTAGAGAATCATTCGCTTATTTATTTCATCGCGATCATATTTGCATATTCTCCATCAATAGAAAGCATAGCAAATTTACGCGAACCTAGAGTTAAAGTGCTTACTAATGTTACGATTTCGCTATCAAGATACGCGGTACCCGACTGTTTTAAACACATGCCCTAAAAAATCTGATTACCAACGACAGACGATACAATCAACGAACACTTGGACTCGTGCGGATTGTCTTGAAACCTGACAGTATTGCTAGTTTAATGCCGTTTTCCCGAATCATTTTATTTGCATAAATTCGAACATGATACGGTTTCATGTCGAGTATAGGTGCACTGTCACAATAGCTAGGTACGCAGACCGGATAACACGAAATGTACTCAATTTATACATCACGAATCTGTTAGATAATAAATTCAAAAATTACTGGAAAATACTTCAATGCACTTGTGAATCTTAGCTAGAAAGCTAATGGAATTCTAAATAAGCAAAACTATTTTGAAACGCTTGTTTGCCTTTTTTTTTTTTAAAAAAAAGGAAAATCTAGCATTTTTCTTGAAATAATTTAGAGGATTTACAATTAACTGTCTAATTACCATGATTTTAACAATTTAGATATATATAATATATCCTTTAATTTTAAAACTACCTCTGTTTATACAAGAAAACTTACATTATATCCACCGCCGCTTCTAACAAACCAAACAACTGTGACGAACGGCAAGCACAATGATTTACTGTGATTGTTGGAGCTACAGAGGGATGCTCTCTTTGTTTAAGCGTGCGGTGTTGCCAATAATTATACTCTACTGTAATGAAAGAGCACAGCCCCCTGGATCGTACTTGAAAAAGTGACAGATCAACTTGAAACAAATATTCAAAACATTCAAGGTAGACGTGTTTCGACACCAAAGGATAAAAGAAGTCTAACAAAAAAAAATTTTTTTTGTATCACACTAATTTCGGTTACTAGTTTGGAAATGCGGGTGTCACCCCAAACGGGTGACACTCGGGGCGGACCGCCCCCACCGCCCCCCCCCTAGCTACGCCACTGCTCTTTATCATTTGTATCGTCCTCGGTCTTTCTAATATTCCGGATTCGCGAAAGAGCGTCCGCAACCTGATTCCTTTTGCCGCTCTTATACACGATCTCATAATCATATTCTTCAAGTTTTAGCCGGAATTTCATTAATCTCGATGACGGATCTGACACACTATTAATCCACGTCAATGGTTTATGGTCTGTGCATATCGTAAATTTCCTGCCAAATAGATAAGGTCGGAATTAGCTTCACTGCCCAGCAAATAGCTAGCATTTCTCTTTCTATTGTACTATAATTTCTTTCAGCTTTATTCAACGTCATTGATATATAAGCTACCGGTAAATCCTTACCAATTTCTCCTTGGCTTAGCACTGCTCCAATCGCATCTTGGCTTGCATCCGTAGTAACTATAAATTTTTTCTTGACGTCAGGATACTGTAATATGGGAGGACTCAACAATTTTTCCTTCAAGTGTTAAAATGCCTCTTCCTAGTTTTGATCCCCATGTATAAGTAATTCCCTTCTTTAATAATTCATATAACGGCTTAGCTATCTTGCTATAATTACTTATGAATCGCCGATAGTATCCACTTAACCCCAAGAATGCCTTTAGCTGAGTGGTATTACGTGGTTGTGGGTATTGTTGTACGGCTTCTACCTTTTTGGATCGGTTTTTAATCCTTCCTTGGTGAGTATATTTCCCAAAAATTTAACTTCTTTACGCAGAAATTCGCACTTGTCTTCTTGTAATTTGAGGTTATAATTTCGTAATCTTTGAAAAACATCCTCTAACCTCGCATTATGTTCCTCTAGCGATGACCCAAACACGATGATATCATCTAAGTAGATAAATACTTTCTCACCTTGTAGTCCTGTTAACACAGAATTCATCAATTTTTGGAAGGTATTTGGTGCCGTTTTTAATCCCATAGGCATTCTTTTGAATTCATAATGTCCATAAGGGGTGCTAAAAGCTGTTTTCCTCTTGGTCCTGTTCATCTATCAGTACCTGATAGTACCCTTTCGCTAAATCTAACGTTGAGAAATACTTTACTTTACCGAGCCCATCTAGTATTTCATCGATCCTCGGTAATGGGAAAACATTATTTACTGTCAGATCATTTAACTTCCTGTAGTCTATCACTGCGCGCCATTTCTGCTTCCCACTTGCGTCCATTTTCTTTGGAATTATTAGTACCGGTGAATTCCATGCACTATCACTGGGTATCACTATGTCATCTTGTAGCAACTTATTTATTTCTCCTTGCAAAATCTCTTTTTGCGCCTCGGGTACTCGGTAGGGCCTTAACCGAATTATCTTTCCTTCTGCCTCGGGAATAAGCGTAATTTTATGTCTAGTTGCCTCTGTATACCCTAATCTGTCTCCAGGCAGATGGAAGACATCATTATATGCTGCACATATTTGTAGAAGTGTTTTCTGCTCTTCCCCATTTAAATGATCTACTCGGAGATTTTCCTTTAACTTGGTTAGTCGCGATTTATTCTCTGATCGTTCCTTCTTAATGTGCCTTACGCATATTTCCTTGGATTCGGGCAGTTTCTCTGCTGTTATTAGGGGATTCATTAACTTAACTTCTTTTTCTCTGGTATTTAACATACTCGTTATACACATTCCGTTTCTTACGGACACTAAAGCTTCGGGCATGTATAGACCTGGTTGTAACTCCTGTTACGGGATGATCGCCTCCGATACGTCCCTCAACGCAATTCGCACCTTCACAATCTTTTCTTCGCGCGGGCCTATTCTTATCTCGGAGCCTTGAGCCTTCCTGGCTTCTGCTCCCTGTCGAGTACTATATTTACTCTCTTTTTTAGCGATCGGGATCGCCTTTGACCTCGCGGATTGCACCACCTCCGGCGTAAGTTCGCTCCTTCGCGTTCTTATGCCACACAGTTTTTACTGCTAATGAATCGGGACTCTTCCGCCTTCATTACATTATTATGCCCCCTCACGGGGCCTCCCATCTTCGAGTCAGTCCCTACTGCCTCGAGAATCGTTCGTCGCGTCTCACAATTCCGTTAGTGAGCGGACAATCTCGCTTTTTTACGGGGCCTACCGTCTTCGAGGTAACACCCAGTGCCCTCGGGAAATTTCCGTCTTGATCCGCAAGGTCCGTTAGCGGGTGGACAAATTTCTTTTCGTGTCGTAATCTTTACGACGCCTTTCTTGTCACGTCGCACAGCTCCATTAGTGGACGGACAAACACTACTAGGTGTAGCAATCCTTGCAACACCTACACTCTTGTGGGTTGGTGAGGCAATCCAACGGCTACAAGCTTCACTACAACGCATCCCACGTTGCGTTAGATATGGCCCTTCTTGCGCTGTTTGCAACCTAATTCGCCTCCCGCGAATTTCAATAGTCTTGTTCCCGTAATCTATCACGGCCTTGTTTTTTGCTCTGAAGTCCCTTCCCAACAGGCCCTCAAACGGCAAATCTATGTTTGCATCAATTACATGAAATTTCTACTTTAGCGTCAAACCCTTCGCGGCTTGTAACTCTATTACCACAGAAGCTTTGGTTTGTACAGCATTGTTACTAATACCCTTAATTTTAACTTTTTCTTTAGTATTACTTTTCACTGCCCTTTTTATGCTGTCTCTTTTTACTAAGCTCAATTGTGCCCCACTGTCCACCAAGAACTTCACCTGATTACGCTATGCTCCATCACATTGCATCGCTACAAATTCATTCTTATTTGTGCAGTCTACTATATATACTTTTTGGGGCCTGGCGCAATGTGACTGCCTCATTACGCCACTTAACAGTTTACCGGTCTATTATCCCTTTTTCTCACTACCCTGGTATTTTCACGGCACTCTCGAGCGTAATGCCCTTTCCGTTACATTTGAAGCATTATAACTTCATTTACTCTTATGCCCGATGCTTTAGCTTTAGTAGGATTTGTACGCTCTATCTCCCTAGCGTGTTTCCCGAATCCTATCTGTGTTTTTCCTATTCTAATGGCATTTTCTTTCTCCAATTTCATCACTCTCTTTTCGAGTGCGTTACTTGGAAACTTGTTTACTTCCTTCGTTGTTTCCACTACTCTAATTCGTCTCTGAACCTGAAAATTTCTGGCTGCATGACCGGACTTTCCACAATTGAAACAGGTTCCTTCTCTACTTTTTTCTACCTTAGGGGCCCTGAATGGTTGTCGCGATATAGGCTTTTCCTTCGCGGAAGCTATCGCGCTCTCTTCTGTAGCCGCTATTTCTACGGCTTCTGATAGGGTTATGGTTTCTCCCCTAGCCCTTACTATTGTTTTTATTCGGTCATCATACAACCCCTGGATGAAGACCGCCCTTCCTAACTTTAGCACAAGAGCTATAATACCCGCTAGCTTGGTTTCTGCCATGACGTCTTTTATTGCCTCCCTGAACTGGTGTTGGAGGGCATCTATGCGCGAATCCCTTGCGTGAGCCTTTGATGCCGTCTGGCATAAAGGACTTCTAACATGGGCGAGAAGATGGAGAATTACTCTAAATGCATCAAAAACCCAAGCAATCATGTTGACGTGGCGCACTGGGAAACATCCTCCTCAACGAGATCCTACCCCAACACTCATACTCTATGGGAAGAAATCGAATTATCACCCACAGTAAAATAACGAGGGGTGACGTGGGACAGGCGACTCACATGGTCTCGGCATGTCGAAGATCTCCGATGTCGAGTAGAAGCTCGTCTCCAGGCAATTATACCCTGTTCTCAACAGGGAGAGCACGCTGGCTCCCAGCGTAGACGTAAACATATTCTGCATTCTGGTTAGACTGGTAATTCAGCATGCGTGCCCAGTGTGGGGATACGCCTCCAAAAAATCCCTGGCCAGACTGCAAACTATGCAAAACAGGGCGTTACGGAGCGATCAACATGTATCAACTCTGTTTCCCACAGTAGATCTGCACAAAGCTGCAGGTATCCCGAAACTCGCTGAAAGAATAAAGAACATCACCGAAAAGTTCTACGGAGCAGCAGCGAAGTCAAAAACTATAATACAGGTTACGACAAACACAAAAGACCATTTGCAATCCCAACAGTGACATAAAATAAATAAGGAACAAACATTAAGGTAAACCCGAAGTAAAGACACGTTACACTAACAGATAAGAGGAAATGTCGATAGACAACAACTTCCACAATAACTGCTTGATGAAAATACAAGCAGAAGCAGTATATCCCGATCCGAATTAACTCGTTGAATGGCTCACGTTATTTGCAGCGTTAACACCAACAGGAAATGTTGCACACTGCAACGAAATTTTATCAGTTTTTGAAGAATTACATGAAAGGGTCATTATATTGCAACATGGCTGAACTCCATAGACCAGCATGAAGAAATTTCTCAAGACTGTAGTAATAAAAGGACTCGATGATCTGTGACAAACTGATATTGTGGAAATAATACCGTACTCTCGTAAAAACTACTGACGGTGATTGACACTTGTGCAAAGTTTGCATGGGCAATACCCCTCAAGATCAAGACATGTAATGTGGTGGCCAACGCTATGAAGAGAATACTAAGTGGTGGCCGTGTTCCTTAAAATTTAGAGACTGCCAACGGGAAGGAGTTTTATAAGTAAAAGTTTAAGACATTCATAACTATCCATGGTATTAATCAGTATTCAACGTATACTCATCTTAGGCATCAATAGTTGAACGATTCAGAAGGACTATAAAGAATGCAATGTGGAGGACTTCAGCAGATGTAGTTAACATTGGTGGATTAAACTTCTTCCTCAGTTAACGTCCAATTACAACAACCAGATGAAACCGTGCTATGTTAAAGGCAATTCGTTACTTTCAACAGTGTACAGTCATATTAAGATTACTATTCAGGCGAAATTCGAAGTTAGTGACAATGTCAGAATCAGTAGATTCAAAGAAAAGTTTGAAAAAAGTTACTTGCTTAACTGGTCGAATAAAGTGTTAATGATAAGTAAAGTGAAATCAACATATCCTGTAACTTAATTAATGTTAAAGATATTACAGGGGCATTTTATCAATAAGAATTACAACCAACAAGACTTACAAGCACATTTTTGGTTATTTTTTTGGCAACCATTTGTACAGCAGCGACCATATATAGTTGTTCTATTTTACAAAATGCCAAACTGTGACAAGGGTGTAGCCAGGATTAGCTTCAGGGTGGGGCAGAAAACAAGGAAATTTAATATAAATACTTATTGAAAAAGATTTACCTTGAAAAAAGTTAAAGGAACAGTTGAATTATTTAAGCTCTAGTCTGGAATAGTTCTGGCTAATTTTTGACAAATTTCTGTTTCAATATTAAAAGTAGAAATTTTTATTTTCATATATTTTTCGCTGGACTACATGAGGAGGGAGCCATAGTAGGGCAAGTGCCAACCCTATCCCACCTTGGCTACTCCCATGTCTGTACAGTTATTGGTTTCTGCACACTTATTATATATAGGGTGCGTTCACAAAGTATCGACGCTGGTCTCAGAATAAAAACTTATTAAATATTTTTGAATAGCAAACTAAAATTCTTCGAAATATGATCCTTGGTCAGCAACACATCACTGCCAGCCTTTTTTTGCATTTTTCATAGGCTCTTTGGAACCCTTTGCGCGGAATGCTGTCAAGGGATCTCGTCGAAACTTCCCTTTCAGATCTCTATTGATCTGGGGGAATAAAAAGGAGTTGCTGGGAGCTAGGTCGGTGATGTAGGTTGGTTGCGGCAGTGTTGCCACGTTAAACTTGGCCAAAACTTTGCCGGCGGCTAGCAAAGTGTTAGAAGGCGAAGCACTTCAGCGTAAAACTGAGCTGTGGCAGTATATCCGGCTTGAAAAAACTCTTCATGGATTATTCATTTGGCATCAAAGAAAACAATCAGCATGATTTTCACGCGTGTCTTGCTCGTGAGAACTTTCTTGGGCTTTGGAGATGAATCGTTGTGCCACTCCGCACTTTGCCCCTTCGTTTCAGTATCGTTTTCGTAGTCCCAGGCCTCATCACCAGTAACCACTTTATCTACAAAAAAAAAATTGTGATTGACTTGCAAATGTTCAAGCATTTCTTCGCAAACAGCCTGGCGCCGTGCTTACTGTTCATCCGTCAGAACTTTGGGAACATGTATAGCACATACTTTTCTCGTCATAAAATCTTCTTTCACTAATTTTAACACTGTAGTCTGACCCAATCCAGTTCATCGGCAAGTAATGTAAGACTAAGCAAAGGACCAGTGTTTATACGTCCACGCTCTTTCACAAAATTTTCATGAGTTTGGCTGGTTGAAATTCTCCTTGCGCGGTCATCGTCTTCAAAGTCCTCGTGGCCATCTTTGAACCTTTTGTGTCACATGAAAACCATTGCACGTGACATGGCTTCTTCTTTATAGGCCTCTGGAATCATACCTTGTTCAGTTTCACACAAACTTTTTCGAATAACGATGTTCCAAATGACGCTGCATTTTCGACTCTCCGAGTTTTTGACAGGGACCACTGACACGCCACTAGCAATCTGCCACTCCACCGTTTCTGAGGCAACTGCTGATTTAGTTGTCACCCTCCACATCTTCACCCTGTCAGTGGAACCGACCTACGCTCCCTCCCCTACTCAAGAAATAAAATCTATCTTGAAACTTTGTTAACGCACTTTCCAAACCAAATGTGCTTATTCTACAGTGCAATTAAGGTTTTTTTTTTTTTTAAATATGTACATCAGATTTACAGTTTTTAAAGCAGTGCACTATACATATTGATAAGCTAGATACACGGATAAACGGAATATTTCTTCTACATTCACACAGTATTTACACATTCATACAGCATTTAGAGACATTCCCTTAGGTACAGATTTGTGTCCCCACGGTAAGGTATACTACTTATCGTCCGTCATAGACAATCCCAGTTTGGAAATTTGAATAGTATTTACAACGCGCAGGGGTGATGTGATTCCTAGCTGCAGATGGTATTTTAGGGTTTCATCTTGGAAGCAATGTACAGCTTCCGATTGACGGAAACAGAAAAATCCTTAACTCGTCTAATAGTCTGGTTGGACTCCAACTGAAATTCATACATTCTTCCTGCAACCCAGCAAACTCCTCAATTAGGTGCCATTTTCCTCGTCGTTCATAGCGACGACAACCTTTTCTATGGGAATTTACCCAAAAACGTTTGTCAATGCTCTAGCCAGACATCTCGAACTCGTCCCTGTTGTGTCGTATCTCTTCATATGGATCACAATCCTTCATCAAGTGAATAAAGTTGTCTATGTCCTTATAAAGTAATTTAGGCCTTCTAAAATCAGTAATGGTGAATCCATAATGGGATCACTACATCCTCAATATAGAAAGGTGAAGAATGCATATTCCGACATACATTGGCTTATTCAAGAAAATCTTAAATTTCGCCATCTCAAGGGCTAAAAAAGTCTTCGTTAAAAATTGTTGCTCACTTAAAGTGTGGTGAACCAACGTCTTTTCGGGCACAGCGCTGGCTCGCTCAGTTAGTACACAACTTCCCATAGCGGTGTTTTCGAATGTTCTCCATTGTTTTGCCGAAAGTGGGGTTGTTCATCAATTTATAGAAATATCTCTAGAAATCTATCTTTCAACTATGGTGACTGATTTAAAGATATTGTCTGGTGTATCGTGATCACCTGTAGCCCAAAGCCTACACATTGCTTGCACACAGGACTAGGTAATGTAGAACAAACCGTAGCTAGTTCTCCAGTACCAGCTTCGGGAGTGTAGAATCTACTACTATTTTGCGGTTCCGTTAATACTTCGTGTTTATCCTGAGGATTCATAAATTCAATACGAATCTCCTAAAAGAGTCGGTGGCAAATGAAATCTATGCTAACAGGTGTTTAGTTATAGCCACTGAAACCCACCAAACAGCAGATACTCTAACATAGCCCATCCATAGAGATTGTTTACATCGAAGTACATTATAAAGTCTTGTGGCGTCTTGCGATTGTATTTCGGCATGTACCAGTTATTCGGCTTGGCATACCTGTGTACGCACTGGCTGCATTCCCACGGCGCGTTGTGTGGCAGTCAGCGCCTTTCATCTTTACCACCCGGCGACGGGTCGAGGCGCGCCGTCCGTGTTAGCATATACGGCAAAGATGAAAGGCGTCCACAACCAAGCGCCGAGGGACGCGCCGTGGGAACGCACCTTTAAAGGAGCAACATGCCGTCAGAAATTCCATTTCAACTCGTGTGTTCCTTAACATACACTGCCACGAAAGGTTTGATGATGTGAAGTAGAGGGCGCGTTCCAGGGTGTCTTTCCCCAACATATACACCTAAATTTTTCAAACAGATCTGAAAATAACCACACATCTGTGGCCATGTAGAGATTTACATATTCGTCCAAAGGCTTGATCTGGGAAGTCTGCCACACTATTGTCGAGTGATCTTAAATTTCGGACTCCGACAGCGAACTAAAAAATTTTTATTTTGGGGGAAGTTCGGCCTCTGTGAGCTTCTCCTGCGAATCCATATACTCGTAGGGGATAACATCCATGCGTTTAATTAATTGGGACTTCTCAGTGTAGGGGAAATGAGCACGGATAATGCGCATGTTACCGTTCTCAAGGGCCCCAACCACTTTGCCTAATTGAGCCTGTATGAAAGGGCATGAGTTCAGAAACCTTAACGTGATTGAAATATATTCAAACTTTTTAGAAAAAGACATATAAAGTTCTGTATTTATGGGAAGCACATCCATCCCATCACCGTCTTGGTCTGATAAAGATATAACTATGAAATGTGCGTCATACCCAGAAAACTTATGAATGAAAATGGGTATGTATCTTTAATTTTTAAGCAGCAAATTGCATTAAATATGTGCAGCCCACATAAATTTACAGGTGATATGAAATTGATCGTGGACCATAACAATCTCTGGTTCAATATCTTTCTTACAGATGTGGTATACTGTAGCATCAGCAAAATCAGCTTTCTGCTCTTCTGTCATTTACCTCTTGTGAATTTAAATAACGTCATGGGACAGCTGGACGAGTTCGTCTACTAGCTACTATTTCTCGGAGGGGCCTTTAGACGACCTATTCCCGATTTCACTTTCCTCCCATCGACAGAGCGTTGCATTTAGACGACCCGTTGGCCCGGCCCGACCTGATTCTTCCGCACTATCATCCTACCACCATGCATATACCCCTCTTGCTCTGAAGTTTGTATGTTCCATTAAATAGTAATACTAGTAATAAAATTAGTTTGTTACAATTTTTTAACGTTCTAATATTTAAATTAAATATGTATGGCTCCATGTTTAAAAACCACAAATTCTTGTTGTAACCCTGACTGCTTGACATTGAGCGAAAAGCCTAGGAGAAAGAAAAAGACGTGCGCCAAGCAATTATATTTTCAAAAGGCATACTTTCAGTCACATTACACATCTTAGATGTTGTTGGATGGTGAAGATTTCAGGAATTTCTAGAGGATGACACATGGAATGTCTCATTTCTCCCGTCTTTGTAATGATAGAGGGCATGTGAGGTTAGGGTTGTCAACCATACTATATTATAAAGTATCATACTTTATTTTTGGTTGTTATACTTTATACTTTTTCCTACCGATAAAGTAAACGAAAATATTTTATTTCAAATAAAGTACACAACATATGTATAAACTTAACGTCGTTCTGCTAGTTTCGCAACCTCTTTCAAGAAAAAGTGCCTATCTGCCAGGCATTTCTTGTTCGTTTGTATCCTTTGATCGGAGTAGAGGCAATGATAGCGGACCATTCATATTGTTCTAATCTAGTCGACTCGTGTCCGCTCCCCGCTCGTCTGAACGGAACGGTGGATGGACAAGTGTAGAATTTGTGGTTTCTTCTGTTTCTCGTCGTTTTGAGGTTGGAGTTTTCAACTGCATTTTTTCTTTTACATTGTTTAAAATGGCAAGTAAATCAGATTCTGCTTGCGATAGTGATAATCGATACGCCAGTAACTCCAAAGGAAGTAAAACTGATGAAGCATAAACAATTTAAAAAATATAAAGATTTGTGGGAGAAAACAAACTGGATAAGAAGGGATCCTCAAAATAATTTCTTTGCAAATTACATTACCTGCACCGTGGGTTTTACTACTGCGTCACCTAGTTTTAGACAGTTAAGCCATCAATAACGTTTTTCTGTAATTTTCATAATATTGTGAGCATGATTTTCTGTTGAATAAACTCTAATATAATGTTAAAATTTGCCGCACTGATCAGAGACGTAGGGTTGCTAATCTTACCTTAATACAAATACAAATATAAAGTATCATACTTTGTTTTTTTGGTAGGAATACGTTATCCTAACCATAAAGAATGCAGAAATAATTTATTTTTGGTAAACTATACAACTCAATTAATTTCCAAACGACATGTTAATATTTATGATGAAATGAAATAAATGCAAGATGGTGGGAAGGGAGAAACAGAACGTCCCGAAATTTAAAAATGAGTGTTCATTTATTTATAATATTAGATTTATAATGTTGCACCAGCTATAACACTTTTAAATGAATCCAAACATTAATAGCTAGTCTCTTAACCCCAAAAATATATGTATTTAAGGCAATAAATAACTAAATTTAAAACACTTTTTTCCCTTTCATATACTTTTCATTTTCCTCTTCAAAAAACAATTTTTTTTCCTAAACATGTTGGAAACCTTTTATGTGGTGTCCCATAAAAATTTGTGGGTCTTGTACACCTCCAACAATGCTGTCAATACTTATTTTTCTTGATCATCGGATGCATTCATCTCTAAATAATAAAAAAAACCGAGTAACCAGACAGTGTGAGCACAACCAGGCGACGCTTTACACGACCAGTTTTCAGGGCAGCATGGTGTGGGCCCCACCTTATCCCCACCTTTTCAGTCTAAGGAGTTGAATCGGGACAGATTAGGTACGTCTGGACAAACGGCTTGGTATGCAGTAGCGAAAATGGTGTGTATCTGGACATCCGTTCAGTGAGAGGGAGGAATCCATGAATCATAAGGTTCAAATAAAACGCTGCTGGTGCACAAAATCCTTAAACTTTAAGCTTTTATCGTCATTGTCGGGTAGATAAACTCTTACTAAATCCATCCTAGCGCAATCAAAATCGTAGTGGTGCAGATAATCTTTGTGACTGAAATGTTCAGCTATCTGCTAAAACTGTGCAAAGCATGGCCATGCCATGTTAATGAAGAACTAACTAGCCGTGACAAGTCGTCCAGAAGTAGTGGAATTTTCCACTTCTGTCAATGATCATCAACACGTTTATATGGTTACCGCGTTTGTCTACCGTTTGATAGAAGGGCGAGACAACTCTATCCCTTCCATTAACTTAAGCCATACCGAAAATATTTACTGAATAGTCTAGATATTGCCTCTTGACTTTGGAAATGTCTGAGAGTTTTATTGGAAACTTAATACCTGAAAAATTGAATTGGTGGTTGGCGTATGCCTTCGAATAATTAATTACTGAAATGGTCAGTATGTCTTATCGGCGCCTTTACTTGTGAAGCAAGGAGCATCCATAAAAATCATAGTTCATTATCGTTTTCAGCATTGACAGCAGTCTACTTTCTACAGATATCATAGAACGGCCGCCGATAGAAAGATTGAAATTTAGAACTATTAATGCCGAGAAATATTATTTTTTCGAAAGTTTTTTCACCATTTCGTTATTGAAACTCACTCAATGTTACAATAATCTCCAACTTCACATAATTTTCACACCAATTCGACAGGGAAATGCTTGTTGTCATCTCACGCAGTTTTGTAATTTTACTCTTAAACGCACTTTGCCTGTCTTTAAGAACCAATGTCGCTGCTGCTTTATTACAACTAACTGTTGCTACATGGTGCTTGATGATGATGGGGTTGGTCGCCCAGCGGACGTGTCGGTCTGCCGACTTGGTCCCGCAACGGCTGGAATGAGTGTGGTCAGAGGCCAGCGAGGTGCGGCAACGGCGGGCATGCCTGTGTGGGTGGCCTGCTCTGACCCGTAATGGCATGAATATCCCAAATTCACCACATTAGGCTCATTCCTGCTGGCGGAAGCCTCGTTCCTGTTCGCGACAGATCCCTGTAGACCGAAACCAAAACAAAAAAATATTAGTGTCATGAAGAAAAAAGACCACCGTAAGCACGAAATGTCATTACGTTAAGTGAGCAAATAATGTACTCACTATTAGATCCAAGATTCCAGTGCGTCGATGGCTGTTGCAAAATTGCTGGAGACGATGAAATAACCAATTTATGGGTTCTGGGTACAAAACTGGGCGAAGGAATGCTCCATGATCCTGTCAAGTTGGAAGGGTTAGACACTCTATTGCATTGAATCTGAAATAAAAAATACTTGTAGCAACATGAAAAAATTAGTATTCAACCAAAAATTATATCGTTATATTCAGTAGAAAAATAATGTATTCACTATTAGTTCTAAGATTCCAGTGCGCCGGTGGCTGTGGCAGAATTGCTGGACGTGAAGGAATAATCCATTGATGAGGTATGGGTACGAAATCGGGCGAACGTATACTCTATGATCCTGTGAGGTATGGAGAGACATGGACACCCTACTGCGTTGAATCTAGAAAAACTGTCAAGTAGTATCAAAACATTAAATATTTCTTCAAGTAAAAAAAAAAATAATGCTTACTAGTAGTTATGTTTGGACATTTGCGACCACGCAGTTCAGGAGTCGCGCTTCGCTTGGCTGGCATGTCTGAAATAGGAAAAAAAGCGTATATCAATATAAATAACCGCAAAGAAATAAAATACAAATTTAAAAAAGCAGATTACTTACCCTCAAATAAATACTGTTCCCAGTCATCGGTTTCTGGAGCGAGAGAATATATATAAAAACATGTACCAAGTAAAAAACTAAGTGTTTATACTTAATAAAAATTCATGACAACGATGAAATGTCCAAGTCACTAGGGAGTTCAATAACTGTGAAAAAAGTACTAAACAATTAGCAAAATAAAATTTCTTATCAACATCACTTGGAGAATGCAAATTATATTCCTCAAGGTCTATAGCAAAAAAAAGGTTTAATTTCATAACATCACATCACCAACACTAAGCATATAGTATGATTAGCAGTTTACTTATCGAAAAGAGACAATGAGTTTATTATTTCACTTCATAATGAATGATTTTCTGTAAAAAGAAACAAATACAACATATGGTAGGATAATTTAAGAGAATGAAAACTACATAAATATTTTTTTAACTCACCTCGGTCACTAAACACAAGATCTTGTGAAGACATTCTGAGAGCGAGGAAGGTACGATGAGTATCGTTCGAGAACTGAGAACGACTGACCATGCAAAGGAGGGGGGAGGGGGACGGGTGTCTTATATACGGCGTGAGCCTGTTAGTCAAGCCTAAAATAATTGAACCAATAAAAGATAATCTCGTTTAACCAAGTGTAAATGCAAGTATGGACTTACGCAAGGGTGAAAATAGTGAAGCGTAAGTGATTGAAGATCAGAACGAAATTTCATCCGAGCCTGACCTGGTCCAAACTGGTTTCTGCAGTGCGCAGAGCAGGTGGAACAAAAACTGGTTTTCCAGCCGGCTAACCAGTCGGGACTAAAACTGGTTTTCAGCTTTACCACCAACTGTGCAGACGTTTTAATAATATGTATGATCCTGTAGTGTGTTATTAACGATAGTATCGATAGTGAATTATTTTTTTTGCTTTTAATAAATACTTAGAACAAAAATATTTTAATCTTCCTTTTATTACATAGTAAATTGTATGAATGAATGGAAATAAATTACTAATCGAATAAATTATGAATTACTTGTCAGTGTTTAGTAAAAAAAAATTTAATCTTTTTTACAGCATAATAAAATTGATCAATCACTAGAAATAAATTCTGGCGTAGTGAAATTGAAAGTCAATAAAAATAGGTTATCTTTAGATCGTGCTCCGGAGCACCAGTATGGGGAGTGTCAATTACGATCGGTTATCTGCGCGAGGATACCAATTACAATGTGTGATTAAGCATGAAGCTGTATACGTTATAGGGGGGTTGCGATTTCAAGGTCAATAAGGAAAATATAATTATAAGGAGAGGAGGTATCAATCATAATTTTAAGTGAAGCGTGAAGCAATTTTAGGTTATAAAGGCATCGATTACACTTTTTGATCCAGTGTGCGGGCCCGTATCGGTCTTCCACCCCTATTTAAACATCTGTAAATAAGCTCAAGAGCTATTATTATTGAACAACAGAAGATTAGAAGGTACGGTTTTGTCTTTCAGATGCGCATCTATCGCTTACTCTTTTTTCCTGTTTGTCAGTAAAGGTATTCATACAGTTAAGTATGAACTGCAGATTAAGTTAGGTACTAACTTAATCTGCAGTTCCAGACTCGAATAATCATTACTCCATAGGTGTAGATTTCAACAGCTTCATGATGTTTGATTTATGATGTTGTACTTTCAAAAAGTGCTAGGGCCTTGTGAGAGACACTTTGCTCCCTTTGCACATCATTTCATTCAATAAAATGTAGATCCAGGCTAGATGTAGGAAGTATCCTTACACTCAGCCAATTTATTGGTTTGACTGCGTGGCGCAACATTAAAATCAGAGCTAGGAGAAAAAGTTGCATTATAGGTACTCAGCGCAAGAACCGCCTTGCATAGCTGCATCAACGTAATAATTGCACCACATTCATACTATAAGAGTAGAAGGAGCTGTTAGCGTAGGAGCGAATGTGTTCGCTCGTTTAAGTTTCTACAGTAGGGAAAGTGTATGTGTGTGACTGTTTGCTGAATTCATCTAAATAGAGAGTTCGTTGGTCATTCGCTGGTTTTTATGAGGACTTGAGAAATCGCTCTGTAGTAGTTGCATTTCGAGCGCAAACTGATAATGCCGAGCTAAGAAATAAGGACTCTAAAAGTAGGATTATTCGTCGAAAGCAAAAGTGCCGTGTTTAAGTGAGACCCAAAGAGCTCATTAGTTAGTCAGGTATACAAATCTACTAAAATTGTTAGTCTGCATTTCTTAGATCCAGTTAGCCTTAAATTGCACAACTATTCTACTGTTTAGAGAGTCATCATTTAATCTCTTCAGGTTTGTAAGCAGAAAACTGACCACTGTATGTTTCAGAAGAGAATGTGTGTTTTATTCATCACTGTGTAACATATGAAAGTAAGTCTTAGGGATTATTATTAATGTTGATCATTATTACGCAACATACAGTATACAGAAATGAAAGAAGTTGGAAGGGACATATTCAGAAACAATAGGAGTGTAAACGTAATAGAAAACTAAATTAGAACTGCGAGCTTAAGGAAAATTAGAAGAAATTTTTAGCTGGTAAGTACTGTAAGGGGTATCATCTTCTTCGGTGAGTCTAAAAAGAAACTATGCATTAAAAGATAAGTGGTGAACAATAACCCCGACTAATCGAGTAAATCAGGTGAAAATGATAGCCAACCAGTTGCACCAATTAGGTTTATTTAACCTTGACCTAATTGATGCAACTGGTTGGCTATCATTTTCACCTAAACAACTCTCATCGTTGCTGAAACGCATCCATTTACAAAGTTTTAATCAAATAATACCTTGTTTAACAACTCGTTAATAAACTGCTAAATTCCACGCGATTCCTTGGATAATGACTCATGTATAGTTTGATTGAACTGATGAGTTATGGGTGTAATGTGCTAGTACAATGAAATTTATCTATTACAGTCCCTGGCAATATTATTAGACGCACTGCAAATCTTTAGTATTATTTGTAATAATTACGTGATGAGTAGAATTTCTCATGCAATTAATCATAAAATTTATAACAGTTATTTAGGGCACTTATTTCATTGTTAAATTTTATGTCTATTGTTGCTATTTGACATTGGATTGTTGACTTATTGTGGCTATCAGCAGGGCTGCCAGATTGTATAATTGGATACAAAATTTGTATAATTTGGTTAGCTTTTGTATCCTGTTTGTATAATAGATTGTCTTGTATAATTAGATACAAAAAAATATTTTATCCCAGCATATTTTTTAAAAATGTTTGGCATTTTGTTTCACGAGTTGGCAATACTTACTGTGCACGGGTTTACGGTATTAAATAAAACAATAAGTGATCGTACCACTGTTACCAATGTAATAATCGATGGTCCCCGGCCAACAATGCCAGTACGTGTTTACATTTTACAAGTGTTAGATCTTCACAGAACATAACAAAAAAGTGACTCAATGTTGTCATAATATTATTCACACAATACACTGGTAAGTGCCTATTATATATAGGGATATTTGTACGATACTGCAAGTAAGAGAAATCCGCAAATTCTCAGAAAAATTGATATTGTGTTTTGTGTTTGTTACAGTGGATAAATATGGATAAATTTGTAGTAAAAATATCTCTTACTTCTTCTCACTCATCAGAAGATCAGTCAGCGACTAAAATTAAGAAAAAATCAGTGCTATCATTCAATGACAAATGGCTTCAAATGAGTAATTTAAAAAAATTGGTTATCAAAAACTTCAAATGACCATGGTGATATTGTTGCAAAATGTAAATATTGTAATGTGGAATTGGTGAACCATAAGGCAGTATTAGAAAAGCATGTTTCCAGTAGCAAACATAAGCAAACACTATCTCTTATAAGTGCTAATAAAACTTTGGGTGAGGTAATTAGCAAACCTGAAACTAAAATGATTAAGCGAGCGGAACTTAAACTTGCTGGATTACTTGCTGTAAATAATTTGCCTTTTTGTTTTAATGGATACATTAGTTCCATTAGCTGCTAATATTTTCCCAGATTCCAAAATTGCTCAAGGGTTAGAAATGGGTAGAACTAAAGCCACTGCAGTAATAACTCATGTATTAGGACCTGAATTTTCTACTGAATTAATTGAGTCCCTCAAGAAGACAGGCTGCTACTTTTCGCTAATACTAGATGAGACAACAGATACATCTTCAAAAAAACAATGTGCAATTACTTTTATATACTGTGATCACGAATTCAACATCAAAACTGCATTCTTTGATATGGTTGAACCGGCCTCTAGTTCAGCGGAAAGCTTATTCAATTGTTTAAAAAAATGTATTGACGACAAAAATATTCCTCTAAGTAACTTTGTTGGTTTTTCTTCTGATACAACCAACTCAATGGTTGGCCAACATACTTCAGTTTTTTCTCGTCTAAAAAAAGGATTTTCCATATATTGTGTGTATCAAATGCTCCTGCCATAGAATTCATCTTGTAGCTTCCAAAGCTTGCTTGCATCTGCCAAGATCATTAGAAGATGCATTACGAAACATTGGCTCGCATTTCTCCCGGAGTGGTAAAAGACAAAAACAGTTATTGGAAATGCAAGAATTTTTCAGTGTCAAGATTCATAAAATTTTAAGCCCTGCTACCACTAGATGGCTTTCATTAAAACAATGTGTTGACAGGACTTTGGAGCAGTTACCTGCACTCATTCCATACTTCACTACAGAAGTCTTCGAAGATCCTTCTAAAACAACTGAGGAAATTTTATCTGTGTTAAAAAATGATTTAATGATTATTTATTTAGAATTTTTGTCATATACTGTACAATATTCTTTTTCAATCAGACGTGCCTTTATTGCACCGCTTGAAGCCTGAAGTTAAAAAACTATTACAGACAATATACTCACATTACATGAAATTTGAATTCAGCAAGAAAGATCCGTTACTGTTAATCATCAACACCCAAACAATTTCTTGCCTCTTGAGAAACTTTATATTGGTGTAAAAGCTAGTGAATCAATTCAAACATTTTTAGAGAAACATCCAGAAGCTTCTGCTAAATCTGAAATAGACAATGTTAAAAAAACATGTATGAAGTTTTATATTGAAGTGGCTACTCAAATTAAAACCAGATTCGATTTTTCAGATCCAATTTTTCAATTTATAAGCATTGTTGATCCACCGTTTGCACAATCTTTTGAAACTAAGCAGCTGAGTGAAGTGATAAAGCGCTTCCCATATGTGGCGAACGTCATCGATAAACAAAAATTGGACATTGAATGGATGGATCATGCTCTTTTAGACCATGAAAGTTTGGGGTTAGATAAAAAACTTCCAGCATCACAATATTGGAAACAAGCTTTTTCTCTGAAAAATATAAATGGCGAGTGCAAGTATCCAAATTTAAAAATATTGATTACACTTTTGCTTGTTTTACCCTTTTCTAATGCTTCTGTGGAACGCACATTCAGCAATTTGAAAAAAATTAAGACTCAAGACAGGAACTGCTTGAAAACGGAAACTGTTGTAGGTTTGATGGCGACTAAAAATGGGATTGTAGATCAAGGCGGCTGTGTTGCATTTGAGCCTACAAATACTATGTTAACTAGAAAAGTCCTGTACGACAATAAAAACTAAATTTGTTGCACTGTTAACTGATGCTTGATGGATTGTTGCGTGAAAATAGACAATTTCTGAATAATTAACTGATGTTCATTGTATGTGATTTTTCATAAAATGTTACAATGAGAATGATAATAAATTCTCCGTAATTTATCTCCGAATTCTTTGTTTATTTTCATTGTTAACTTAAACATAATATATAAATCCGTATATGTGATATAAATTTTGCATATCCAGGGAAAACAAACTATTTTATTTGCTTTTTCATATTCACATATTACCGCCAAAGTATTTTTTTTTTCCTTGCGGCTAGACTGATCGCCTGAAATTTTGATAATCAATACAAATAAATTATTAAGTTTTGTTCTTAATGAAGGTAAGTCGAAAATTAGTAATTGTTTTGTCAGTCACTGTATCGCAACAATTTAATGGGGGGGGGGGGGAGGGGTGGTAGAGGGCAAAAAAAAAAAAAAAAACGTCGCCAAACGGAATCCCCCCCCCCTTTTCTCTGTATCCGTCACCGGGCTGGTTTGTATAATTGGATTGGATTTTGTATAATTTCAAGGGGCCGTCGGTATAAAATGAGTTGGCTCGACTGGCAGCGCTGGCTATCAGTGTGCATAGTACAGTGTACAGGTACGGACCTGTTCAGTGGTGTTCTCGCGTGTAACTGCTCTGTTTCTTTGTTCACTTTTATTATCATTTGTGTAATATCGACTTCACAAATGATTGTTTAATAACCAGATATTACTGATTGTGACCTTTAAAAATGGGTAAAAGAGGAGACAGTACACCACATAAAAAAGTAGAAGTCAAAGCCCTAGTTAATACAAAAATGTATTCCAATCGGGAAATTTCACGAAGGTTGAAATTATCCGATGCTAGAGTGAGGCGCATAAAGAAGAAAATTGATTCAGGTGAAGAACTGAGCCCCAGAAGGAAGAATAATTGTGGAAGAAAACCAATTTCCACCCCAAGGTCAGAAAGATTTCTCAAAAGAATTTGTCTAGAAAACAGATTTGCAACAACGAAACAGATAAAATCTCAACTGGAAGAGGCTAATATGAATGCATCTGAATGCACTGTTCACAGAAAGTTGAAGGATGTTGATTTCAAGGCTTATCGACCTGCTAGAAACCCCAAGTTAACAGCCGCGATGAAAGCAAAACGTCTGAAATGGGCTAAACAGTGGTGTGATAAGGATGTGGTCTTCTGGAGATCGGTAATTTAACTTTAAAATTATTATTTACGATATTATAGATGCTATGTACATTTATTCATAATATATTAATTAAGTTTCTTGATTTTTACAGGTATGCTTCAGCGCTGAAAGCACGTTTGAAATTTTAAGTAACAAATGTCAGCATGTGCGCCGTCGAAGAGGAGAAAAATTCCATCCCGACTGCATTATTCAGACCGTAAAACACCCAACAAAGGTGATGATTTGGTCTGTCATCAGTGGCAAGGGTACAGGACGTCTTTATGTGGTTAAACACATAATTAAGCAAGACCAGTACAAATAAGTCTTGCAAAAACGGTTAATACCGCAGGTCAGAGAATGGGGAACCATTTATTTTTATGCAGGATGGCGCTCCCTGTCACACAGGTCGGTAAAAACCTTTCTGAAGGAACAAAATATCCCTCTGTTGGACTGGCCAGGTAACAGTCGACATGAACCCCTTAGAAAATGTATGGGAACTCATAAAGTGGGAGATGGCAAAAGATGTCATCACGACAAAAACGCACTCTTGGAGATCATCCATGTGTGGTATCATCATCCACAAATGCAGGACACTGCATCAACAGCATGCCGTGTCCTTTTAAGGCTCTCATAGCTGTGAAAGGTGGCTCAACAAGATATTAAAAATAATGTTTTCATTTTCACAATATTTTGTTGTGATTATTTGAAATAAAATATTTTCAACAAATACTGTGTTTTATTTATTTGTTATATCACCTGTGTCATGAAGCAGACTACACATAATAATTTTATTGCAATTTATGTATTAAAAAACTTATTTAGTTAGCCACAAATCAAAATTTGCATAAAAACTGTAGTGCGTCTAATAAATTGGGCAGGGACTGTATATGACTGACATGATGTGTTAAGACAGACTTTAGTATTTAGCAGACTCTCAATATAATTCAGCTATCGCTGTTGAAATCTGATTATTGCCTTTGGTTTAATATTTATGCGTGTTCAGAACCGCAGATTAACTTAAACCTTAAGAGTCATGATTACCTTTACCGACAAACAGAAACCATCCATAACGAAACTTGAGTTGACAAGGCGGAAAATGTGAAATTCCATCACTAACGATGCAATGTGGCGGTATTAGAATGCTATTTGTTAGTCACAAAATGATTTTAAAATCAAAATCTTGTGAATACATTTTATCTAAAATAAATTCCTTGTCAGACTTGTCAGTGATTTGAATGGAAGAGGTGGCAGGGAGGCTACAGGAGACAAAACGACTTATGGAGCCGAGGACTGGGAACGTGTTTGAAAAAAGTATGATATGTTTCGAAATTAACGGAATTAAGAAATGGAACATGTTTCATAAAATTATTCCGGTATGAAAAATAAATAAGTATTTAGGTGATTATTTGTAAAAATAAATTTTCAGTGATAATAGTAGCAAATAAAAGAACAATCACAAAAAAAAATTGCATATGTAAAAAAGGCTGCCAACGAAATTGTGGATGCAGGAATGCAGACCTACATTGTTCCCCGATCTGCACATCATGCGAAGGTCTTTGTGAAAACGTCGAGCCTCCGGATGTCAGCATTAACATTGACGAAGAAGAGACTCAAGAAGGAAACCGAGAACAGACTGAAGAAGGACACTTACACGATGCGGAATGTATGTCTAATCTCACAGTCTATTCCGTAATCGTTCATCTCTCCTTGAGGTATGGTGACAAGTTAATGTTTTCTCACCATCTCTTTCATTTTCTAGATGATCAAGCCAAGACGTTGTCAAAACAAATACTGGCACCTATGTCTACATCATCCGCCTTAAAAGAAACTCAACAACTACCTTCTAAACGCCAAAGGTCTATTTTATGTTCATCAAAGTATGTAATCCAATTAATTATTAAAACATATGACAATTTTTAAAGAACTTTGTTGGAATTAAAAAAATATATATATATTTGAATTTGAACAATTTCGGACGCATTTAAATTTTTTTAACATTATGTAATTTTTTTAAAATGACCTGTAACTTTACGTAATATATGATCTAAGTAAGATATGTACAGGGAACTGTGAGAAATTCTCTAATATTGACAGCCTTTTTAATAATAAATTTGAGTTTTGGAGTGAAAGAAGTGAATTTTTGCGGAGATAAGGAAAATTCACCAAATTTCAACTAGTGCTTGAGCCTGAACGCTTCTTCCGAGAAAAAAACTTTAAAGGTGAAATTTGTAGGAAATTGTATGTACTTTCATTTTGAACATAAAGGTTATTTACGAAATGTGATAGATTTAAAATTATAAGCAAAAAACCGTCAAAAAATGAGATTTTTGGCCCTTTTTTTGCAATTTTTTCAATATTCCGTCACGAAATTTTGTTAGAAAACCTCATATTCGGATTCAGCACCCCAAAAAATATGTAGAATGAAAGAAATCAAAACTACCGCAAAACTTCCCTGGTAGAAACACTATTTGACTGGACTAGTAGCAAACAGACACATCTAGATACAGATTTGCCCGTACCCTAGGCATGGTGAACCTAGGGGTGACGGTGATTTTAAAATGTGTCTTGTGTGGTTTAAAATCAACATAGAAAAACCCGAATGTAGACAAGTTAATGAAATGTGAGATACAATCACTAATTAAAATAAGCTTCCATCAATTTTACAAGGCGTATAAATAAGGTAGTGTTCGGTGGAATTTTTGTAAAATGTAATTTGTAATGCTACTAACAGCAAATAGCGAAAAAGAAAGCAACAGAAAAAATAAAAATAGTTTCGCTAAGAAAGGATCAAACCTGCGATCCTACACACATAAATACAACGCGATGGTTAAGATATGCGTATCTATGCAGTGCAATAGTTTATCGGCTTTTAAACTTAAATAGAATGACGAAGTCTTAATTTACAGTTTATAAGCTTCGATTTCTGATAAACGAAGACTTCACCGAGACGAATGGCAATATAAAGACGCTCTGCTATATCCACGTTCGTACCGAAGATCTACCCTTGCGAACGTACAGTAATAACTGAAATATGGTGTTAAAAAAGTTAAGATTAAGAACGCATTTTTTTTTATTGCTCCGGCGCTCGGCCATGTAGGTTCATTTAAAAAAAAATACCGAAGAACTTTAAGTTAGTCTATAAGCTATGAAAATGTGAATCAGTTCGATAGTTTTTGCGGGATGCCAGAATTAAGAAAGAGACTGCACGCGCAGACAGACAGATAATACATAGAATAAATCTTCTGACCTTGGCCGAATCTCGGTCGCTGACGAGCTTCTGTTCGGCGCGTGTGCGTCCCATCACTACGGGGTTGACTGCCTCCAGGTGCGACGGGTTGGACAACAGGGACACTCGGATCATCCGGCCTGTAGTTGCGCTGTTAAACTGCTGATGGGTCCCCTGATGGTATCTGCGGGAAGCGGAGACTCCTCAATTTACGAAAATTCACAAATGCTTCATGTCATTACGCACCATACATCTTCCAATCCGCACTCCATACTACATCTATACATATAGCGATAGCATATGTCATGGATTGTAATATAGGATACTTTTTATCCGGGTTAATAACATAGTTCAAAACAGTGACATTTTTGTTATTCTGCCCTCTCATCTCACAAAAACCACTTGAAGGATTTTAGCGAAACTGCACACTGTGTTAGCTTGAGTACTATCTATCCTGATAAGTTACAAAATTCCAGATGGGACACAGTGAAATTTTTATGTACGAAGCATTATTCGTTATAACTTAAAGTTAACATGGAAACGACGGAAAAAAAAACACGCTTCCTATAATTTTAGAAGACTGTGCGTTATAATGATGCTCGAAATCCGACGATTCGAAAGTTTTTCTTCCAATATTAATAATTATTAACCGCTTGAGCAAGATTTTTTTTCATTTTGGTTCAATGGCAGACATAATGTCACAGTAAAATGCTGCCCCATTTATTTCCTTTAAACACAGTTGTGGCAAGACCCGGTTCCTTTACTCACGCCCCTCACCTTGGCAGAACTGAATGGACCAGCTGTTTGAGTCACGGGGCCTGCCTGACAAAAGTATATTAGCTCTGTGTGTTTTAGAAGTGACAGTTTTACAATTCATATAAGCTCCAATATCATAATGAAAGCATTAGTCGTTCAAAAAGTTGTTTGTTGATCTAATAATATACGACATAGTATGTTTGGCATGAACTTATTTTTTATTCGCCAACTGGGGCTGGAACCCACTCATCCTGACTCCAAAGCCTGAAGTTTTGTAACTTACTAATACATCGTAATATTCGTTAAAATCAATATTTTCAATATTAAATACACAATTAAACTATTTATACATGATTTAATCAGAAGGTAACTCCACCATTGTATCTGATTACGAATTTAATTAAGTTTACTTAAGAAACCCTTTTAGAATAAATGCTAATATATGAACTCAATGGTCTAAAAATTAGGGTAGCACATTGTTAACTCATCTAATAGATTTGTTTTAGTGTAAAGTTTAATTAAATCAGTAGATGTACAAGGCCGATTCAAGCCTGATAAGCTCTTTGGACAACTGTAAAGAGACTCCACTCGTCCGCGTGACGTCACAAGATGGCCGCCCCCCGTTGGGCCGGTCAAGATGGCGGGGTTCTTTGGCCGGTCAAGATGGCCGCCGTTAGTTCCTCGACCGCCCGCCCAGATGGCAGCAGCAGTCGGGCTTGCGCTGCACCGTTAGTTCACAGATCCGCTGGTAGATGGCAGCCCCCGTTAGTTCTTTGGCCGGTCAAGATGGCCGCCGTTAGTTCCTCTACCGGCCGCACAGATGGCACCATCTCCCAAGGGCTTAATTTCTTTGCCGTTAGTTCTTTGACTGACTGGTAGATGGCGTTCGGTGGCAGTATTTCCGGCGCGCTCTGCGAAATGTGTACAATTCCCACTCGACTGTTTGCTTATCCATTAAGCGTGACGAAATGTGTATTCCTAGCGTCCTGTTAAGCAAGCACTGAACATCTTGGCTACTATCGACACACAGTAAAATATTTTCTTCTGTTCTGTGTCGTGAAAAATACTTAAGCGTGACCCATTGCGATTTTTTTTACTAAAGTCCACATCAACGGATATTACGTGAACAGACATCGGTAGCGTTGGGGCTAGGTCGCCGGTTCGAGTCCGGCCGCGGTGTTTTTATTGAAAAAGCCGTTCCAACTCGTCAATTTTAAAATCAAAATTTTAGTTTCCATACCTAGAGAGGATACCTGCCTTGAATAAAAAAAGCATAAATGTTTCCTTTTAACGTTCGATATGGGGAAAAAAAACCCGTCATAAACTCCAGATATAAATTCTATGTGTACCTGTTTTTAAGCGTGACCCATTGCGATTTTTTTACTAAAAAATAAAAAAAGTCCACATCAACGGATATTACGTGAACAGACATCGGTAGCGTTGGGACTAGGTCGCCGGTTCGAGTCCGGCCGCGGTGTTTTTATTGAGAAAGCCGTTCCAACTCGTCAATTTCCAAATCAAAATTTTAGTTTCCATACCTAGAGAGGATACCTGCCTTGAATAAAAAATAAGTCGAAAAGCATAAATGTTTCCTTTTAACGTTCGATATGGAAAAAAACCGTCATAAACTCCAGATATAAATTCTATGTGTACCTGTTTTCATGAAATTATTTAGCGTTCTTGCCTCGCATTCGGGAGGACGGAGGTTCCAGGCATCCATGGTTTCCCAAAATCACTCCAAGTGAATGCCGGGGATGCGACATTCAAAAGGCAATGACCGAATTCATTCCCATTCCTTTCCCCGTCTCAAAAGACCACGTTGTTAGAGAGACGTTAAAAAAAAAGTACCTGTTTTAGCGTTCTGGCCTTGTATTCGAGAGGACGGCGTTTCCGAGCATCCAGATTTGGGTTTTCCATGGTTTCCCCCAAATCACTCCAGGTGAATGCCGGGATGCTTCCTTCAAAAGGACATGGCCGAATTCCTTCCCATTCCTTGCTCCCCATCCTTTCCCCGTCTCAAAAGTCCACGTTGTTAGAGAGACGTTAAAAAGTTTAAAAAATGAAATTATTGTGATAAAGTATAGCAATACCACACATACGTTATTCCTTTCAAAATTCGTAGCCTCAAAAACCCATCAATGGTGAGATCCTTTCATTGAAACCGAGAGACATTCACCGACGAAGGTAGGGAAAACCATAAAAAAAATTCCGTTCATCGAAGCAGGCAGACATTAAAAATTAATACACCGACGAAGAGACGGGAAACAAACTCAATTAGTCACATCATGTTGGATTCGTTATGAACAATACAATATAGCTCACGAGTGTCACCTACATTCCGTGTATTTTAATGGATGTATTAAATTGTGTGTAATGAAACACAGACACTTTTTGAACTCAAAGAGGCATTGAAGGGGTTTACTGATGTATGTAAGTGTGACCTCGATGAATTAATAGCTCCTAAACTAAAGCAAAGTTGTCGATTTGAAAACCAGTTTCTTTTCCCTACAGACATTTCTGAAGTGAATACATGATGTCAAACCAATCAGCATGTAATTTTTTCAAGCCTATTTCTCAACCCTGTCTTTGGACAAGAGGCCACTTGAAAATATTTGTGACAAAGCCTTTCCCACATCAAAGCTAGAAAAATCAAAGTTTCCAGTTTGGCAATGGCAAAGCTCAAGAATGGAAACATCAGTACGACTCCTTATTTCCCTAATCTTATCTCTGTTGCCATTGGTATAAAATATTTAATCACACTCGTAATTGTTGCCATCAAGGTCAAACCTTTGTCGTCTGTATCAATTCTGTTATGCTTTCGTAAGCAATCACAAATTGAGTGTCCTTAGCTGTACTTTGTCTAAAATTCCAATCAATCCCTTGTGACACATCAGTGATTGACACCTTTAACTGTATTTTACAGCACAGCACGTATGTTCCAGGAACGAAATACGTCTGTTAATCTTACTAATTTCACCCATGTCGAATCGAAGTACGCCAGTCCTATGTGATAAAAATCGAGTCACGCTAAGCACAGAACATGCCTGAGACCATCGCCTGTAACCAAGGTGGAGATATAGAAAATTTACCCACTTCCTTATAGAAGAAATCCAGTGCAGCTTCTACTGATATTCTATTCCTAATTATTTCACCAAGATCCACCCCTAGCCTCATCGCCAACATACGCCCAGCACTTCGTCAAACCACCTTCTGTTTTCCAATGATTCCCAATCCAACCCCTGATCAGTTACAGACAGGGTTACCTTCTGTTCGTGCGTTAAAGTAAACCAAAAATTGAAAATTCGCAAAGTCTTTCTCCTAATCAGTAGCCAGGTACCAAAATGTTCACTTAAGGTGCTTCTACTGCAGTTTTCCAGGAAAATTCACCCCTTTTCCAGGAAATTATTTTTCAATAAATCAGGACCCAGGAGAGTTCTCCATTCGGTTTAAAATGTTCCCATCTAACGCCAACCTTCGGATTCAGGGCCAAGTGTGACATTTGTTTGTAATTGCATGCTTCGTTCAAGTAACCACGATAAAGTTACCATAATGCTCTTAGCTAACTGATAGTTTCTTGGTCATCAAACAGGCATCATAACCCACATTTTAATAGAAGATCCCCACACATCGACAAGTATCCAAAGGTGCAGACACTAGTTCTATTGCGCCGAAGATAGCACCCACGCTTGAACTGTCGTAAATTGTTAGGTCAAAGTGGGTGTTTGGATATTTTATCCACTCAGGCCTCATCATCTAAAGTCTAATGACAGATTGTGGTCATGGCCAACTTAGGCTCCATACACCACTCAGAATTATTCTGCCAATATCCATTCTAACAGCATTATACACCACATACAGCCCCTGACACTCTTCCAATCTCCCAATGACATCCAGTCCAGTTCACTTTATTAAGGCACTTGCTGAATATTTTTCCACTAATAAATCAGCTGCTATATTTTGCATCTTGCATTTGATGTACCAAAAATGTGGTCTCCATACTACACTTATATATACAAGAAATGTCTGACTGTGGGTTGTACCCAAGTCCTTCGCTTTCTCTGGTACATCCCCTCATCACCCTCTCTGTTTAAATGATTTTTATGTAGTGAAAAACGTGAGAAACACAATTCGTATGCCAACACAAACGGCCAGTAAACTGATAAGAGTTACAGATGAAATGGGCAGATGTGCCTAAGCCCCCCCCCCCCCCCATGCAAGACAATGGTTAGAAGCACACGTTGATGGTGAGCATAATTCTATAACCATATATTTTAGACTCAAATTAACAGAGGAAGTAGACACACGCACACACTTGTACATGCATACAGCGAGGTCGACAGAACTAACAGCAAGCATCATGGAAACGATGAAGTGGGGCAGAATTGTCGTTACCACTGATTAACTGGGCAGAACTATCGTTAAAAAAATCATCAGACAGACGAGTTTAAGTCAGGTATCACAATACTTACACTTACATGCACAAAGAGAGACGCAGATATACATGTACAAGTCTACAGAAAGTTCAGGACAACTACCTGCACCAACCATGGAAACAAAAAAAGTGGTGTAGTACTTTCTTGCCCCCATGACTGGCTGAAAAACAGAACTCTCCTTACATATCATCTGCCTGGCGAGATAGAGGGTGTGCAAAAGATGGCATGTTTTCACCATACACCTAAGTATTTACATCATAAATAGTGTTCATCACACACAATTGATTACATTTACCATCAATACGTTTCCCCCACACTGCAACCCTATCTGCCATTCATTAAGAGTGCCCCAGGTACCATGAGTTACAATAGACATTTGACTATCAGCAGATACCAGAACCCCTCATATTCATACTAGGTCTCAACCACAAATCCATACGTATCCATGCACAAGCTCAAAGAAACAGGAACAGCAAATCATACATCCAGATAAATGAGTTTAAGGAAGGTATCACCATACTTACGCACACAGACACATATATCCATGCCTACAGCGAGATCAACA
Source organism: Vandiemenella viatica (assembly GCA_031002005.1). NCBI lineage: Eukaryota > Metazoa > Arthropoda > Insecta > Orthoptera > Morabidae > Vandiemenella > Vandiemenella viatica. Next base: position 379,880,144 of record JARYHS010013630.1, read on the forward strand.
CAACAACGAGCCCAATCATGGAAAAAAAAAGTGGGACAGAACCCCCATGGCTCAAGACCAAAAAAATCATCAGTAACATGTTCCAGTACATACTCTCACATCAAAATCTAATTTACTCACACAACAGACCTCACTACCATCCAGTATCATGTGTGCTAGGTACAAAACTGTTCACATTAGCACCACCACATCTATCCCACACCTTAACCCTTACTGCCATTCAGTAACATTTACCCCAGGTACCACGAGTAGCAGTAGACATCTGGTCATCAGACAGATATCATAACTCCCATATTCATACTAGGTCTCAACCAAAAATCTGTACGTCACCTCACACAAGCAAGGTATCACCACATTTACGAAAAAAACACACAGAGATAGAGACGCATACACACGTTCATTTCCAGGCCTACAGCGATCTCGACTCAACAACTAGCCCAATCATGGCAACGAAAAAGTGGAACAGAACACCATGACTGGCCAAAAATCATAGAAAGACACACATAAACACATACATACACACTAACATGTCAATGCATTCAAACAGTTCCATTCATCACCACACATAACTGAAAGAGACTGAACAAGAAAACTGAAGAGTTACAGGATGTGTGAAGTTTGAAATCACAGTCACATCTCGCCCACACCGCAACCTTTCTGTCATTTAGTAATATGTGCCCCCATGTACCACGAGTAGCAGTAGACACTTGGTCATCAGACAGATATCATAACTCCCATATTCATACTAGGTCTCACCCACAAATCCATATGTCACCTCACACAAGCATAAGTGCAGGAACAGCACATCATACATCCAGACAAACGAGATAAAGGAAGGTATCATCACATTTACGCAAAAAAAAAAAAACACACAGAGATAGAGACGCATACACACGTACATTTCCATGCCTACAGCGATCTCGACTCAACAACTAGCCCAATCGAGGCAACGAAAAAGTGAAACAGAACACCCATGGCTCAAGACTGACAAAAAAATCATCATTAACATGTGTTCCAAGTAACAAACTCCTCACATCAAAATCATATCATTTAACTCACACTACAGACCTCTCTGCCATTCAGTATCGTTGTAATATGTACAAAGCTAATTTCATAAGTTACCACATACATACAAGTAATTGCAGGAAAGGGTCCCGACACACGACATCCACACTGAGGTGTTAAATGATAGGCAGATGATAGTATGTCTTTCCAATACACCTCAGTGCTCACCACACATACTTGATTTTTAATGTGCCATCAGTATACCTTGTGGCTGGAACTAAGCTCTTGGCAATGTTTGGCCAAAAGTCATTTGTTAAATAGTAGCTCATCAATCACAAATTTTGGGTCAACCTGCCCAAGCGGGCGCGGCGCGAGGTGGCCACCCTTCCCCACTGCGGACAGAAATACCGTAATACGCCGGTCTAAAAGCGCGGACCGCGATGGTTTACCGGAGTCTCCCGCGCCGCCCCCCGACCGGGACCTATTACCGGTAACCGCATTTTTAGGACCGCACTGAAGACCGGAATTTCATTGCGCTCGAGGCGGTAATATGCGCCGGTATACCGACCTACTAAAACACGATGTACGCGTCCGCTGTGAGGAAGGGTGGCCACCTCGCGCCGCGCCCGCTTGGGCAGGTTGACTCCAAAATTTGTTGATTGATGAGCTACTATTAAACAAATGACTTTTGGCCAAACATTGCAAGAGCTTAGTTCCAGCCACAAGGTATACTGATGGCACATTAAAAAATCAAGTATGTGTGGTGAGCACTGAGGTGTATTGGAAAGACATACTATCATCTGCCTATCATTTAACACCTCAGTGTGGATGTCGTGTGTCGGGACCTTTCCTGCAATTACTTGTATGTATGTGGTAACTTATGAAATTAGCTTTGTAC
>JARYHS010013630.1:379883046-379929382 GCA_031002005.1 Vandiemenella viatica
GCATCTCAGACGTCATTAGACACCCGCAGAACACAAAAAGCAGAGCGTTGGTGACGAGCAGCCTCAGTAACAGGAATCCATGGTTTCATTTATCTGGAACTCATCTTCCCCCTATTCTGCACCCACCTTAAAATCAATCCATTAGCTTTTTATGTGATACACGAACAACAGACAGTAAAAAAATTCAAAATAAAAGGTTTTGGTATCTGTATCACTGAGAACTATGTTACTAATCCTGTTAAGAAGAATCCTTTATTATAGCCAAAGACATAAATTATTACTGTGTGAATTTTTATTAAAATCTGTCTGTTAACTTTTGCATGATGTGCAGACATACAGATAGACAAAAACTCAAAATTTTGCTGTTTTGACACCTCTATCATCAGTATTTATGTTTCAATTACTGTTTTTGAAATAAATTCTAGGTACAGATACAACTTTTCTACAATTTCATTATGTAGTATGAATGGATACATAAATATTATGGGTGTGTGTGTGTGTGTGCTTACTCTAAACAGACTGATGATATTTACAATTTGTTTTCCTTTGGACTATTGCAAGATATTTCTGATGCCCATCATACTTATAATAATCATCAGAATTTGTTGGCTTAGCAACTCACAGCTTGAAACTGACTTGGTATATATTTCAACCTCATTTGGTTTAATATTTAAGTCTCATGTTTTCAATGTATATTTAGTCATAACAGTTTATTTTATGATTCAATTTACTTATGAATTTTTTTTTAAAGTGCTGAATTTATTTCAGTTTAATGCTTCTAACTGTGAAGAGATTATTACTATATGTAATGCAGTAAGTCTGTTTGATGGTTATTTTATAAATTTTACTAATAACAAACATTTTATCATAATCATTATCACTAACTGGGAATGAACTGAGATATGCGGTATCTTTAACAGTTCTCATTGTCTGGTACCCAGGTGTTTTAAAGCAGGAGACATGCGAGCAAATGACACATTGGTCTGGCAACACTGCATACATTGTGGTTGAGAGAACACAACCGCCTTGCAACAGAACTTGGAAAGATCAACCCTCACTGGGGTGATGAAACACTATTTCAAGAGGCCCGTAGAATTGTTGGAGCTGAGATACAACATATCACATATACAGAATTCTTACCAATGATTCTGGGACAGGTGAGAATTTAAGGCTATATATCATTCAGCACTATGTACACATACTGGTAATTCAGTGATTAGTAACTCCAAAGTGATAGCTGATGAGTTTAACTAATATTTTACTTTCTTGGCATAAAAATTAATTAAAACAAACTGCAATAAACAAACAAAAAGTATTTCTAGTCTTTCCACAACTTCCAGAGCTGAAATGTAGCTAAATCAAACCAATCGCATTGGAATTATAATGACATTAAGAAATCTTTATTCATGTAGACGGGATGAGGTCCCAGAATTCATTTTGAAAACCTGAGGTAATTATGTAGCTGACCCGCTAGCAAAAATCTTTAATACAACTGTACAAACCGGAACTTTTCCTGAAGAACTCAAAACTGCTAAAGTAACTCCACTGTTAAAAAAAGGCTCATCTGATCAGTTGGCAAATTGTTTCCCAATTAAGCATTTTTAAAAATACTTAAAAAATTCTTCCTTGATAGAGTTCTTAACTCTGTCAATAGATATACACCACTTTCTACCCATCAGCATGTATTCAGGAAAAATAAATTTACACATAACAGCAATTTTTGAATTATTAGACTCAGATTTAAAAGTTTTGGATAGAAATGAAATGGTTACAGGTATTTTCCTGGGCCTTTCAAAGACATTTGATGTAATAGATTACGGTATTCTGTGAACTAAACTGGAAAGAATGGGGATTAGAGGGAATGCAAAGAACTGGATTAGATTATATCATGAGAACTGAGAACAAAAAGTGTGCAGGTCATGAAACAACACACCAGAGAAAAAAGGAAAAATTTATCTCAGACGAGCCATTTGTCAAATATGGTGTACCCAAAGGCTCAGTGTTAGGACCTATATTGTTTCTAATTTATATAGATGGTTTTACTAAGAATGTTCACCCAAAAGAGGCATATCAGTTTGAAGATGACACAAGCATTAAATATTTCGAATATGTTATTTGACAGTATTGAAAATATATTATAAATTGTAGTCATTCTCATAAATTATTACTTCAGAAACTTATTTTTTGAATTTTGAAAAGAAAAGTTGATTACTTTAAATAATAAAAAGTGAAATAAAAATTAGATTTTTTTTTAACTCCGGTCAAGTGACAGAAAATGCTCTAGGATTGGTGGACGCTTTAGTGATATCACACGTCTGTAAATGCTGTGGCTGCGAATGGAGCATTTCCTATTATCCAAGTTTTCAAGTATTTTTATTGTTTGTTGCTGGTTATTTCTTGTTATTAATGAAATTTCCTTTTTTAATACAAAATCAAGAAAATTCCTAGAAGCCTACAGTGGAAAAATTTGTGGCTATAGAAACAACCCCTGACTGCAGAGCTTAAAAATGTAACAGCTTCAGTTTGAGCATCATTTATATTTAAATTGAAAGTTAGAGATTAAGAGAACTCTTTTATAAGAATGGCTAAAATTATAAATTAAATTAGTTGTTCTAGGAAATGTTATTTTTTTTTTACTTATTGCTTTACGCCTAGCCAATGTTGAGGTCATTAGAGACGGGATAGGACTGGGGACAAGGAATGAGAAGGAATTCAGCCATGACCTTTTTGAAGGAAGCATCCTGGTATTCGCCTGAAGTGATTTGGGGAAATGATGGAAACCCAAATCTAGATGCCTAGACAAGGATTCGAAAAGGCGTCCTCCCAAATGTGAGGCCAGAGCATTAACCGCTGACTCATCATACTTGGTCACAACAATTAAATAACTGGATGTTGTGTGCCATTTTTCTTAATTGGAAATAAAAGATGATAGGTAAATGATGATTGTTTTGTTAATGAAACTGAATTTGTTTGGTTATTCATTTACCTACCTGTTCCACTTCATCTCATACAAAGAAACCATGATGTTTAAGTATTTACTATTAACATAAAGAGAATCAACTAAGAAGTAGTGTCCGGGTAGCTGAGTGGTTGAAGAGTGCTAATGGAATTGAGAATATCCAATGTTCGAACCTTAGTTGGGATAGTATTGTGTGTGCATTTTTTTCCATTTTTGTTTGGTGTTTTTTGCACTACAGAATCATGTTTTTATTCAAAGAATTCATAAATTTTTGGTTGCTAAGTGTCATGCAAGCATTTGAAACATAAATTACTGCAATACAAGAAAAAATTTGTGAAAAAATATCCTTCCTCTTTTAATTTTTAAATATACCAGAGATATAATATCATACAAAAGTAGATGCATGGCAGTGAATAATGGAATTTATTTTAGAAATGAGATCACTTGCAAAAATTTCACACTAATCTTGCAACAGTTCCGAAACACTTTGTGTCCCTTTTGTTGGAATCTTTTCGTGACAATACAACTGCAGGCTACCTTCCTCAGATAAATGCGTCTATTTAGGTGGTATTTATTTTTAATGTGCAAGTAATATTTAATTTTTTTTCAAAAAAAAAAACCTGTTTTTTTGGTGTGCAAGTAATGTCAAATTTCATTTTTGAAGTCTTCTTTGGTTATGTTTCGAATGGTTATAATTCACATTTTTTTCAAAAAGTTGTGAAGCCTTCAGAAAGAAAAAAATCTAAATTGATGTTTTAGTGGACTTTTGGGGAAAAAAATGAATATGTAATGCAACCAATAGCAACTAGTATCCAAAATAAATGACAACAGGAAACAAATGAAACATATTCCAAAGTGAGGATTGAACCTAAGGACCCTAACCTTAGTGATACTTACCTTAAACAATGTATTACATGAAACTGTGGTGTAAATCAGCTTCACAGAAAATGACAAGTGACTTTGTCACAATATCATTGAAGTTGTTTCATTTTAAAGCTCCACAGAATAAAACTCATGGGTTGTTTCTATAGCTAGCCCCACAAATAAGGCATTTATTTTCAATATTTTACCACTGTAGTCTTTTACAAATTGTTCTCAATATTTTATTGAAAATGAACTTTCATTAATAACAAGAAATAATCAGCAACAAACAATAAAAATAGTTGAAAACTTGGATAATACGAGGGTGTGTCAAATGAAAACCTTAAATATTTTTTTAAATATTATTTATTGTGCAGAAGTGGTACAAAGCTTTATCACTTTTCAACATAATCTCCCCCATGCTCAATGCAAGTCCTCCAGCACTTACAAAGTGCATAAATTCCTTTAGAAATTTTTTTTTGGTAGTCCGCGCTACCACTCATGCACCACGTGGCGTACCTCTTCATCAGAATGAAACTTATTTCCTTCCATTGCTTCTTTGAGTGGTCCATACATATGGAAATCACTTGGGGCAAGTTCTGGTGAGTATGGTGGATGAGGAAGACACTCAAAATGCAGGTCTGTGATTGTTGCAATTTTTTTCTTATTTATTTATTTTTTATTTTTTTATTTAGCACACATTTTTACAGGCTAGTATCTAGAAACTAAAATAGGCCTTAATTTAACACAACAGTTTTACATTTGATATTGCCGCATGAACGCCAGTGTACCGTCTGCCAGCATGGCGCAGCGGGTAGCGTCACGAATTGCGGTACCGAAGGTCGCCGGTTCAATCCCGCCCACTGACAAAAATTATTTAATTCTGTTTATTATTTCCAGAAGATTCTACATGTTTCCTAAGGTCACTTGTAACTTCTACACATTTCACTTGTTAACTACTCTTGTAATCTCTAGTACGTTCTATCTGTGTATAAATAGAAGAGCATTCTGCCCAAGAGGCAGTCAGTGCTGCGTGTATGTTTGAGTTCTCAATAAACCTGTTCTCAGTTTAAGTGCTGTGTTCATTGACAAGTAACCTTCGAATTCACACCTGCCCCGGTTCCAACGCGACATAGTTTGGTGGAGACGCCGGGTACCCTGTGCAACAGCTGCATCGTCGTGGCTCCGATTAGGCAACGTAAAAGTCGCCGCCTACACGGACTGGAACCGGACTACAAAGGATATACTCAGTACGTCCTTCCGAAAGTCCGCGTCATTAGGAAACCCATGGCGGCAAGCCAGCTGCACATTCGACACCCATCGGTGTTCTCTGGAGACGCTGGACAGGATCCTAACAAATGGCTAAAAGGGTTCGACCGAGTCGCCAAGTACAACAGGTGGGATCATACCATGTGCTTGGCAAATGTTTATTTCTATCTGGACGGAACCGCCCAGCAGTGGTTCGAGAACAACGAAGAAAAACTGAATAACTGGGAAATGTTCCAGACGGAACTTAAGAAAACGTTTGGGGACCACCAGCGACAAATCCGCTCGGCGGAAGAACAACTGAAGAACCGGGCCCAACGACATGGGGAGCCGACGCAATCTTACATACAGGATGTTTTGGCCCTATGCAACGTAGTCAACCCGAATATGACTGAAGCCGACAAAATCACGCACCTAATGAAAGGTATTGCAGAAGACATGTACCAAGCTCTTCTGATAAAAGACGTCGCTACGACGGAAGAGTTCATCAAGTGGTGCCAGCGGATTGAGGAGATGCAACAAAGGAGGGTTGGGCGAAAGAAGTATGACAGACTTCCCAACGTAGTCCCTATGGCAGTTGTGGAAGACCAGCACGACTTTGCGTCTCTCATACGACAAATTGTGAGAGAAGAATTACAACAGTTCATGGCAGCTGGGACTCTTGAACCGAGTGAGCATCAGATCATGGCCATGGATGTAAGCCCAGTGGGTCATGAAGGAGCCGACGCGGCGGAAAAAGAGGTATTTCAGACAATAGCTCCTGTCTGCCGAGCCAATCGCACTCGACGTGAAGAATGGCCTCGCCCTGATATGACGTATGCTGCAGCTGCCAAACGGCAGCCTAGGAAACCGGCCGACACGGCCACAACCAAATCCTCCGGCACCTATGACGTCCCGCAGACGAACGGACGTCTGGAGGACAGAAGACAACGCGCCAGTATGTTTCCACTGCGGGCGCCCTGGACATGTCATACGCTACTGCAGAGAGAGAAGACGAGTATTTGACGATTATTTTGCCGCAAGACGTCCGCCATCCGAACAGTTCTACCCCAGGCAGCCACCCGCTGACGAGTTCGGTCGACCTACGGGAAGAAGCCCATCGCTGTACCCTAGACGAGGTCGATCCCCGACGCGCCGCTGCCGTTCATCGTCGCCGGACAGAGCTACCAGCCGCTCCCCTAGCCGCCGCACGCAGGAAAACTAAGCAAGGCGACCATCTACGGAGGTGAGGCCGCCGCAGATGAAAATCCTCCATGGATGACAGTCACTAAGATGTCGGGAAATCTCATCAACGTTATAATCGACGGCCAACCTGTCCGGGCGCTGGTTGATTCAGGAGCTTCTTTCTCCGTATTGTCGGACAATTATCGTCGCACACTAAAGAAGACAATGTTCCGTGATACGGGGGCAACTGTGCTAAAGGTCGCAAATGGAAAGTACGTCCAGCCAGCTGGAGCTTGTGTCGTGAGAATAACATCAACAACAGGACCCAGCCAGTTGAATTTGTCATTTTAACAGAATGTAGTCATAATGTCATCCTTGGATGGGACTTCCTTAAGGCATCCCAAGCTGTCATTGACTGTGGAACGTCTGAGCTGCAAATTGAAGAAGTCGTTGCGATGGTTACACGTAACACAGAATCTTCTGGGAAGTTATTCGCCGTTGACAACGTGACAATCCCGCCGTTCGCAATGAGAAGAGTCCCAGTCAAAAAACACGGACGACCGCAACCTTGAAGTGCTTGTCGATAGTAGAAAGTTTATTAGGCTCACGAAAGAAATCTACATACCAGCGGCTATCATAAGCATTATCGGTGGTCGAGGAGACATTTGGATCACCAACTGTCACGAGCAGTCACAAATTATCCCCAAGGGAATGTGCATAGGGACAGCTGAACCAGTCCAGGAGGGCGAGCTCAACGTCATTAACGAAGATCCATGCTCTGTTACTAGTACCGACAACACGCTGGAGGAAACAACTATGGAACTGCCAATAGGGTCCGGCCTGACCAAGGAACAACACCACCGGGTGTTAGCTATACTACGCCAATTCTCTGGTGTATTCACACCCCAGAAAAAAAAAGGTCAGACGAAACGGCCGACGATAAAGCATCGTATCAATACTGGGGATCATCCGCCCATTAGCCAGCGCTCGTACCGATTGTCACCAGTCGAAAGGCGAATAATTCGAGAGGAAGTGGAGAAGATGTTGCATAATGACATTATTCAACCTTCGGAGAGTCCTTGGTCATCTCCGGTGGTCCTCGTAAAGAAGAAGGATGGTACGTGGCGATTCTGTGTCGACTATCGGCGGCTGAACAAAATCACAAAGAAAGATGTCTACCCACTGCCGCGCATCGACGACGCCTTAGACTGCTTGAAAGGAGCTACATACTTCTCAACCATGGACATGCAGACAGGCTACTGGCAAATCGAGGTTGACGAAGCTGACAGAGAAAAGACGGCTTTTATTACACCTGATGGCCTCTATGAATTCAAAGTAATGCCATTCGGATTATGCAACGCTCCGGCCACATTCGAACGCATGATGGACAACTTACTTCGACACCTTAAGTGGACGACGTGTCTTTGTTATTTAGATGACATTGTTGTTTTCTCGAAAACATTTGAAGAACATCTGAGTCGCCTGTCAACGGTGCTGAAGTGTGTTCAGACTGCAGGACTCCGCCTCAATCCGAAGAAGTGCCTCTTCGTCGCCAGAGAGATAAAAATCCTGGGGCACCTGGTCAACGGAGATGGCGTCCGCGCTGATCCAGATAAAGTAAGGGCAGTCATGGAATTTCCAACTCCTCAGCACATTCGTGATGTGAGAAGCTTTCTTCGGCTGTGCTCATACTTCCGGCGTTTCATAAAAGGATTCTGTAACATGGCACGTCCACTGCAAGAACTTTTGCAGGGAGACGCCAAGTTTTACTGGGATGAAACTAAAGAAAGATCTTTCCAGGCACTTAAGGAGGCTCTAACTTCCGCACCAGTTCTAGCCTTATACGACGAGAATGCAGAAACTGAACTTCACACTGACGCCAGCGGTTATGGGATCGGTGCAGTGCTTGTGCAAATTCAGGAAGGTGCTGAGAAGGTGATAGCCTATGCATCAAGAGTATTCTCTAAGCCCGAGATAAACTATCTACAACCGAGAAAGAATGCCTCGCAGTTGTCTGGGCTATCAACAAGTTTCGTCCGTATTTATTCGGCAAACCTTTCACCGTCGTAACAGACCACCATTCTTTATGTTGGCTAACCAGCTTGAAGGATCCATCAGGTCGACTAGCAAGATGGGCACTTAGACTTCAAGAGTACGACGTCACGGTGGTATTCAAAAACGGACGCAAAACACAAGGATGCCGACAGCCTTTCAAGGAATCCTTTAATAGAACACAACAGCATGAATGGAATTTCAGCCCTCGCTGATTAGCTGACGTTGCAGCTGAACAGAGGGAAGATTCAGAGTTATTAAGAACCATAGACGCCTTGGAGAAAGGAGAACCGGCCAAAGGAGGGTTTCAATTGATAGATGGGACATTGTATAAGAACAACTACGATCCACTAGGCCCCAAGTGGCTTCTGGTCGTTCCAGCTCATCTCCAGCCAGCTATTCTCAAGTATTTCCACGACGCCTCCAATATCCGGTCATCTGGGATTTGTGAAGATCCTGGACCGAATCAGACGCAGGTATTACTGGAAGGGTCTCTACCGATCTGTCAAGCATTATGTGAGTCACTGTAAAGAGTGCCAGCGACGGAAACATGTGCCGCAATTACCTCCAGGTCATCTAGTACCAATTCCACCTGCAGCAGTTCCATTCCACCGAATTGGGATCGACCTTTTAGGGGAGGTTCCCGAAGTCGACAACCGGTAACCGATGGATAATAGTCTGCACCGACTACCTCACGCGCTACGCTGTCACCAAACCTGTGCCGACTGCAGAAGCTCCAGAGGTTGCAAAATTTCTAGTAGAAGACATTATTTTGAAGCATGGAGCACCACGTGTGATGATATCCGATCGTGGAAAGGTATTCCAGTCAAGACTAGTATCAGAGGTCATGTCAGATGCGACGTTGTCCACAGGATGACAACTGCATACCACCCTCAGACAAACGGTCTCACAGAACGCTTCAACAAGACATTAGCCGATATGCTGTCGATGTATGTGGATGTTGAGCAGAAGGATTGGGATACAATACTGCCAGTGGTCACATTTGCTTATAATACAGCAAGGCAAGATACGACAGGCTTCACTCCGTTTTTTCTGCTCCTATGGCCGTGAAGCTGAGACCACAATGGATACGCTGTTCCCATTCCAGCCGGACGACACTCAGGATTACTATATAAAACAGCTCATTACCAGGGTCGAAGAAGCAAGACAGCTGGCTCGCATACGAACACTGGCCACCCAGGAGAGGGACCGTCAGCGGTATGACGGCAAGCACCGACCTGTTGCGTACAACCCAGGAGATCTCGTATGGATTTTTACCCCTGTCCGGAAGGTTGGGCTATCAGAAAAGTTACTGAAGCGGTACTTTGGTCCGTATCGTGTCATACGCCGCCGGTCAGACGTCACATACGAAGTCGAGGATTATGAGCCGTCTTCGAAACGACGAAGAGCGAAGGGACATTTGTTCACGTCCTCCGCATGAAGCCTTACTACAATCCTGACGAGCAGCTAGGCACAACCAGCTTCTTGTTCAAGGACTCTGAGGACGGTTTGGATACTGAGGAAGTCGACAGGAAGATAATAGTACAAACAGGAGGGGCCCTCCAGAACTGCCATACAGAGGACCCACGACAAGATCAAGATCCAGGACACTTCAGCGTGCCCCCAAAAGAAATCTAACAGCGGACGCTGTTTTCCCTCAGGAGAGGGAGCAATGCCGCATGAACGCACAGTGTACCAGTCTGCCAGCATGGCGCAGCGGGTAGCGTCACGAATTGCGGTACCGAAGGTCGCCGGTTCAATCCCGCCCACTGACAAAAATTATTTAATTCTGTTTATTATGTCCAGAAGATTCTACATGTTTCCTAAGGTCACTTGTAACTTCTACACATTCATTGTTAACTACTCTTGTAATCTCTAGTACGTTCTATCTGTGTATAAATAGAAGAGCATTCTGCCCAAGAGGCAGTCAGTGCTGCGTGTATGTTTGAGTTCTCATAAACCTGTGTTCTCAGTTTAAGTGCTGTGTTCATTGACAAGTAACCTTCGAATTCACACCTGTCCCGGTTCCAACGCGACAATATTTATTAAAAAGAAGAAGACAAAAACAAATCTAATTTCAATAACAGAACATTGTTTCCGGCATGGCTAATAATTAAACTCCGAATAAACAAAATTATTGGGCGCTGTCCTTATTGTTCAAAAACCAAACTCGTTTAATGCAGAGACACTTGAAACTCTTTACAAGGTGCTTCGGGTATTCCAGAGGTCACATGTGATTACACATGCTGCTGCAATTATTTTTACATTACCATATCGGTGATGTATTCACGGCACTGGTTGACATGATGGCTTCGTTGCACTCAGGTGTGCTCATATTCACTGCTCACAAAAAGGAAAAGAATAAACACTTGATTCACCACTTCGAATCTGATTAAGCCAGGTCACAACATGGCTTCCTTCTCCTCCACCAGCAGCAGAGCCTCCCTCTTCTCCTCTTCATTTCACCCACGTGTCTAGGATCTTTTTCGCGGCAATACCGCTCCGCTAATCCGATTCCTCCAGCCGATCCACCCCGTTGGTGGTGGCGAAAACATGTAACAAAATTGCAGTGTGAGCCCAGTAGATGGCAGAAACTGTCCATTTCAGTCACACTCACACAGTCACACTTTGAATCGTCCGTGAGCGCCCTCTGCTATGTCCAACAACCCAGGAGCACATACTTAGAAGTGTGCCACCTGTAGTGTATATTCCATAACACTACACCATTCATTTGCATGGGTTCATCGTAAGTACTAGTGGTAGGTATACCCTCCAACTCTAGTCTTTCAGATGGCATATCTGTAAAAATAAAAAGTTTAAAGGTAACATAGGAAATAACGCTTTCTATGTTAATTAAATAAAAATTTTAAAAAAAACTTACTGTGATATTTATCAAATAATTCCCAATTCCATTCGTTGGAACTGAAAACCAACAGACTTCCATCACTAGTGGCTCCTTCAGTCAGTAAATCTAAAAATGATAGCATAGTTTAAAAGAATGCATAAATTTTGTTAAATAAATAAAATATTAATAATTGAAACTGGCAATTTATGGAAAAAAAAAACATATTTACCTTGGAGATTCACGTCATCGAGGGAAGGCAAATCTTCAATGCTTTGCGAAGACATTGTCTCTGTGTAAGTTCAGATACAACTGGCTTAGTTCCTGTTGGGACGCTTCTTTTATGCTGATGTTAGTGGCCTGCACCCCAGCGACATCCAGTCCGCAAACGAGATAATGACGGAAATTTTCTTTAGTAGCGGAGTTTTGGCTACAGGACGTGGGGTGGGCGACCAGGTAGATAATGACAATACGGTGAACTGTTGTGGCGGATACTTGGGTGCGGGATTTGGGGTGAGTAATAACAGGGGCGGTGGAAGACCTCCAGTCCGCAAACCGAGATAATGACGGAAATTGTCTAGGCATCAGCCACAGGAAGTGGGGTGTGTTATGACAGAGCGGTGGACGGTAACTGCCGGGCAGATGCCGCAGGATGTGGGCAGGTGGCGGCGCCTAATCGGAGGGCAGTAAGCCCGACTACTTCAGGGGGCGGGGCGGTCGCCTCTAATTGTGGGGGGACAGAAAGCCCAATTACTTCCTACTGTTGTGATCGGAAGGTGACTCTGTGTTACTGCCACACACAAACGCCAGTGATCTGCGATAGATAGTTTTCGGTGAAAAGTGATACACCGAGACATATGCGTCTATGGCAGAATTATGAAATTGTCGCAGGTCGACCACTTTTACCACTTTCAATGCCCATATCTCCCACACCCCCATAGCTACCGACATCTATCAACCACAACCATAGTGCACGACAGGAGACACGATTCTACTACCCACACAAACACCAATGGTCTATGCTATGTAATTGTGGCAGAAAAGTGCCATATGCGGAGACACATGTCTTTGGTCGAAATACGAAAATATCCTTGGTCGGCAACTTTCTACCACTATATCTCCCACACTCCCACACTATCACAGTTACTGAAATTCGGCCAACGTTGTGATCGAAAGGTGACTCACTACCACACACAAATGCCAGTGATCTGCGATAGATAGTTTTCGCTGAAAAGTGATACACCAAGACACTTTCGTCTTTTGCAGAAATATGAAAGTGGCGCAGGTTGACCACTTTCAACCACCATATCTCCCACACCCCCACAGCCACCGACATTTAACCACCAGAGTGCACGATGTCAGATTCGCTGCTACTACCATACACAAACATCAATGGTCTATCCTATGTATTTGTGGCAGGAAAGAGAAGAATAATGAGACTCAAATTTTTGGTGGAAATATGAAAATACCCTTGCATTGACCAACTTTAATCATCATATCTTCCACATCCCCACACCTATTTGCATTCGGCCAACGTTGTGCACGATAGGAAACTCCATGCTACTTCCTCACACAAACACCAGTGATCTGTGCTATGTATTGGTGGCTGAAATATATAAGATTTAATCCAAGTTAGTTAAACACTGAGGAAATCTTTCTTGAATGACCTAACGTCGTCTAAAATAACATTAAAGTTTAAATGCAAAAAAATTATTTTAATCTAAATGTGATGTGTTCGAGCTTTTTTCATTGAGCCAACACGAAATGGATAAGTCGTTATATTGGCATATCTGCAATGCTTTTGTGTGTAGGTCTGATGAATGTATCTACTCTTTGTAGATACAGTGGTACTAACCAACATGTTTGTTAGTAAGGCTTAGCATGAGCTGCAATTTATTTACCATAAAATTGCAGTTCTTGATAACTAATTATATACATTTCGCGAAAAGTCGCATTTACACGGTATTATAAATGGAATGGCTTATTCAAAGCAACGCTTAGGCATATACGACCTGCTAGCAAACACATTATAGCAAGCACAGGTATCTCCTGGTTCGCAGTTGTTGTGATACTTTGTTTGGATTCGAAGTGGAGTCTACAGTTATTGAGTGTCAGCAGTGGCTATGAACCCAGGTCTCAAAGACAATGGGCTTATGTATTTGTCGTGTAATTGTACAATTTTTAAAAAAAATTCCGATCAAAAAGCAGATGAAAATTAATTAGCGTCCAATTGATTCGAACTCGATATCTGTTGCACTGGCAGGCCTTTGTAGAGTCCTATAACAATGTACCTATCTTATGTACGAATGTTATTCAATTCAACGTAAAAGAAGCATTCAATTAATAATCTGTGATTTAAAAACAGAATTATTTATTTACGGTAAAAATCTTTATAATAATATATATCTACTGGTGGGAGAGCGGTAGGCAGTTTATCAAGTGTGTGAGTGGCCTTGACGGGGCTCCAGTGGAATGGGAAGGTCATCATGGCCTTAACAGGGCTCCGGTGGAGTGGGAAGGCCGCCGTCGCCTTGACGGGACTCCAGTGGAGTGGGCTGAGACCAGAATAGCAATCTGTGAGATTTTAATTAAATGACAACCATTAAATATGTATCTGACAGTTAAGAGGCCGGTCTGACATGGCCGTCTCGGCTCCGCGGCGGCAACCATTAATCTCTAACTTTAATATCGGCTGACCGGCTTTTATATCTTGCTGACAAGTAATAGGCTGTTTGAGCGGATAGGCGGGTCCTGCAGCGGGTGGTTTTGTTCGGACCAGAACATACATGTACTTACTACTGAGGCAATTGCCTGAAACAGAAATTCTTGCCCTGTATGTCCACAACATAACATCAAATTTTAGCCCCGTCACCGAGACTGGTGGGTAGGTATTAACGGTCGGGCCTGGTATTCGGGAGGACGCGGGATCAAATCCCTGTCTGGAAATTCAGATTTCGGATTACCATGGTTTCTCGAAATAAAACCAGGCGAATGTCATGGTGGCTCCTGTAAAAGGAAATGGCTGAATTCATTCCCGTTCGTTGACCCGCCCTCATCCTATACCTGCTCTAATGATGTCGACGAGTCGTAAAACCGAAAGTAAAAAAAAAAAATACCTCATAGGTCTTCACTTAAAGACTTGTAATTTCGTTTTAAATGGCTGTGTTTCTGGTAGATACTACATAATATATCTTTTCTGGTTGTGACGCCTCTTGCAGGGTGCATGGAGCTACGTGGAACCTCGATTCCGATCGGTGCTGCCTAATCGCGAGGTGCTATATGTGGGCCGTGCGACGGCTGCAGCACCCGCTACCGGCTCCATTTGGCGCCACCACCTGGAGTCTCGCATGCTGCTTGAGGAGGCACTCCGGCTGCCAGCCACTACAGCAACTAACTAAAACACAAACGACATTGACATATGTTGCTTATTGACTGATTGATTCCAAAAAAAAAAAAAGTAGAATATTTTTGTTAATAAGAAATAGAAAACTCTGTTATAAGTTCATCGAACGAGTTGATAACTAGCGTGATCTCTTCTAAGCACAATCAATATCTGTCTTTCGATTTGATGATGTAAACTTAATTTGATTTGATCTCCAGAAGGATGCGTACTAATCCAGTGTGTAAGATGTAGGTCATCGAGTTCCTTTCCTCCGGTTTCTAATGCTTAATATCTAATTTGAACCATGGAGCGACCTAGCCTACCTCATGAAACAAAGTGCACAGCGCGGAAAAATTCCTGGGCACACCGGTTTCCAACTCGTGACTCTGAAACGTGTAGGCGAGCGACTTATCAATTGAGTTACCAGATGATTCACTGTGGATGTCATAAATCAGAATTCATATGTGTTGCTGGTCGGAAATATGTAATATAATTCCAATTCACATACTCCATATCTAATAGGAGTAATCCGACCGCACTAGTATTAAAAGCGGAACACATTTGTAATGTTCACACAAGCATAATCGAGGTAAAGGATCATATCTTACATTTAACGAACGAATAAGATAACAATTGCTTGCATGATACAGTATCTTTGAGCTTTCAAAATTCACATTCACTGGCATTCCATCATATATCATCCGATGTCATCATACCATGAGTCAGACACTGCATTATCTAAAAGAGACAATTCCCTTTTGAAGATGTGGAAAGATATCATGGTTCGCTTCACTTTTTCTACCGCTGAGGACAAACTGATCAGTCAACAAGCCTCCTATCCTTTATGAGTAGGCACTACTACTTCATATTTCAAGTCCTTTGGTATGCAGTTGATCTCCAGACTTAGTAGAAATTTTTTAGTTGCGATACATTGTTACAGCCACCTTTCCTTAACATACCCTTAGTATTTTATCCGTAACAGCCCCTGGTAATTTTGCAAGGTGTGTGAGAAATGGTTTCATTAGAGAAATTGTAGTGGCGCCGAAAATGGGGCAACTGAGTAGGCTCTCCCATGGTTATGGAAAGATTGTGTTAAAAATAGGAATATTAGAAGAGGATGTAAGGATTTGTGCCCTTGGGGCAGAAATGGTAGATGCAAGGAAGAGTTTGATAGGCTGCGCTGGAGGGAAACAGAGATGGTTGCAAAATGGTAACAGGGAAAAGAGCAACCAGAATAAGGCGAGCTTCTGATTCTTTTGTTGTTTGAGTGAAAAACAGATTTGACCTGTTGCCAGAGTTAGACATGGATGAGCCTCCTTTGTAGGTGTTGATAAAACGTAGCAAACTTGTAGGAAAGGTTGTGCCGGTAAGTCTAGTAGACAAGGGTTAAGTAAAAAAGTCTTGCTGATAGATAGAAGTCATG
Source organism: Vandiemenella viatica (assembly GCA_031002005.1). Lineage (NCBI taxonomy): Eukaryota > Metazoa > Arthropoda > Insecta > Orthoptera > Morabidae > Vandiemenella > Vandiemenella viatica. Next base: position 379,898,996 of record JARYHS010013630.1, read on the forward strand.
AAAGAGGTATAGGAAAAATTAGAATCAGATTTCCAGATCTTGAGTATATTCAAACGAAGTGCTTCTATTGATCAGGTGGTAGAAGATATAGGTTCTTTGTGTAAGGCCTTCATAGCTCAGGATCATGTAGTGATATTGGAAGGTTCGGGAAATAGTCTGGGAAGGAATGACAACTATAGTATTAAAGGCGACCTGGAGCAAATAGTAAAAGCGATGTGCCACTCTCGGGTAAGTATGATGTCGATAGTAAGACGCTATGATAGTCCACAGGTGAACTCTGCTTTGAGGTGAGTGAATCTGAGGCTGAAACCACTTCTTATGTCTGGCGTCGGTTCTGCAGATAGGGTTAGGGCATCTCTTTTTTAGATTAGGATGAAGTTTTAGGCGGAGAATATTAACAGAAGTTAGTAAAGCAGTAATGAGGTCTCAGAAACCAAAATTAAAAATTGTATTAATATACCACATTAAAATATCAGAGGGTTATCGAACGCAGCAGTTGATGAATTGTTAGTTCACATAAATGAATTGAATGCTTTCAAAAGAATTGATGTTTTATGCTTGTCTGAACACCATATAACTAAAGGAATATGTATCTCAAATATAATAGACTTTAAATTAGCTTCTCATTACTGCAGAACTAACTTGGGGAAAGGAGGAATTATATTAGAAATGGTTATGGTTTTGATGATATAAATGTTAGCAAGTATGGTGTTGATCAACATTTTTAATCTTGTGATACACGTCTAAATTTCAGTAATGAAAATATTGTAATATTAACTGTATATGGAGCACCCTCTAGTAACTTGGCTTTTTCTGAGCTAACTTGAACTCTTATTATTAAGCAGAAAAGCAGGAAAATAATCTTGTGTGGTTATTTTAATATAGATTTTTTAAATAACTTATCCTGTGGTGTTGGAATCGCTACCTCACACAATGTGAATCAGGTACTTAATGCTCCCACTATAATACTGAATAGTAGTAATTAGGCAAAAGATAATGTTTTCAGACCATGATGAACAGTTACTATCTTCACTTAAATAGGAACTAGCTCCAGGAACAATGCTTTTAAGGCTCAGCGAGTAATAAATATTGAATCAATTAATTATTTTAGAAATTGCCTTAAAACCACAAACTGGAAACATTTTTGTAATACACAAGGTATGAATGAAAAATACAACATAAATAGTGGCATTGTCCTAAATTACTTCGAAAGCTGTTTCCCCATGAAAATTATCGTACTTCTCGAAAATAAAAAAAGAGCCATGGATAACTGTTGGCATTAGAACATCATAGATTTCTAAAAGGAAGTTATATAATATCTCCAGGAATAGTCACAATGCTAACATTAAAGCATATTACAAGCAGTACTAAATTCTACGGAAAAAAGTTATTAAAGAATCTAAACGTATCTACTACAAACATAAGAATCATGACTCTGTTAATAAAATTAAGACGATATGTATTATTATAAAAAAAAATGAAACAGCGGAGAATAATAAAGTCAGTAATGCCATTTATATCTAAGAAAATTCAGTAGACGCAAATTTTTCAACTTAATAAACATTTTTTCCGATAAACGGACTGCCAGTAGCTCTGCGACACAGAATCAATTTCGTCAATACAGGTTTCGAAAAAATAATTTAGCTACTCCAAAAGAAATAAGAAAAGTTATCAAGTCTCTTAAGAGTAAATACTCAAGTAATTGTGATGGGATTTCCAGCAGATTAATTAAATTGTACTGTATATAACTAAGTAATATACTAAGTTATCTGTTTAATATATCTTTACTTGAGAATACTTTTCCAAACAAGGCTTAATTGTGCTGAAGTTAAACCACTCCATAAAAAGTGAATATACTGTCCTATTTTAGTATTCATTTTTAAATTACGTTATTTTAATAATTGTCATGATGCTGATGCCATAGTTCATGTGACTGGACGTAGTTCTACATGTATTTATTATTTACTTCGCTTTTAGACCGCCATATTGCAAAGCTCATTTTTCAGATTGTTTTTAGCGGTTGCTTTGATATCACGACCTGAAATTGTGGGTCAGTTTTATATCGCAATTCATTATGGCACTCACAACCAAATAGTGAATGTATTAATGTGCGGTTCATAGAGCCCTTGATTTCCTAGCGACAATATTGGCGGAGTTTACGGAACCCTTGATTTTCTAGCGAAAATATTGACACAGTTTGTGACTTCGTTGAAACACAGCTTCAACCAGAATGACATCTGAAACTTTATTAATAATTTAAGCTGCTTTCATGAGCACCAAATTAGTGACATATATCGCGTTGTACTTAAATTTTATAAAAAGATCAATAATAATAGTTCCAGTGCAGAAAATGTAAATCTGTAGTTGCCTAAATAATTTAAAAGTCGTACTGTCGGTAGGTTCACAAGAAGTCTGTAGTTGCGGAGATGAAGTAGTGTTACATTTCAAGTAACACACCGTGATTCTGTTCGTAATATACGTGTCACAATATATGTGAAATATCAAAATTTAATGATCTCCAACGAGATGTATTAACGAAGGATGTGGTAAGTCTGAAATACAGCCTGGGTCAGAATGATTACTAATATTCCATGCTGCACAGTGGATTTGGAGTACAGAAGGTGGTTGCCATGCGAATTCTAACTATAATATCAGAATCTGCTCAAGACTTCTATTGCCGCTAAGGGGAGGAAACCGGCTAAATCTCACCAAGGGGAACAGTAGAGCTACAAAAAAAAGTCCACAAACGACGCGAATACCGACTTTAGGGGGGTATAACCGTCCTCGGAAGCAGGAGAGTTAAAAAAAAAAGGTGTAAAAAAAACTACAAGGTCGGTAGCAGGGAAGCGGGGGAGTCCCGTAGAAATCTCACATCATCTTAGAGGGGCAGTCACACCAAATATCACTACGGAGGGGGAGGGGTTCGAGAAAAACCCTCACGTAATTAATGGATGCTCCTTCAGGTAGTAATATTTGTAACCGTATCTTTTGGCACGCGTTACATCCTTGTTACCGATGTCCCGGCTTTTATGTACACTTTTCATTGAAGAATAAAAGTCAAGGAAGCAGTTGACCATATTTTCAATCATACGGTATAGGAGATTTTTTTCTGCTGGTCGTACTCCGAATAGTAACAAAAACTTTTGTACTACCATGCTCACATTAATCTGAACAACCTGAATTGCACATCGCTACATTTCCTTCCAAAACTTATTCAACCATTCCTACACATCTGCTTACACAGTCCTATATCCAGTAGGTTGTACAGTCACGTGGATATCCAAAATTGAGACTTGCCCACTTCACACAAAAAAGTGATATATTCTAACATTTTCATTTTAAAAACGAAACTGTTGATTGAATTTCGTTAATAAAAGAGTTGTACAGACATTATATGCACTTGATTTAGATTTTTTTAAACATTTAAGAGAAATTGGCTCCCCTACAGAACATAAGAAGTTACTGTTTTGAAGCAAAATGTTAATTTTGAACAAACACTAGGGTAAAAAGAAAGGAAGACCTTATACCGATCATATTTCACTTAAAATAATTAAATATTAATGACAAAATCAATATTTGCGATGTATAACCGTTCTGGGTAAAGTGAGAGCGTTGACAAATAACTACAGATTTTTTAAGTTAGTTAATTTTGCGGTGTGCTATTAAGACATGTTGTTCGTTAACTACTACATTTAAACTTATTTTAGAAACATGCGGAAAAACTAAATTACCGTCGTCAAATTACATGCCGTCAACGCAGTTTCAGTTGACAGTATTTAAGCGTCAAAAAATTTATTTTCATCTACCATTAATATCGAAAGCTGCTTAAAGCGCACTGAATACTCATTTTAAAACAAAAACAAAACACGATGAGGGTTCAATCGATGAAGTCACAATTTCACATAGCCTTTGTCATCTTTGTGGTTTTAGTGGTGTTTAGTAAGCAGGCAAAGAAGAAAAAACTAATACGGCTTTTTCGCGATAGCGATATTCTGTGGCTGCTGCTGTTAAAACTCAAACGACAGGTGAAACATTGGTTGGCTATTCTTTCAATAATAATTAAAAAAAAACTATTGGTTAATATTCAAAACTGCTGCGTTTGATAGCGGACACGTACGAAATAATTGGTTCACTTCGCGATTTATACGTTTTTTTCTACTTGAAATCATTAATATAGAACAACTTATCACCCCATATTGATGTTAATACTACGGTGAGCTCTTCCGAAGAACTTGCACAGATTCAGGGGGTAAAATTTTTACCAGTCATCTGGTAAACCATAATATAACCAAACATTACACAAGTGTGAAAATTTTACAAACTGATACTAGTAAAGATCATAAATTCAATAACAATTGTTTTCATATTTTGTAACTGTTGTTTATCAGACTACTCAGGAAACTGGGAACAAGGAAATGTAATGCTGATCAACACATGTATAGAGTTGTTGCCGTTCTGCTGCCGTCTTGGTTGGAAGCTCTCAGCCGCCAACACCGTAGGCGTTGCGGGTGCCACTGCCGACCCGGAAACATGGTGGCTAGCGTTCAGTTAATTCCTGGAGTAGACGGTTCGAGTCCAGCCAAAGACATAAGTGATTTTCATGAAGTTTTACGTTCTTCTTGTGTTGACTGTACTGTGGATCACCAAAGTCACGTCATAAATCAACTGAGAAGCTAAATGAATGAATAGGATGCATGTATCGATAAACTAAGGCAAATACTTTCTTGGTCTATTTTTTAGTAATTTAATCCTTAAATGTGTTATATACTTGGAACTGTCACTAAAAAGATTATTTCCCAAGGTTTGGAAAGGAATCCGGCCACGATATTTGAATACGAACTAGTCCTCTGTTAACCTGAAATTATTTCGTTAATCCTCTGAGAACCAAAATACTGATTTTGTTGACCATGGCATACACAACATTACTGACAAATATACTTGAAAGTGGACTTCCAAACTGTCAGTGCCAGAAGAACTGGTAAAAAGTTTCAACGATTTCATAAAAAAAGTATATCTTCCAAGGATAATTTTTAAATTAGAAAGCAAGCGAAAGTTTCGATATGATAAAACTAGTTTGTGTAGCAGTTACTGATTCAAAATGATATTCAGACCTCCTATTATCAAAACAGATTATTACTACTTCATTGTCTTCATTGTATAGGTCTATGTAAATGACGTTAAAGGAAAAATTACAGTCAGAACCGATAAACATTTTTACCACAAGAAGTCTAACAAATTCCGTCAAATCGCTTAAATCAATTAATGAAAATTTGTCACAGAGAACTTAACTGTCTCCTGTAGTATGCTTAGTACTAAAAGGAAATTATTCATTGATATTCACCAATCTAAACTATGTATCAACAAATTTGTTACCATCACATCTATAACAATATGGAATTCAAAACATTGAAGGCATGTTAGCCCAAACATAAATTCTTATATAACTGATATAAATAAAGTAATTTCATTGACAATCTGTGCTAGAAGCAGAGAGTTCTTAAATTACTATTTTTTTCCGTTTTCTACAATGCTGTTAGTAGTATGATACCTACGGTGGTTTAATGCTAATTGCTTAAATAAAGCATGAATTTTTCTGCATTGTTCTTTGTTTGGAATTACTTCACTTTAGTAACATAAATAAATACCAGCATTCACCAGTATTCACATGGAGTGATTTGGGGAATCCCAAATCTTATTGACCGGTCGAGGATTCGAACCTGTGTCCTCCCGGATGAGAAGCCAGAGCGTCACCGCTTATCCCAACACGCACGGTCGTTCACAAACTGTCACTGCGGCTACAGAAATCCGTTTTCCGAAATGGTAATCATGTAGAAAAGTAGATAATTTTTAGACCTTTAAAATGAAGTATATACATATATCAAAATCTTGAGCATGGCAGCATCTACAGCAACGGTATCTCTTCAATTGTATAATGAAAACACATCCAAACCTGTTGCAAATATTCAATGAATTTATTGACTGGTTTCGACCCGCCTTAAAGGAGTCTTCTTCAGAAACTAGTTAAAATGTATTACATAAATCTAAAAACACTTTTCAATAAAATAGTACACTTTTGTACTAAAGTCACACATTAAAATTTATTATCTGGCTGCCGGATGGTTAGACTCCCTTAAGGCGGGTCGAAACCGGTCAATAAATTCATTGAATATTTGTAACAGGTTTGGCTGTGTTTTCATTATACAATATACATATATTACAGAAAAAAATTGATTTTGTCCCTGTAAGTGCTTGGGAGACCGTACTTTTTGGATTGCCCCCGTTCAATAAACATGGATTGCTACATTTAAAAAAAAAAAAAAAGCTATGGTTTGCAACTTTACTGTATGAGTTGTATAATTGTATTCAAAATCAATCGAATCATAAGCCAAATGTTCTGTTCGTGATAAATTATTTGCTCTAGGTGATCTCAAGGTATTCTTTTTTTTTTTTTTTTTATTGGCCTTTGGTCCTGCCGACCATACAGACATCTTCTAGTTTTACAATTTTTATATACATTTGAGGCTTGTTATCTTTACTTCCTTTTACAACGTGATGCTACAGTAACACAAATCTTTGTAAGTTGACACATGTCTGTAGTTGTGATTAACATTTATATGATGTTTAACTATAATTATTAACTAGACGGCTCTTAATTATATTACTCTAAATATCTATGTTAATGCAGTTTGAACTTTTATATATAATAGGAAATATACTTCCTCTCTTATTGTTATATTTAATACAGTTTTGACATTTTAAACAAGGTTTGATTGTACATAGTTATTTACATAATAGTGAGAAGCTTAATTCGGTTAATACAGAGTTTACACAAGAGTTTTAGTATAGTATAAACATTGTTTGAATTGGCTTTACCGTGTTTTTCCCCTAATCTTTACTATTATTGTTTGTCTTGTTTCTTTGTAATGAATATATTGATGAGAGGCTTTTGCATTGTAAATTTCCTTATATTACACCCTAATTTGAGCTAACGTCTTTATGGTTGCTTGCTACGTTTTATACATTACAATTTAATGTTTGCTTCACTAAGGAAAATAGCAATCGCCTTGTATACATCTTGTCGTTTTGAATTGAGCAGGACAGGTACGGAGACGGGAAGGGGAATTTTAATCTTTACCAGACTTGTGTATAGGTTTTTTGTGGGTAACAGGTTGCGGCTGCAGGCCAGGACTATGTGATTTATATCTGATATCTCTCCTTGATCCTCCGGACAAAACGGGGAGTGTTCCACTCCGATTTTGAATAGGTGTTGAGGGTAACATCCATGTCCCAGTCTCATTCGAATAATAGATGTTTTATGCCTTTTACTTAGTGTGGAATTCCCGAACTATACTTTAGTTGGAATATTAGGTTGGATTTGTGAGTAATATTTTCCTCTTTCGCATTGTGTAGTAGTCCCATGAATTGGACCAGATTCGAAAAGCCTCTTTTTTAATAATAGATATGAAATCTGTATGTGGAAGTTGAACGTATTGTATATCTTCTTCTATTGTGCTTGCCTTGGCTATGCGGTCGACTGTTTCATTATGCTGAATACAGGCATGCCCCTTTATCCATAACACGTGTATCTCTTTATTCTCTGTCGAAGCTGTGTACATTAAGTTTAGTATCTCTAATAGAGGTTTGTTCAGTCCGTTCCGCTGTTTTGAGTTCTCGAGTTTTTGCGCCACGCTTTTGGAATCTGATAGAACCAGTATTTTGTTGTAGCGTTCTTTTCCGTATTTAATAGCTTCTCTAACAGCTAATGTTTCGGCCGTATATATCGATGTTTCAGCTGGTAAACGCACTCTCTTCGATTCGTGAACGGAAGGACAGAAATAGGCATATCCGACTGCGTCCGTAGTTTTGGAACCGTCCGTATAGATCTGTACAAAATCTGGCCAGGTTTGTTTCAAAAAGCTGTTTGTCTTGGTATTTGCTGAGCTGCTTTTAGCGATCCAGTCTGGTAGGTAGAATATATTTGGTTTATATCTCAGGGTATTATAATGAAATGAGAACAGGGGAATTGTGTCCCCTTGGGAAACTAATGGTATCATGTGTTTTATTTTGGTGAAGCACTGTGCTAACATGGGCATTCGGAGTCTGGTGGCTATATCTCTTCTTTCCTGTAATGATGTATATTTTATTACTCTTTGTATCACGGGGTGATTTGTTAGAGATGCTCGTCTCGTTAGATATACGCTGGATAAGAGATGACGTCGTATTTCCAGTGGCATTTCCCTAGCCTCTACTAGTAAGGCATTTGTAGGGGAGGATTTCATAGCTCCTAAGCATAGTCGGATCGCCTTATATTGTACTATATCCAGTTTTCGGAGGATATATTTGGGTGCATTTCCAAAGATAGGGCTTCCGTAATCGAAGATAGGTCGTATAATAGCTCTGTATAAGTTGAGGAGAATAGTTGGGTCCGCTCCCCACCATATGCGCGTTATGGCTCTTAAGATATTGAGAAGTCGTTCGGTTTTGGATATAATGTGCTCTATGTGTTTCTTCCATGAGAGTTTACTATCTATATATAGGCCGAGATGCCTGACCGATGATCGCACTGTGAAAGAGTATGGGCCCAATTGTATCTCAGATTCTCGATATAGTCTTTGTTTACGAGTAAAGATCACTACTGATGATTTCGTAGATGATATGGTTAAACCTAAGTTTTGAGCCCACTCATGAAGCTTTATAGCCGCTTCGTATAATCTCCTGAAGTTTATTCCATAAGATGGTGACACGGTGTATATACACACGTCATCGGCAAATTGCAGGATCCCTTATTGATGGACTAAATAAATTTTCTATGTCTGCAGTGTATATGGTATACAGTATGGGGCTTAGGATTGCCCCTTGTGGTAATCCCTTTGATATCACTCGAGGACCGTATAAGGAATTGACTTGAAGTCGGATGTAGACAGTTCTGAGATGGATCAGATTATAAATCCCGCGTAAGTATATATCCGGCAGACCCAATTTCCTGAGCTTCTCGATTAATATTGGAATATGGACGTTATCATAGGCTGCTGTTATGTCCAGAAATATGGCAGTTAGGTAGCCTTTATTAATGTATGCCTGTTCAATATCAAGGGTAAGGATGCTGAGATCGTCCATTGTGCTCCTTCCTTTTCTGAATCCAAATTGAGTCACAGGCAACATGCAATGGTGTTCCAGCCACCATTCCAGTCTCATTTTTATGATGCGTTCTAGGGTTTTTGCTATACATGAAGATAGCGCAATTGGACGGTATGAGTTAGCACTATTTATTTCCTTGCCAGGTTTGTGCACTGGGATAATAATTTGTGTTGTCCATTGTTTTGGGATCTCGCTTTTGGCCCAGATCTTCGTTAGTAATTGAAGTAAGACTACCTTAGCGCGGTGTGGAAGATGGTGCAGCATAGAATACTGTATGTTGTCTATGCCAGGTGCCGTGTTTGAACCGGATTTAAGGGCCAATTCCAGCTCTTCCATCGAGAACGGCTCATCTAGTATGTTTAGTTCATGTTCTTCTTTGTCATAGATTGGAGGGTCTGTAGGTCCGGGTGGTACCGTTGGCGGAGCTATTATGTTTGCGAATTCTTCTATCCAATTTGATGTCGATTTTGGACTCTCCGGTTTTTTCCTTAGTCTGTTGATCATGCGCCATACTGAGCTCGTTGGTGCTTTACTGTTTAGATTGTTGCAGAATTCTCTCCAACACATCTTTTTCTTTTCCTTTAATATTCTTTTTGTTTCGGCCTCTGTCTTTTTGTATTTTAAGTAATTTTCCCAAGTAGCTTCGTGTTTGTATCTTGTGAATGCTAGCTTTCTTTTTGCTACCGCTCTGTTGCAATCTTCATTCCACCAAGGCGAGGGGATGTGTTTATCCGTAGATCTTGATTTGTGTTGAGGTATCGATCTTACTGCCGCTTCATTTATGACGTTTAGAAATTCCTGATATTTCTGGCTAGTTGTTTTGGCGGTACCCACCCTATCTATGTTTACTTCAATTATTTGGCTGTACTTGACCCAATTTGCTTTTCGTGTGTTCCATTTGGTGGTGGGAAGGATAAGTTGTGGTGTCTCTAGCTGTTTGGTTGTCATTAGAATGGGGAAATGGTCTGATCCCCATACCTGTTGAATATTTTCCCAGTGAAATTCCGTGGCCAGCGATGGAGAGCAAATTGTTAAATCTATTACAGATTTCCGTAAGCCAGGTTTGGGTACCAAGGTTGGAGATCCATCGTTTAGGATGCATAAGTTGAATTCGTCTATGATTTCTAGAAGGGATTCCCCAAATACATCATTCCATTCACATCCCCAAGACGTATGATGTGCATTAAAGTCACCACATATCAGGTATGGTTCTTCGAATTGCTGTAGGAGGGCGCGCCACTCGCTGGATTTGATTTTGGATTTAGGTGGGCAGTATATTGAGACAATAGTTAAATCCTTATTGTGGCTTCGCATTGCAACTGCTATTGCTTGGAATGAGTTTATTTGTGTATGATCTATATGGATTGGTGTAAAGTGAAGAGCTGTATGAATCAGTATAGCTACTCCTCCTTTCCCGTCTTCTCTATCTTTACGTACAAGATTGTAACCTTTGATAAACATATTTGTCTCTGGTTTGAGCCATGTTTCTGTTAACGCTGCGATAGATATGTTGTTTACGCTGAGTTCCCGTTGCAACGATTCCTGATTTGCTTTGATTGACTGGACGTTCCATTGTAGTATCTTGATTTTCGGTTTTTTGTTTGAAGCGGTCTGAAAGGGTTCTGCTTCACTGCTCCTGCCCCGGTGCAATTTCCACTGTTGTTGTGGAGGGTTGGTCGAAGTGTGAGCCATTGATTAAGTCTTGTGTCTTATGGATTCCTGATTAAAATTCTCTTAAACCCCTTTAGTACTGTGGCTCTGTATAACTGGGCTGTACTAATATTTCTATAGACTTTCTAATCTCGTCCAGTTGTAGTGTTTCTATGCCACTGTTTGTTATGTGTCTAGCTACTTCCACAATCAACTTAAAGATTCCTTCTATTAATTTATTTTTGCCGTTTGTATTGCTAGGAGGGTTTACATGGTTTTGTACCTTGGGAGGGTAAGGGTTTTGGCCTATAGGCGATAGCGGCAGTTGTGGTGATTGATACCATAGCTCCCGGTAATCCTGTGTTCTGTTCCTTTGGTGGGTTGTTTTGTATGCCCTACTACGATCTGGAATCCCTGATTTTCGCAGTGTTGAGTCAAGCCTGGGATACTCCCTGAGGGGCAAGATTGTTGTTCTCTGTTATTGTGTGTCATTATAGTTTCCGTCGGCTCCGCTCGATTCCCTTCTGGGGTAAGTAAGAAATTTGTTTGTGGTTTGTTTATTTTGTCATCAATGATTGGCATTGCTGATGTCCTGCCTGAATCTTGCTGGTGTGACATTTGCAGATATGTCGGTTGTTGCTGTTGTTGTGGTGTTAAGGGTGGGAATTCTGTATAGCTACTAATCGGTATCGGGGTTTGAGTCACTTGAGCATACCCTCTCGCTCGCTGTTCTATACTAGGACCCATGTTGCTTGTTGTGTATGCTGATGCTACTTTTGTTCCCCGATATTTCAGATATATTGGGCAGCTCCTGTCTGTCGCGTAATGGTGGCCGCTACAGAGGGCGCAGCAAACGGCTGTCGTATTGCTACATTGTGTTACCAAGTGAAAGCCAGCACATCTACTACAACGGGGTTCACGAGTCCTGCATTGCTCCTGTCTGTGACCGAGGCGTAAACAATTCCCGCACTGGATAACTGGGGCGACGTACGGTTCCACTGAACAACGTGTGCCCAGTATAGTCACATGTAAGGGAAGAGTTTGTGCGCGAAAGGTGACTAGGCAGACCGGGATGGGGGTCACTCGCTCATTATTCCTCTGTGATCTTTTGGTAAAGCGTTTTATGCGAACAACAGCAAAAGGGGAAACTATTTCTTCTTGTAGTTCTTCTTCACTTAGCGAAATATCCACATTCCTAATAATGCCTTGTTTTTGAATCAAGAAGTTTGGTATGTATGCTTCTATATTTCTAGTTTTCAGAGTATCAAGTTGAACTATGGAATTGGCCGCAGCCGCTGATCTAGTTTCTATTTTAAGCCTATTTCTTCCAACAGTAGAGATGTTAATGATGTCCCTTTTGTATGAGTTATTATATTGAAATAAAATTTTTCCTATCGCCATTGGGTGCAATTTTGCAACGTTTCTGTCCAAGCTTTCTATAAAGATGTAATACGGACCATTATCTGTACTACTATATCTATTGTCTTTACTACGGAATGTCTGGGTTGACGTATGAGGCTGCGTCTGGTTCAACTCGGAGCGATCTGGGGATGGGGGGGAAGCTATGTCGGGCTCAGCTGAGACTGGTGACCTCGCTTCATCGCTTTCTTCCATCTGACTAATTTGTTGTAAATCAACCGTGTCCTTCCCAGTTTCCCGTTTCTCTACACAACGCCGCTTAGCTGATTTGTTGGACTCACCTAAACTTTTTTCCATTTCTCCTTTCCGAGGCATCTGGTGCAGAATGGGTCCAGAAGTCATATGTGAGTCAATCAGTAGGGCTTCACTCTGCCCCACCTCCATTTCCAGCAGCGGTAAATGCTGCTGCTCTTGTTGTTCTGGATGTTGCTGCTGTTGCTGCGGATGTTGCGGTTGATGTTGCTGGAACTGCTGATGCTGCTGATTTTGCTGCAGTTGTTGTAATTGTTGATGCAGCTGTTGTTGCTGTAAGTGTTGCGGTTGTTGGTGCTGCTGTTGTTGGTGCTGCTGTTGTTGTAGTTGTTGTAGATGAGGTTGATGGGTAAACGCCTGTTGCTCTCCTTCCTCCACACTAGGAGTATGTGCTTGCATACTAATGCTGTTCTCTATCTGAAGCTCACATGTTTCACTTATTGGGTAGTTTACTGATTGTATAGGTAATGCTGGTTCATTGACATAACACGTCTCTAACGCCGACTTAATAGTCTGCCCCGTGTCTAACGGGCCAGACATCTTTCAGTTTTACCACAAACTATTCGTTCACTGCTTGTTGCACTTTATAGGTTTTAAATATACTTTTATCACGACGGTACAAACACTTTCCGTAGTCGCACAAGGTAAACAATTCGTACTGGCTAGCGCGCTCGCGGACCGATGTGACCTGTACGGCGATCAGGAAGTGACTGCGCAAGGTATTCTTCTTCGCCGAAGGAAATAGGAAAGATACGACTTATTTCCTGGTGCAACATTGCCAGTTTGCTTCCTCCAATGTTGTCAAATGTTCTGCTGTTAGCAGACCTGTATTCGTTTCCGCATACAAGGCGTCATGTCCCAATAGCTAGACAATATCAAAAGAACAGAGACATTGACGATATGGAACAAATGTTCTACCAATTTGATCTATCATATTTTTATCAAACGGATTACTTCTGTTATAACAGTTTGATACTTTATATAGATCATCAGTAACTATTTATTCACGCAATTGTGTATCTTTATGAATTTTTACTTCGCTTATACAATAGACAAGGCGCTTGATTAAACAGAACAAAGCGGCTGAATGGTAGCGTTCTGCCATGTGGATATAAGGGTCTTAGGTTCGAGTCCACTGCTAGTTGAACATTTTTTTCATTCTTTAATTTCCCAATTATACATTAAATATCAATATTCCTTGTGTAACAACTCTCTCCTCGGAATATGAAACGGTTTTCCAATATTTCACTAGAATATCTCAGATTTTACACAATTGTATTACTTTGTTCTGAAGGAATAAAACTAATGTAGTAAAGGCACGCGGAAACGAAATGCCCATGGTGTGTTGGAAAGAGAGAGCGTTTATTATCACTTAGGTGGGAGATCCTGTTTAAAATGAAGATATGGCTTTGAAAAAACTATCTTTGGTTAAGGCAACTGGATTTGATCCAGTTACCTTATATGCTACACAATTATCAGGAAAGAGAGAGGAATTAAGGAGAAATTTGGAAGAGATGCTATGCATAATAGTTTTTCCCCGAAACACGAAGAGCATCGTAGATGGAGAATAATGATCGAAAAAACATTCACGGCGTATTAAAGACTGAGACATGTCTTCCAGCATTGTGTGACAGAAGGTTCAAAACTTTAATGATTTTACAGTCTAATCCTTCGTAATATAGTGCTTACTGATAGACAGTATAAAAATCAAATTGTTGTAACTGTAGGTTGTAATTACAGCTTCTTAAGTTCACAGATCAAGTGTTCTTAAAACAAAAATTATTTTATACATCCGGCGAGCCAGTGTATTCGCGTGTGAGAGCCAGAATTTATTTTTAATACCTTTGCTGTAAAATATAATGAATACTTGTATGAAGAAATTTCTCTTAAATGTTTAAAAAAATCTAAATCAAGTGCATATAATGTCTGTACAACTCTTTTATTAACGAAATTCAATCAACAGTTTCGTTTGTAAAACGAATATGTTAAAATATATCACTTTTTTGTGTGAAGTGGGCAAGTCTCAATTTTGGATATCCACGTGACTGTACAACCTACTGGGTATAGGACTGTGTAAGCAGATGTGTAGGAATGGTTGAATAAGTTTTGGGAGGAAATGTAGCGAACTAGCGATGTGCAATTCAGGTCGTACGGATTAATACACAGACGGAAAAAAAAATCCCAACACCAAGAAAAAATTATTGTAGAGTAATGAAATTTGGACAATGCATTTGTCAAGTTAACATGTTTAATTGATTAAATTTTCAAGATCACAGGTTAATTTAAGCTCAAGAAAATGCATTTCAAATGTGAAATACTGTTAAATTAATAGCCGGTGTAACCTCCAGAATTTTGAATGCAAGCCTGCAAACGTGAATGCATTGTGTCATACAGGTTTCGAATGTCACTTTGTGGTATGGAGTTCCATGCTTGTTGTACTTGTGCTGTCAATACTGGGACGGTCAGTGCTGGCTGTGGATGATGCTGGAGTTGTCGTCCAATGATATCCCATACGTGTTCAATTGGAGACAGATCTGGTGATCTCTGTAGAGCACGTTGCGAGACAACAGCGGTATGAGGGCGAGCGTTATCCTGTTGAAAAACTCCCCCTTGAATGCTGTTCATGAATGGCAGCACTACAGGTTGAATTACCAGACTGACGTACAAATTTGCAGTCAGTGTGTTTGGTATAACCACAAGAGTGCTCCTGCTGTCATAGGAAATTGCTCCCCAGACCATGACTCCAGGTGTAGGTCCAGTGTGTCTAGGCCGCAGACAGTTTGGTTGCAGGCGTTCCCCTGGCCTCCTTCTGACCAACACTCGGCCATCACTGGCACCAAGGCAGAACCTGCTTTCATCAGAAAACACAACAGATCTCCACTCCGTCCTCCAATGAGCTCTGGCTTGACACCACTGGAGTCGCAAACGGCGATGGCTTGTAGTCAGTGGAATGCACGCTACAGGGCGCCTGGCTCGGAGCTGTCCTTGAAGTAACCGATTTCTAACAGTTCGTTGTGTCACTGTGGTACCAACTGCAGCTCGAATTTCTGTAGTGCTGCCATTCATGAACAGCATTCAAGGGGGAGTTTTTCAACAGGATAACGCTCGCCCTCATACCGCTGTTGTCTCGCAACGTGCTCTACAGAGTGTCGACATGTTACCTTGGCCTGCGAGATCACCAGATCTGTCTCCAATTGAACACGTATGGGATATCATTGGACGACAACTCCAGCATCATCCACAGCCAGCACTGACCGTCCCAGTATTGACAGCACAAGTACAACAAGCATGGAACTCCATACCACAAAGTGACATTCGAAACCTGTATGACACAATGCATTCACGTTTGCAGGCTTGCATTCAAAATTCTGGAGGTTACACCGGCTATTAATTTAACAGTATTTCACATTTGAAATGCATTTTCTTGAGCTTAAATTAACCTGTGATCTTGAAAATTTAATCAATTAAACATGTTAACTTGACAAATGCATTGTCCAAATTTCATTACTCTACAATAATTTTTTCTTGGTGTTGGGATTTTTTTTTCCGTCTGTGTATAAGCATGGTAGTACTATAACACACTTTCAAGCGGACGAAGTCGAGGGTAAATGCTAGTAAATAATAAATTAATGTCTGTATGAATGTTCTGTGCCTTGTTTGAGGCATTTGAACTATGTTGATCATGAAATTATGATACAAAGGTTAAAGTATTATAGTCTAGATGGCATTGTTAATAAATGGCTTAGTTCTTACCATCTGAATAGAATAAAAAACGTGTCACTGGAAAATTTTAATGCTGCGTCATGTGGTTCACTGTTATCTGAGTGGGGAATTATCGAATATTGAGTTCCTTCACGGTCCCATATTGAGAACTCTGTTCCTTTTAATATACACATATATACATGCTCAAAATTTTCCCATTTTGCAGAAGACACAAGTACAGGAATTAGAAAACATTCGAGATTTCTCTTCTCAACCTATTCCAAATTATATCTTCAACATTATTTTATTTAATGGTTTATAGCTAATCATGAACGCCGGCAGGATTACTTCAAGGGAGGTGCATCCGCATCTTCACATTATATTTTTTACACATTAATGTAACACTATTTATTAACTATTAAGTTAAAAGATGTAATTTATAACAGTGCATTCTTGTGATTTTAGGCATGTATAAAAAATAAGGCAATAACGTCATTTCAATTAAATTAATGTAAAATTCAAGTAACGCGAGTTTTAATTTGCGTCTCTTAAACGCAGCTTTGTAGCGTGTCGATCGTTAAATGCGATGGGTGGTGGAAGGGGATTCACCTGCCCGCGCCAACTCACGACTTGCAAGCAAAAGAGTGTTTGTTATGGATAGTTAATTAACCGTTAGCCACAGCGGACAACGCCGCAGAACAAGTGAGTGATCGTAGTATAAGCCTCTGTTCAAATTACGAACGACTAGACGACCCGTGCGAAAATTTCGCGAAAAAAATGCGATGAAAAGTTAGGTTGACTATGATGTCATCAAAGCTGAGTCATTACTCTTCATACTCCTACTTCATTTATGGATTTTGGTTAGAAATCCAGGGAGATAAAAGGCTGGAAAGACATAAAACGTATTTTAGAAATATTGATATTTTTGCCCTTTAAGGGTCGAATTACTAAAACCTCCTTTCTTAAAATATAATGTTACCATGGCGGAGACCTTATTCTTTAAGATGATACCACATTTAGCTATATCGGTTAAAGAATTAAGGGAGATAAATCGCTCGTGACACAAAAATGCGTTATAGAAAAATTTATACTTTCTCCCTTTAATGGTTGAATTCCAAAAACATTCATTCTTAAAATATGATTTCACAAAGCTGAGCCATTACTCCTTACAATCCTACTTCATTTATCGATTTTGGTTAGATATCCAGGGAAATAAATGGCTCGAGATACAAAAAACGCATTTTAGAAAAATTAAAATTTTTGCCCTTTAAGGGTCGAATTACGAATAATTCCTATCTTAAAATATAATGTTACCACGGCGGAGACTTTAGTCTTTAATATGATATCTCATTTATCTATATCAGTTAGATATTAAGTGAGATAAATCGCTCGTGACACAAAAGCGAATTGCATAAATATTGATCCTTTTGCCCTTTAAGGGTCAAATTCCGAAAAATTTCTGACTTAATATATGATGTCACTAAAGCGGAGATCTTAATCTTTAAAATGATACTGCATTATACGATTTCAGATAGGTATCCAGGGAGATAAATGACTTGTAATACAGAAAACAGCATTTTAGAAATATTGACATTTTCGCCCTTTAAGGGTCGAATTCCTAAAACTTTCTTTCTTAAAATATGATGTGATCAAAGTAGAGACCATACACTTTAAAATGACACCTCATTCATTGATTTTGGTTAAGTATAAAGGAAGATATAGGCTTGTGACAAAAAAATACCTTATAGAAATAATATATACTAGATAAGGTCGTTTTTTCTCCGCAAAAAAGCGCAAGACTGATCGTTACCTCATACTACGATATAAAAGTCCCAGTTCCCAAATTTTACATTAATAACGAAAGACTAAAAATTACTGTGCTAACATAACAATCAAATCATTTATATACATTCACTTTTATTCATCAGCCCACATTCGTCTACTGCTGGACATAGACCTCTATCCTATTATCCGATTGCTATTACTAATAGTATCTGCTATATAATTTCGTAAGGTCACCCACTCACCCCGATAACTATTGGCTGGAGAATGGTGTGACGTATCAGCCTTCGCTCTCAAAACAGCGACCAGAGATACCATTAGAAGTAATTTTTGGTTATGTCTACAATTTACAACAATAACTAAGCAACTGCTATCAAATTAATTGGCATAATACATTCATTAAGTTTGTTTTGTATAGCGTTTCACAGTTTTTTTTAATAAAAATAATAAATTTTGCAGCTGAAAAAACGTGATCTGTTTTTCAGTAACATGTTACTAATTAAAGCAACTTAAAAAAAATTAAATTACTCATAGTCTCTGCTGTAACCACGAATGCCAATTGTCATTTCGGCTTAGGATAAATTTAAGTTGAATTGCATACAACTTTCCCTAATGTTGTTGCTTGACCAAAATTTATGCATTACCTTTTATTTGCTTTTTATGCAATTTACTGACCACTTTCGTTATTGCTCTTTATTCATGTTTGCAGTATGTAAGTTATTAGTTTATTTTAAGTGGACATCAGACCAAATGTATCACCGAATCGAGTATTCTGGCAACTTTTTTTTGCGGAGTTGCTCAACCGTCACAGATTTTATGACCAATGTTTACATTATGAGTGTTTGCCCAGTCTCAATAATAAACAACTTGATGCTTTCTAAGCAAACAGGATTTTTTTTAAAAAAAACTTTAAGTATCAAATACAACTCAAGTTCGTCTTTAAGCAAGTTCGAATGTATGACCTTTGAAACACTTACACGAGAGCGCGATCGTTCCTGTCCGTGTAATACCTACCTCTATCACTACTTCTGAGTTCTTCAAGCACAAGAGATTTTATTCAAGCAAAGGGTGAAACACAGATCAAGCTTATATTTGGCCAGATCAGATCAAACTGTCATAATCATCATCGTAAAAACTGGAACTGTTCTAGACCCGTGACGATACGCCAAAACAGTCAAGGGCTTACACTAGTTATATTATAACTGTCAACATATGTTTGTTAGGATGTTTGTCCTTTAATCTCACTTGAATGGCTGAATGGATTTTAATGATTTTTTAAAAAAATAAAAGATTATTGTCGTGTAATAGGACATTGGGTACTGTTTATAAATGCGAACGAAGTCGCGTTTAACAGCTATTAAAGATAAGGTAGGTCATGAAGGTCAGTCGATGGGCAGTATGTTTCGGTTGTTAGTTTGTATATTTTTTTAAATTATTGCTCTTCGACCTGTTTTGTTTCGTCTAGACTTTTTAATATTGTAATCGTTTTGTTATTTAACTAAATCCTCTTTTTTTGCTTGTTGGCACCAGTTCTAACCGCAAAGACCTTCAACAAGATTCATCGCACGATTCTACTAGCAGAAGTACAACTTTTTCATTAATGGATGTTGGAATGTGTTTGAATTTTAACTATCAAATTGATAACGATCTTCGTTTGAAATTACTGAGCTACCCTTGTAATCCTCGTAAAACATACAATGTTAAAAATAATGTAAACCTTCATGCTAAAAGAGCCTTTCGAGTTAAACGGCTTACAAACCTGCCAGCATTTGATCTGCTCAGCTATAGCAAACCGACATTTAGGCTGAATATGTGCTTTGTTTCGACCTCGAGTGCAGCGAGGTCTACAAGGACGGTTAAAGTTTCTCCATGACTTAAATATCAAAAGTTTCATGAAGCTGCACAGTCTCATACTACAAGTTCTGGCTTCTTCAAAAACTTTTTGATAAGATCATGGAAAGAATGGGACTAAGTGTTCATGAATTTTTTAATAGGGTATATCACAAAAAGTTGAAGAAAATCGTGTTAAACTTCGATCAATTGTATCAAAAATTTTATTTTGCGGACAGCATGATCTTCCACTTAGGGGGAAAGTAGATGAGGGTTCTGTATTCACAGATCTGCTACGTTTTCGAGTTGACTATGAGGAGGATATTTTGAAAAATAATTGAGAAGGTGAGCACCCTTCAGCTGTTTCGGAGTAATTATCGATTGGTGTTCGCTATCTTTATTATGATAAAGATAATAAAAACCCTAAAATTTGTGAAATTATGTTAAGCTGAATGCGACAGCCATTTTAGAAACTATTATTTACTTTCTAGAAGATCGCAATTTTGATTTAAATAAACTTATTGGTCAGGGATACGGTGGGTGTGCTGCAATGGCTGGTCACGTAGGTAGTGTTCAAAAAATTTTTGACAACAAGAATTCTAAAGCCCTGGTCTTCAACTGTGCAAGCCATATATTGAATTTTGTCATCAATGACCTAAACGATGTAATTGAAGTGAGAAATGCTGCTGGGACGACAAAGGATCTCAAATATATATGAGAGAGAGAGAGAGAGTACATTATGGCGAAACATAATTGCAAATATAGATCTCTTCTGTCAAACGCGTTGGATAGCAAAGGAGCGAAGAAAATTTTCTGAAAACTTTATTAATACTGTACGAGTTTTAGAAGAACCTTCGCATAACGCACCAAACTCGATAACGCAAACCAGTGCATATTAGCTCTACACGACTGCCAAAATTGCAAAATATATTGCGATACTATTAGTGATTGCTGCCTATTCCGCCAAACTCTAACTCGTGTGCAACAAATTACAACAAGTAAATAAGAATTAAATGCAATACATGATCACATAAATAAATTAACGGATATGCTCAAATCTCACCGTGATAATGCCACGATAGAGTTCGTTATTATTTTCGTGAAAGCTCGAAAAATTTGCTAAGAACTGTATGTTGAATTTGAAGATCCTCGAATAGCGACAAAGCAAACAAATGAAATCAACCCTTTAAAAATACAGAAGAATTCTTCAGAACATCTGTTTTCATTCCATATTTAGACTCGATCATTTATTCTCTGAGAAAACGATTTTCTTCTACAAATAAAAAATCATTTTCGTTTATACAGCTACACCCAGAAAATATAAGTAAATTGGACAAATCATTTTTAGCCGTGGTAGAAAATATACGCAACATTTTGGATGATAGATGTTCTCTACATAATTTTATTGCCGAGCCTACCACGTTATA
The DNA here is from genome assembly GCA_031002005.1 of Vandiemenella viatica. Lineage (NCBI taxonomy): Eukaryota > Metazoa > Arthropoda > Insecta > Orthoptera > Morabidae > Vandiemenella > Vandiemenella viatica. Next base: position 379,920,196 of record JARYHS010013630.1, read on the forward strand.
AGAAATTTTCAAGGCAGATGAAGTGAGCGATGCGGCCTTAAATTAATTCTTTATTGAATACTCAGATTTAATTGCTCAAGCCACCCCAATGTAATCAAGATTTGCCTAACTATTCCCGCGACAAGTAGCATTGAACGATCATTTAGTACGTTATAATGGGTCGAGACGTGGAACAGGTCAACGATGGGAAACGCGAGGCTAAACCGCCGTTTTTAATATATATATAATTCATTCCCCTCTGCCTGAGGACCAGTGGGGCGGGTTGTTGTGTGGCCACATATCCGCCCTTTTCAGCCGGACGCTTGCCAGATGCTCCCTTGCTCTTTATTATTTTAACATTGAAACATGATACATAAATTTTTGTTGGTAACATACAGAACAATTACATTATACAAATAATATGATACAAATTTTTGTAGGTAACATACTGAACATTAAAAACATTATATAGATAATATGGTATAGAGGATATAAGCCGACAATAATGGAGTTATTGTTTGAGCGTTAGATGTGTTGTTGTTGATGTTGGTTACGTGGTGACATTAAATTCCATAGATAGCCTATACAGCAACATGATATAGTTGATATGGTATGAAGGGAAGGGGGGGGGGGGGGGTAAGGGTCCAAACAAATGTTAACCTCACCTTCACGTGGTGCACCCTGCTTGCAGGGACGAGGCTCTGGCGACTGAAAGATTCCAGCTATAAGGAGTCACCCACTGCTTGCCAACGGCCTCCGAAAGGAGGGCGGAAGAGCGGGGAGCGGTCGAGGGCACCGTCTTGCCCTTGGGGTGGGAAATGGCTTGTAAAGGCGGATAAATAAGATATTAACAACGGCATGGGGATTAGTGATGTTCCGATACAAGTAAATACGAGTAAGTACTCGATACTTTGTTTCGATACCGAGTACTTTTTGTATTTGACTTAATTCATTCGATACTTACTTGGTATCGGAAGAAAAGTACTTGTATCGAATCGAAAGTATCGAAACGCGACCGGTGTTAAATTCAGAACGCATCATCCCTGCTGCGCCCCTCAGCCGCGCCTGCGAAATTAATTTCCCGCTGACGTCAAGCTGGTAGCATTGAAAATAATAATAATAAAAAAAAATCAGTCTCAGAATAGACAACTTCCACAGAAAATATAATATCAAAGAGTTTGTTTTATGTCTCTATTTCATTGTGATAAAGTCTGTTTTGTTTTAATAACGTCAACGAAATGTTTTTTGAAACGTTTGGCACGCATTTTGCTATGCCCGCCCAAGGGTTGCCAGATACAGTATTATAATTTCTGGGACATTTCTGGGGTTAAAAAGGTAGTTTAGTGTTATTTTTAAGGAGTCAACAAATATTCAAATTAATTAAAAACGATGTATTTTACGTAAAAACTATGCTACATAACACACACGCATATATATATATATATATATATATATATATATATATACGATTATTAACTCAACTTTGGTTGAAAATTACTGCGCCATAGTTGAACAGTCTTTATATATTGTCTCTGGTCGTCGGTAAGGTGGAGCGCTCCTCTACCTCCCTCTGCGAGCGCGGCATGGCCGCCGTGGTATCTTAAGTTTGACAAAAAAAAAAAACTGGTATACGGGAATTCCGGGACAGTAAAGCTTAATTCCTGGACACGGGACCAGACACAAAAATGTGGGACATTCCCGGATTTCCCGGCCATCTGGTAACCCTAGCCCGCCCCCTCCCCCACCCATTAGTCGCTCGCAATCGACAATCGCCCGGCCACCCGCCATAGTGGTGTTTGTTATAGAACTGTGTAGTGCGTGCTTCGTGTTAACTTGTACTGGTTTATTATTATTATTATTATGGCACCACCAAAATCTAAAGTGTGGACATATTACACTAAAGTGAATGAAACCATGGCAAAGTGCAAGCAATGTTTTATAACAGTGAAGTTCTGTGGAAACACGTCCAATTTGTTTAAACATGCCAATACTCATGGAACTGTTATAGAAAGAAAACAACAGAGTACTCTGGATCCTAATAAAAGGTGTGTATCTAATAATTATCTTTTGTTATTCATAAGCTGTTAAGCAAATGACAGATACTAAGGGAGCGTGCACAAACCACGTAGCTCCATTTTGGCCTCCTGTAAACCCCCCCTCCCCCCCACGTAGCCCTACGTGGCTTTTGCCTCTACCCCCCCCCCCTCACGTAGCACGTAGCTTTTTTCTCTTTTGATTTCAGAGGACATTTTGTACTCTTTCCTGCTATCAGACTATTGTAAATTACATACGGAGACAATTAACCGAGGGAAATAAATACTCACATGCTGTTGTGAGTTCTGTTCCTCATCTTAACTGTGAAAAATGGTATGAAAGGAAAGCTACGTGGTCTGGCTCGGAAACCCCCCCTCCCCCCCCCCGTAGCCCAGCGTAGCTTTCCATTCACCCCCCCCCCCCCCAGGACCGAGCCACGTAATTTGTGCACGCTCCCTAATATCCTTTATCTGTACGAATTTATTTATATGTTATGAGTCGTTATTTTTCCATTTGAAAAGTTTCTAGAAATTACATTCACTTTAATGTTTAGCGTTACAAGAAACTTTGAATAATGAGATGAAGAATTAATATTCCTTAAAAAGAAATAATATAAATAATTTTACTGCTGGAAGTGTCGTCCTTCAAACAACATTATCGAAATCGTACTAGATAGTTTACTCTTATTATTTACATTTCAGTTCAAAAAGTTCAAAAGCGTCTGATAAAGCAACGACTACGGTTAGTGAGGAGTCCTATCTCTCACAGCCATCAACATCAAAACATTCGGAAGAACGATCTGATTGCATCGTCGACAAAAGTGCAAATAATACTATACTCCAAACAACTTTACAAGAGGCTTTTTCACGAGTTTCGTCTAATAAAGGCAAATACATTATTTTAGTACTTATTAATCATTACAATTATTTGATTTTTCTTTTTTTTTAATTGGCGTCTCTATTTCAGATGGAGGTGCAAAATATAAAAAAATACTGCAAGCTTTAGTATTTTTTATCTGTAAGGATATGCGGCCTTTCAACATAGTTGAAGGAGAAGGCTTTTTAGCTCTCATGAAAGAACTGCAACCTAATTTCAAAGTGCCTGGAGCAAAATATTTAAAAAAGAAAACTCAGGAAAAATATGAGGCTTGTGTGGCTGTTGCTAAATCTAGATTGTCAAAAATAGATAATATTTGTCTTACACTGGATATTTGGACCGAAACATTGAACGAGCGAGGTTTTCTGGGTGTGACAGCCCATTTCCAAGAAAACTGTGAAATGTGTATGTTATACCTAGCCACTAGTGCGCTAAACGAAAGACATACTGCTGAATATATATTAGAAACCCTTATGAATATTCTTGATAGTTGGAATATTCCACTAAGCAAAATTCGTGCCGTAGTAACAGATAATGCCAGTGCTATGATTGCAGCCATTAGAATATCTATTGGTGAAAAGAAACATTTGCCGTGTTTTGCGCACACGGTAAACCTCGTAGTCGAAGAGGCTTTAAAATTACCTAGTGTAAAGACAGCTATATCGGAAGTTCGAGAAATAGTGCAGTGGATAAAAAATAGTGTTTTGCAGTCTGATAAATTAAGGAAAATTCAAATGCGAAACAATACTCCTGAAGGCTCAGTTTTGAAACTTGTTGCTGATGTGAAAACAAGATGGAATTCAGCCTTTTTCATGCTGGAGCGCTTTTTACTTTTAAGAAGAGTTATATCTGAAATCGTCATTGAAAGTGTTTCAGCCCCCGACATGCCAACTGCTGTAGAGATAGAAACACTAAGCCAACTTACTGCATTATTAAAACCATTTGAATATGTTACACGAGAGGCGTCGGGACAAAAGTATGTTACAATTTCCAAAATAATACCAATGCTTAGTTGTTTGTCAACAGAAGTCAACAGTATCACACCAAACGCACCAGTTGTGAAAGAATGCAAGGATGTTTTATTGAGAGAACTGAAGAGAAGATATGGTTTGATAGAATTCAATGATCATGCAGCCATCGCTACTCTTTTGGATCCAAGATTTAAAAATCTGCATTTTCAGGATCCAGTAGCATGTGGGCAAGCCATACAAAAACTAAAAAGTATTGTTCATGAACAATTAAGTATCCCTTCTGAATCGGAAGAGGAAGCTGCTTCAGCTAACGTTTCCAAGGAATATGACTTCTGGAAACATCACAAGGAGCTAGCCCACGGCCACAAAAAGAAAACGTATCATACTGACGAAGTTTCTCGCTATTTGTCAAACAGTGTGACATCTCTAAAAAAGTAACCCATTTACAGAATGGGAAGAAATGAAACATATATTTCCTTGTTTGTACAAATATGCACAACAATATCTTATTGCTGTAGCTACATCAGTACCGAGTGAATGTTTATTTTCTAAGGCGGGTGAAACAATGTCACACAAAAGAAACAGGCTGTCTCCAAAATACTTGGAACAATTGCTTTTTTTGGGAAACCTCTCAAATGCAGACTTTTTTTGTTTAAAAGCGCTAAAATATAATAAATAAATATTTAACTACAATACCTTCAAAGTTTGTGATTTTCTATAATTTGAATAAATAAATAAAAATATTTACTGTGTTTTATTAGATTTTACTAGACTAGGGACATAAAATAAATAATTTAGCAAAATGTCACATATATTCTTACATTTCGACAATATGGTAGGTAACTGAGTACAAAAGTATCGATATGAGTAAGTATCGATACTTTTGCAGTACTCATATGAGTAAGTATCGAAAGACAATCTGAGTACTACTCATTTGAGTAGGTATCGATACTTTGATGGTATCGGAATATCACTAGCCGTAGGGGACCGCACCGCCACTTCCCGGCAAATTAGGGACACTGTTGCTCCTGGGGTATCAGAGAGGACCATTCGCAACCGTCTCCATGAAGCTGGGCTACGGTCCCGCGCACCGTTAGGTCGTCTTCCGCTCACGCCCCAACATCGTGCAGCCCGCCTCCAGTGGTGTCGCGACAGGCGTGTATGGAGGGACGAATGGAGACGTGTCGTCTTCAGTGATGAGAGTCGCTTCTGGCTTGGTGCCAATGAAGGTCGTGTAGTGATCTAGGCGATCACTTGCCCAAATACGTCAAATTAATTTCTCTAGTCAGTATCCAGGGCGGGCGAGCATGGAAAAGTTAAGCAATAGAGCTATGACCTGGGAAGTAGCACGCATATCAGCAAGCCAGTGGCCAAGCGGCTGTCCTTATTGCAAGCTGTTTAAGTTACTCCATACAGCAGGCTAGCGAGGAGTATTGCCCTCTCCACATAGTGATGATAGGAAGGGGGAGTATCTATTTAAACCCTGGGAGCAGGGGTCTGTCAGTCTCTCTACGAAAGTCTTTCAACTAACCACATCGACGCCGAGGGCGTCGTCGTCGGCGCCGCCGGGGCGGCGGCTGCAGAGAAGAAGATGGCTGTCATCTACTACTAAGGTGGGCTCTGCTGCGATAGTTGGGTGTGGACAGTTAAAGAGTAAATCATTTGGTCATATTCATATATAATCTTGTAGAGTTCTTATCAATATTCCAGTTAGTTTGGGCTGCGAGGTGCCCATAAGTTACATGCTCGCCCCGTCCTTGGCCGTATCTCTAATGTTGTGTTACAACTCCAATTAGACAATGTAAATGTTCACATATGCCATCAGTCATTGCTCATGTAAATAAATATGTAAATAGCCAAATGCCGTTTACCGTGATTTATCCTAGCTTCCTCAGCCATTCCACTGTTATTATCTGAATGTACTGAGCATAATAACCTGTCAGGTGTTGCAGTAGGAACCTATGACGAATATTCATATCAGAACTATGGTCGATCTCCTATGGTCGACCCTTATCCACGGCTCCAGTGGAAGTTACCCTGTCTGCTCTTATCAATCAGCTTTCAGGGTCACTACAAGAAGGGGTTAAAATTGTGGTGTCATGTTGTGGGGTGCACTTGCACGGGGTGCAAGTGGTTCGCAAGATCACTGAATATTTCGTCCTATGTAGGTTCATTACCTCAGTTCAGGTTTCTGTCCTTTGGCCAGCCCTTCGTCAAACAGACGACACGGCTTGGGTATAGTTATGGTTAGAGTAAACGGCAATAGTTAATCCACATCCACTATCCAGTATCCCACAGAAGACGTCGTAGGAGGAGGAGATGGTTCGATTACGGAAGTGGCCTAGCGGAGTTGGAGGTAGCCATCACGCAGCAGTCAGCAAGCAGGTCGACGACACGAGCCTTCGTCGCAACAGCAGGAAAACGCCGAGCGAGCAGTATGGGTCAGCAATCTTAAGCAGGCCACAAGACGCAAGTAAGTTCGCAAGCAGTAGGCGGAAAAAATAACGCAAGCTCCAAGTATCAATGCTTCAAGGAAGCCCTATTGTTTAAATCAATAAAGTGTTAATGCCCTCAGAATTTAAAACGCAAAGAAAAGTGCAGCAGTATTAAATTTTAAAAGATGTGTAACGCTACTAGTTAAAGCGTAATTTCATGAAATTAGTTATGTACAGAAATTGTATTTGATTTGAAGAGCCTACATTCAACTGCCAGAATTATAAGTTATAAATATACGATTATGAGATATCGAGTAAAAGCAAATCGGGAAAATGCTATAATCATAAAGGTAATTTTGTTAATTAAATCCCGAAGTGAAGGTGCATAGTGTTTGTTACTATCTGAAAAGCAGAAATAAATGTGGACAAGTACTTTGGTGAAAATTGTTGCCAGTAAGAAATAGAATGTTAAATTGTTCAAAGCTTTGCAATTAAGAACACGCATATTATGAAATCTCCAGTAATTCGATGTGTCAATGCCCTGCCAGAAAAATGTAATTATATTACAAGTTTTGAAAGAGAAAATGTATTTATCCTGTAATTCTGAATGAACATCTGAGGGAGAAGTGATGTTAAATAGAATTAAATTTTTCAAGGTGTCACGCTAATATAACTTACAAGTACAATTAACGCTCGAACTAATGTGATATGTTAAGACGGAGTAATTATATTATTTGATTAGTGAATCCATTTTAGCAGTTGAGTAAAGGGGTATACGAAATTATCAGTAATTATATGCAGTTGAAGAGTACCTATTAATTAAGATTATAATAGTTAAAGAAGAACCGTTGGGAACGGAAATCTTTATAAATGTTTCAAGTTCATGTTAATGATTAAAAGAAAGTGTACAAAGAAGTTTATGTAATCGGGAGTTAGAATGATGATTTCATAAATAGGAGGACCATTGCAAATTAAAACATGCTAACAGTTACGCGTGATTTTGGCTACCTGACTTTGAAAGGTGTAATAACATAAGAGTTTCTTTATTAACAAAAATAGACAGCACCTCCGGGGAGTAAAATTCAGAATGGGTATAGTTAAAATTCGGGTGAAAACCAGAATGTTAGTTAATCATAAGAAGTGAACGAGTGATCGTAACCTAAATGAAATTTTATTGGTGACTAGCTGTTACCCGCGACTTCGTACGCGTGGACTTGGAGTTTCAATTCCAGAATTGGATATAGAAAACTGTTAGTAACGTAAGATTTGTCCCAAACAACACCGAGTCGACATAATATGATGGAAAGCCATCATTATATCATCCTATCATCTAATCTGTCTCATGAAGAGAATCAATTTACAACATATTTAAAAACAGAAAAGTAAGCGAAGGTGCGGGGATGTGTGTGTGTGTGTGTGTGGGGGGGGGGGGGGTTAACTGATGGCAGCTTTATTTCAGCTTGGTTTTTTCTTCTTTATTCAACATGAGCATCTGAATCTCATAATCTAATAGCAGCACATTGTCTTCTAGACCTGCACCTTAGGCCAGGTTTACGTCCGTAAGGCATGTCAAAAAGGAAGACAAATTGGTGCCAGAAACTTTTATACAGACACAAATGAATAGTACAGTGCAGAGCAAATTGACTTCTATACTAAATAATAAGTTTTGTTTCTTATCGAAATTTATTAATAAATCAAACACTAACAGATTGCGTGACTGAGCAACCAACGTAACATTACAGACTAACACACGAATCTGTCTGTCTTTCATCATTCGATAAGTTCTTAAAATTTCGTGACTAAAACTGTTATTCATGCCGAAAAAATGTCCTGTGTCCTTCCTACACTATTTCATTGTTAAATTCCATCAATATTGATATAGCCATTTAGTCGTCAAAACGCAACAAAAACACAGAAACTTACTTCCACATTTATAATATAATAGCTGGTACCCACAACTTCATTCGTGATTATAAAGTATTCATATTGCCAGCTGTAGACATCTAACCACAATAGCGCACGATGGGAGACTCGATACTATTACCACACACAAATACCAGTCTTCTGCGCTATGTAGTTCCGGCAGCAAAGTAAAATTTACGGATACACACAAGTCTTTGGATGAAATACAAAAATATTCATGATCGACCAATTTCGAACACCATATCACACACACTCCCACAGTTTACCGAATTTCGGCCAACGTTGTGATCGATGGGTGACTATGTGTTACTACCACACAAAAACGCCGGTAATCTGCGATTGATAGTTTTCACTTAAAAGTGATACAACGTGACACATGCGTCTTTGGCAGAAATATGAAATTGCCGCAGGTCGACCATTTTATCCCCCATTTCTCCCACACCCCCATAGCTACCGACATCTAACAACCATAGTGCACTACATGAGATACGATTCTACTACCAAACACAAACAGCCAATGCTCTATGCTATGTAGTTGTGGCAGAAAAGTGACATATGCGGAGACAGTCGAAATTCGAAAATATCCTTGGTCGGCCACTTACAACCACCATATCTACCACAGTAACACAGTTTCTGAAATTCGGCCGCTGTTGTGATCGAAAGGTGACTCTGTGCTACTACTACACACAAACGCCAGTTATCTGTGATCTATAGTTTTCGCTGAAAAGTGATACACCATGACACTTTTGTCTTTGGCAGAAGTATGAAATTGCCACAGGTCGATCACTTTCAACCCCCATATCTCCCACACCCCCATAGCTACCGACATCTAACAACCATAGTGCACTACATGAGATACGATTCTACTACCAAACACAAACACCAATGCTCTATGCTATGTAGTTGTGGCAGAAAAGTGACATATGCGGAGACAGTCGAAATACGAAAATATCCTTGGTCGGCCCTACC
>JARYHS010013630.1:379930382-379953946 GCA_031002005.1 Vandiemenella viatica
GCCAGCCCTTCGTCAAACAGACGACACGGCTTGGGTATAGTTATGGTTAGAGTAAACGGCAATAGTTAATCCACATCCACTATCCAGTATCCCACAGAAGACGTCGTAGGAGGAGGAGATGGTCCGATTACGGAAGCGGCCGAGCGGAGTTGGAGGTAGCCATCACGCAGCATCAGCAAGGCAGGTCGACGACACGAGCCTTCGTCCGCAACAGCAGGAAAACGCCGAGCGAGCAGTATGGGTCAGCAATCTTAAGCAGGCCACAAGACGCAAGTAAGTTCGCAAGCAGTAGGCGGAAAAAATAACGCAAGCTCCAAGTATCAATGCTTCAAGGAAGCCCTATTGTTTAAATCAATAAAGTGTTGATTGCCCTCAGAATTTAAAACGCAAAGAAAAGTGCAGCAGTATTAAATTTTAAAAGATGTGTAACGCTACTAGTTAAAGCGTAATTTCATGAAATTAGTTATGTAAAGAAGTAAGTTGAATTTGATGTCAAGAGTCCACCTTTAACTACCAAATTATAAGTTATAAATATGTGATTATAAGAAAATTTAGTAAAGCGAATCGTGAAAATGCTATAATCATAAAGGTAATTTTGTTAATTAAATCCCGAAGTGAAGGTGCATAGTGTTTGTTACTATCTGAAAAGCAGAAATAAATGTGGACAAGTACTTTGGTGAAAATTGTTGCCAGTAAGAAATAGAATGTTAAATTGTTCAAAGCTTTGCAATTAAGAACGCGCATATTATGAAATCTCCAGTAATTCGATGTGTCAATGCCCTGCCAGAAAAATGTAATTATATTACAAGTTTTGAAAGAGAAAATGTATTTATCCTGTAATTCTGAATGAACATCTGAGGGAGAAGTGATGTTAAATAGAATTAAATTTTCAAGGTGTCACGCTAATATAACTTACAAGTACAATTAACGCTCGAACTAATGTGATATGTTAAGACGGAGTAATTATATTATTTGATTAGTGAATCCATTTTAGCAGTTGAGTAAAGGGGTATACGAAATTATCAGTAATTATATGCAGTTGAAGAGATTAATTAAGATTATAATAGTTAAAGAAGAACCGTTGGGAACGGAAATCTTTATAAATGTTTCAAGTTCATGTTAATGATTAAAAGAAAGTGTACAAAGAAGTTTATGTAATCGGGAGTTAGAATGATGATTTCATAAATAGGAGGACCATTGCAAATTAAAACATGCTAACAGTTACGCGTGATTTTGGCTACCTGACTTTGAAAGGTGTAATAACATAAGAGTTTCTTTATTAACAAAAATAGACAGCACCTCCGGGGAGTAAAATTCAGAATGGGTATAGTTAAAATTCGGGTGAAAACCAGAATGTTAGTTAATCATAAGAAGTGAACGAGTGATCGTAACCTAAATGAAATTTTATTGGTGATTAGGTAAACACTTCAATTGTAATGTAATACAAATGAACGCGTCAATTGAGAAAGTTAATCTTTGAGCTTTTAAAAAAAAGAGAAATTCACAAGAGACGAAAGTACAGAACGTAATGAACGATGCATTAAGAATTATAAATTATAGTAATGAATAGAATCGCATGTTGGTAACTAAAATATTGCTGTAAGAGTGTTCAGCTGTTGTAAAAATTATCGTACGCGAGTTACATGGGTAATTGGTCATTATTAAGTCTTAGACTGTAATATATAAGAATCAATTCACTTAATATAACATGTTATAAAGGAATCTTGAAAATAAGGTGGTACGATGTTCTAAGAGATCAAGAAATGCGAGGACAACGCATCCATATTCAATGAGATTATCAGTAAATTAAAGAGAGCTTAGTATGGTAGTATGGAAGTAAAGGGCAGTAATATAAATTAAGGGAGTTAATATGGCAGTATTCAAGTAAAGGGCAGTAAAATAAATTAAAATAAGTTATATACGAGGCACAAATGTAATCATAATGCATAACCGAAAGAACTGGGGCCGATGATGAGAAATTCTATAAGTGCTGTTCCTACGAGGTGGAACGAGAGAATAGTTGTGTGTTAAAGAAGTAGATAACAGATTATAAGGAGGGATCTAGAAAAATTGATCTCCATGTAAGGTGGAAGACGGGTAAATACCTTCCAAAAATTAGCGGTGGTTTGCGGGGTTAAACATAAACCTGGAGGGTTTAAATAGAGTCGCTCCGGGGTGGCGAAAATTGCAATAGAGGGGAGTCGCCCGGGAGAGGCGAAAACTGGCGAGAGTTGAAGGGGTTACATGATGTCGCCGGGTGAGGCGAGATTTGAGGAGAATTGGGTGAAAATGAGGATGCCTGGTGCAACACACTTGAATCCACTTTAACGCGGGAAGTGTATGTCCAAGGTGCCTGTGAGGAAATAGGAAAAGGTAAGTGAATTCGGTGACTAGGTGTTGCCAATGTAAGCATGGTGTCAGTGGACATAAATGTCCCTATGCTGACGAAGGAATGGTTTTAAAGATGAAAGGTAGGTTGAGTGAAGAAATATTATAGAGAGGGTAGAAGTAAGTTATATCAGAAATAATTGGTAGAATTATTTGGCGGGTAGTCGGTAATTAAGGAAAGATGACGAAGGGGTCGTCATTGTAATTATGGAGGAGCTGGAGGTAATAGTAACGAAGTGGGCGTTACTACTTAACTGGCGCAAGTAAATGGAGGGTGAAATAAAGGTATTGCAGAGGTATGCAGTATCTGGTAATGGAGGGAGGTAAGGGAAAACCTCTAGGCGAAGGGTGTTAAGGAGATTATGGGGAGGTAGGTGCGAAGTCTACCGTAAGAGGTGTATTAGGGAGGCAGAGAACTCCTAATGTTAATCCGTACTAGGTGAGGTACGAAGAACCCTGGGTGGTTATAAAATAAAAAGTAAGGGGCAAAGGACTCCATACTATTAAGCCGTGCACGGGGGAATGAAAGTCTGTGCATGAAAAGACGAGAATAAGCTAGTTCCTAAGTGTTAACTGGTGTATCATTTAAGTAATGTGAGTCCTGCAGAATAAATTAAGAGTTGTGTTAAAAGAGATGAAATCATGATATGTGTATAATTGTTGTACTCAATGTATTAAAATGTTTGGGGAGAATGTGATCTTAGTTCCTCGATGGGATATTGTGGAAGGTTAAATTAACCATTAAGTATAAATAAGAGAAATTAAGTGGAGTTAATGAGCTAACCAGTCATGGTGCATTTTCGTAATAGAAGTCACTGGCATCAAGGAAATAAGATCATATTAATCTATTTTGGAGTGATTACATGGTCTCGAGTCATATGGTATAAATGTAATATTAAAGCATGAATATGCTTTTAAATCATTAGGGAGTAGTGAAAAATCAAATGAAAAGCCATCAGTGTTGTTGTGTACATTATCTTCATAATTACTGAGTAACCTGGGGTTCTGAGAAACTGAAGATTTAATGTTAATGACCCAGAGTTAGTTGGAAAAAATGCATTGTGGAAAAAAATATCATTCATGTAAATCAATATGGAGGTGTGTCATTAGACGGTCATTAATAATCATGAATTAAAAGCGAATGATCAACAAACGTCAAAAGAGAGTATACTAGATAACAATAGAAATGTAAATGTAAATTTATTCTGTAGAAAATATGTTGAAGAGTGTATATGGAAGTGTCAACCTGGAAGTGTAAAGAATCATTGTATGCATAGAATTAAGAGGATGTTCCACTAATGCAAAATTTTACGAGTGTTCTAGTAACCTGTAACTTGGCTGGAGTGGTGAGTGAAAACAAGAAAGCCGCTGAGCTGTCCTTACAACGCAGAGCTGACGTGACGTCGCGAATCATGTCAACTGCTAACGCAGCCACGCGTAGTATCAGCTGGCGGGGACGCTCGTATCCGCTGAACCACGCCAAACAAGAGTCGGCAAGGTCGACACCGCCACCACAAACCAATCCAGTCGAAATCAAAACAAAATAAAACAGATAAACCATTCTAATTGTATTTAACAACACACCAACACTTCAGTAACACGAAGAAAAAGAAATTGTAATTAGTTTTAAGGAAAACATGTATTTAGTTTCAAGTAATTTTGCAAACTACGTTTACAAACACGTCCTCCGTAGACTCCGGACGTGGCGAAGGGGGGGACATGTAGTGATCTAGGCGATCACTTGCCCAAATACGTCAAATTAATTTCTCTAGTCAGTATCCAGGGTGGGCGAGCATGGAAAAGTTAAGCAATAGAGCTATGACCTGGGAAGTAGCACGCATATCAGCAAGCCAGTGGCCAAGCGGCTGTCCTTATTGCAAGCTGTTTAAGTTACTCCATACAGCAGGTTAGCGAGGAGTATTGCCCTCTCCACATAGTGATGATAGGAAGGGGGAGTATCTATTTAAACCCTGGGAGCAGGGGTCTCTCAGTCTCTCTACGAAAGTCTTTCAACTAACCACATCGACGCCGAGGGCGTCGTCGTCGGCGCCGCCGGGGCGGCGGCTGCAGAGAAGAAGATGGCTGTCATCTACTACTAAGGTGGGCTCTGCTGCGATAGTTGGGTGTGGACAGTTAAAGAGTAAATCATTTGGTCATATTCATATATAATCTTGTAGAGTTCTTATCAATATTCCAGTTAGTTTGGGCTGCGAGGTGCCCATAAGTTACATGCTCGCCCCGTCCTTGGCCGTATCTCTAATGTTGTGTTACAACTCCAATTAGACAATGTAAATGTTCACATATGCCATCAGTCATTGCTCATGTAAATAAATATGTAAATAGCCAAATGCCGTTTACCGTGATTTATCCTAGCTTCCTCAGCCATTCCACTGTTATTATCTGAATGTACTGAGCATAATAACCTGTCAGGTGTTGCAGTAGGAACCTATGACGAATATTCATATCAGAACTATGGTCGATCTCCTATGGTCGACCCTTATCCACGGCTCCAGTGGAAGTTACCCTGTCTGCTCTTATCAATCAGCTTTCAGGGTCACTACAGTCGTATGCGTGTTTGGCGCCGTGCAGGTGAGCGCCACAATCAGGACTGCATACGACCGAGGCACACAGGGCCAACACCCGGCATCATGGCGTGGGGAGCGATCTCCTACACTGGCCGTACACCTCTGGTGATCGTCGAGGGGACACCGAACAGTGCACGGTACATTCAAACCGTCATCGAACCCATCGTTCTACCATTCCTAGACCGGCAAGGGAACATGCTGTTCCAACAGGACAATGCACGTCCACATGTATCCCGTGCCACCCAACGTGCTCTAGAAGGTGTAAGTCAACTACCCTGGCCAGCGAGATCTCCGGATCTGTCCCCCATTGAACATGTTTGGGACTGGATGAAACGTCGACTCACGCGGTCTGCACGTCCAGCACGAACGCTGGTCCAGCTGAGGCGCCAGGTGGAAATGGCTTGGCATGTCCGTTCCACAGGACTACATCCAGCACCTCTACGATCGTCTCCATGGGAGAATTGCAGCCTGCATTGCTGCGAAAGGAGGATATACACGGTGCTAGTGCCGACATTGTGCGTGCTCTGTTGCCTGTGTCTATGTGCCTATGGTTCTGTCTGTGTGATCATGTGTTGTATCTGACCCCAGGAATGTGTATATAAAGTTTCCCATTCCTGGGACAATGATCTCACGGTGTTCTTATTTCAATTTCTAGGAGTGTATAACCTAGTCGTGACAAACATACTGTTTAAGAACCGTGCAAGAAGGATTTACACTTGGAACGTCCAGGAGATACAGGTAGATATCAGCTAGATTATATCATGCTCAAACTGAGATTCAGGAATCAAGTTCTGGACTGTAAGGCGTACCCAGGAGCAGACCTATACTCTGACCACAATTGGATAGTAATGAAGTGCAGGCTAAAAATCAAGTGGATAAGGAAGCAATATACGTAGAACAGACTGGAAATAAATAAACTGAAACAATCTGGGACGAGAGAAAAATTTGCGGAAATGGTAGACTTGGATCTTAGAAGAAGCTCTTAAAGGAGCTCCAAATAGGACGAATGGAATGCATTGGAAAGAGAAATAATGAAAGCTGGTAAACATTAGGTCTTAGAAACCTTTGACCGCAGAAATGTTTTTGGAACTGATGGCTCAGAGAAGAAGGCACAAAACTGCTCAGGATGAAGCAGTAACGGAGCAATACAGGCAATTGAGAAATCAAATAATCAGTGAATACAAAGAATCAAAAGAAAAATGGCTACAAGAAAAGTGTGAAGGTTCAGAAAAGGAAATGGTCATAGGTAAAGTAAATGTTGCATATCTGAAGATCACACAAAATTTCGAATAATTGAAGAAAAGAGGTGTAAAAATTTAAACTACCTGTAGAAAACCTCTTTTAAGATCAGACGATAGAGCTAAACAATGGAAGGAATACATTGAGAAACTGTATGATGGGGACGACTTGTGAAATGGCGTAATGGAAATGGAAGGCGATGTCGACATTGACGACAGAATTTGATAAAGCTTTGAATGACTTGAAAGCAAATAAGGCAGTTGGAATTAATGAGATTCCAGCACAACTTCTTAAACGCCTAGGAGAAAAAGGAATCAGAAGATTATTCAAACTGATTTCACAAAGGTATGAAACAGCAGTATTTCCCAATGATTTTAATAAAAGTATCATCTTCACGCTTCCGAAGACACCACGAGCCGACAAATGTGAGAATTATCGCAACATTAGTCTAACATCATATGCTTCAAAATTACTGATCAGAATAATATACAGAAGAATAGAAAGGGTAGTTGAAGGGATTGTAGGTGAAGATCAGTTTGGGTTTAAGAAAAACTGCGGTACAAGCGAAGCAACTCTGGCTTTAAGATTCATTCTTGAAGGGCGGATCAAGAAAAACAAATATACTTTTATGGCGTTTCTTGATTTAGAAAAAGCGTTTGATAATGTTCGGTGGCACAAGGTGTTCAAAATTTTAAAAAAGTCAGGTCTAAAATATCGAGATAGAGGAATACTTTATAAACTATATAAGAATCAAGTGGCTATAATAAAAGTATAGAACCATGACAGACATCCATCAGTTAAAAAGGGTGTGAGACAAGGTTGTAGCCTATCCCCATTAATATGTAACTTGTATGTAGAAGAAGCAATAAAGGAAGTAAAAGAAAAATTCTAATGTGGCATAAGTGTTCAAGGAGAAAAAATCAGAATGCTACGATTTGCTGATGACATTGTCTTGTTAGCAGAACAGGCTGAGGATATTGAGAGTTGCTGAATGACACGAACAAAATACTGAAGGAAGATTCTGGACTGAATATAAATCAAAGCAAGACAAAAGTGATGAAATGTAGCAGAAATGATATCAATACTAGTAGAATAAATATAAAAATAATGTCAAATGCGATAACAGAAGTTAGTGTATTTTGCTACTTAGGAAGTAAAATTATAACTGATGGCCGAAACAGGAATGATGTTAAAAGCAAAATAGCAGCAGCGAAAAGAGCCTTCAAGAAAAAGATAAATATTTGACTTTGAAAGCACTTTGTAAATCTCTGTGTGTGGAGCACAGTACTTTATGGTAGCGAAGCATGAACTTTAGGTATACCAGAAAGAAATAAAATTGAAGCATTTGAAATGTGGTGCTACAGAAGAATGCTGACAATTAAGTGGACAGACAAAGTACAAAATGAAAGAGTTTTGGAAAATGTTGGGTGAAGAAAGAAGTTTGTGGAAGAAGCTTGCAGAAAGAATTGACGGGCTGGTAGGTCATAATATTTTGAGACATGCTGGATTGGTTAATTTGCTAGTGGAATGAACAGTCGAAGGTAAGAACTGCAGAAGAAGACAGAGTTTAGAATATATGAAGCAGATAATTGAGGACGTGGGTTGTAAGGTGAATGTACAGATGAAATGGTTAGCAAAAATCATTATGGGATGGAGGATTTCATCAAACCAGTCAAAAGGCTGATGACAGCACTGAGTAGCCAGCGGACTGCAATGCTCGGCTAAAGCCATTATGTTTACTGTAGATAGTTTTTCTATTGTTTGTGAGTCTATTGTTTCATCTGTCAGTATGGAGTGAACGAGAATACGGGGGGATACACATATGTTTGCTTTGGAGGAGGGTGGTGAAGAAGTTTACGTTCCATCAGGGCGAGAAGATAGGGGCGGTGTAGAATTAATCGGTTGGCATACTTTTGCCGGAGGTTGAATAATCTGTTTGAAGGGTAGGGATGTTGACAAGGGGCTAAACGGTGTCTGAGGGAGTGCGTGGGTGTGCCTAGGATGTTATGGAGAATTCTTCTTTCAGTGGTAACCTGTTTGTTGAAGTTAAGTGCTGAGATGATGGGTGTGATTGAGGCGGCGTATTCTAACAGGGGGTGCATGATGGTTTTGTAGGTGTGGATTGGCGTTGAACGGGAGGGGGCAGACAGTTTGCGTCGGAGCAGCTTGATTAGATTTAATCTTGATAAGAGTTTTTGTCTGAGATGGTGAATATGTTGGCCGAAATTCAGGGTTTTGTCAAGGTGGACTGGCTTTTTAGCACTGAGGCAGAAGCGAAGGGGTGTATTCCAAATTTTGATTTGTGTCCTGAGCAAATGTGGAGGTTTTGTGTTTGTATTGGAAGAACACTGCCCGTGTTTTTGTTGGATTCGTCTTGATGGGCCATTTTTGGAAGTAGGATTGGAGCGTGTTGAGGAATCTGGTTGCTTTGATATTGACATACGTGGTGTTTTTATGCGAGATCCAGTAGGTTATGTCATAGGCATAGAGAGCTATTTATTCGGAGGTGAGTAGAGGAGTAGGGATGTATAGGGAGAACAGGAGAGGAGAGAACTCAGCACCTTGGGAGACACCCACCTGCGACTAGAAGGGTAGCAAATGGGCATTTCCTACTTTGACATAACATGTGTGGCTGGTAAGGAAACTATGGATAAGTTGGAGGATTGAGGGAGGGGAGCCAAGGTTGTGGAGTTTGTAAATGACACCAGGGTGCCAGACTTTATCAAAGGCCCGTTCAATATTAAATAAAATTAATAGTGTATAATGGCCGGCGTTGAGGGATGGTACTATTGCAGATGTGAAGTGGAGGAGTGATGGGGACGGAAACCGAACTGAATGGAAGCGATTAATGTTAGGAATTCAGCGAAATGGATAATGCGAGTTTGGAGGATTTTTTCAAAGAGTTTGCCGGGAACAGGTGGTGTGAGATTATGAAGGGGCGTAAGGGGTTTTGTTTGGTTTGGGTATCATAATGACATCTGTTTGTTTCCAGAGGGATGGGTAGTAGGATAATTGTAGGCAGGCATTGGAAAGTTGGTGGAAGAGAGATATGATTACGTGTTCAGGTGATTTTTTGCGTTGAGTCGATTCCATTCAGTCCGAATCATGGGGTTGGAATCCCATTTGAGTTGTTTGTAGAGTCGTCGCTTGGTCTTGATGAGTGGTACGACCTCTGGCGGAATAGACGGTTTGTATGGTAACATCTTCTTATTAGGTATAATTTCTATGGCTGCCGGAAAGGAGGGTTGTGTTTGTTTGGTGATGTGTTCTATGTCTGCAGCTGTAGTAATTTGGAAGGGCTGAAACAGAGATGATTCTATGATTGTATTGAATTTTTCCCACTCTACTTTTTGGTAGTCTTTGAATAGTCGGAACGGTTGGGTAGGTTTGGTTTTAATGAACGTGGAGGAGAAGACTATGGGTAGGAGGTCGCTGGTGATTGATTCGGTGAGGCGCGCATAGGTCATGGTATTGTGGAGGTAAGGGCTATAGAGGATGTGGTCAGGGATAGAGGTACCTTGGTGCAAGATGAAGGTGGTGGTGTTGATTGGGAGGTGACAGATGTTGAGGGAGGTGATGGTGTCGACTAGGATGTGGCCATTGGATTACTTGCATGATCTCCAAGTAGGCGGTGGCAAGCGTTGAAATCCCCTAAGATTGTATAGTGTGGAAAGGAGTAGAGATATTCTTATATGTTAATGAGAAGGGGTTCGGAGGGTCGGTGACAGGGGCGTAGCTACTATGGGGCTAGGCGGTGCAGTGCACCGGGGCCCTCACGCTCAGGGGGCCCCCAAGCATACCTCTAGGGGCCCTCAAGCGCAGTTTAGAGGGTCCACGAGCCTTCACGGCAAACTGGCGACCTTTTTTTTTTTTTTTTAGCTCTACCGTCGACTAAGGGGCCCCTCAGAACACAGGAGCCCCTCACCAAGGGCCCTCGCTGCTCAGGGGGGCCCCCAACCAATGCTCAGGAGCCCCTAAAGAACAATTCAAGGGCCCCCATCCTCAGTTCAGAGGGCCCCTACCAGCACACAAAGCATAAAAAAAGGTCGACCGTCTGGCCTGAGGGCCCAAAATACATTTTTTGCACCGGGGCCCTTGTTGACCTAGCTACGCCACTGGTCGGTGATATAGTGATGTAACAAAGAGTGGGGGGACTGAGTTTTTTTCCTGAGGATATTGACAGCTATGCATTCCAGATGTGAAAAAAGGTGAGGAAGATGAAACTGTACAACGAAGAAGGAGTTACGGACTAATAAGGCTACACCTCCACTGGTCTCGCCAGGTCGGTCTTTACAGAAAGTGTTGAAGCCATGTATTTTGATGTCAAGTGTAGGTGAGCCGAAGGTTTCCGCCATGGCCGCGATATGAACGTCGTTGGCAACTAATGAATTATGGAGTAGGGTCTGTTTGTATCGAAAGCCACCGATGTTAATGAAATTGAAGTTCGTGGGCCTACTCGTCATTGTCGTCTGGTCATTATCGTCGGGAAAATTGGGGGTGGTCTTGAAATGGTTATGTGCAACTGATTGTTATCCTGGGTTACCTTGACTGTATGGTTGAGGAATTGCCTTGTTTGTTGTGAGAGGTGGCGGATGATCTTTTGTTTTCTGTCCTGGAATAAATTAATCAGGGTTGAAAAGAGTAGTCTAATGAGATTGACTTTTAGTAATACGTCGTCAATGGCGTCTTTGTCAATTGTCTCGGGTATGGGTCAGGTTTCATCAGTACACTTGATTTTTGCAGTCAGTTCTGTAGATTTAGCCTGTTGTTAGGTTTGGTTGGGCATTTGTGGGAGGTTGCATTGTGGGGTCCCTTGCAGTTAATGCATGTTGGTTTTTGTTGTTTGTTGGGGTAGTTTGAGGGCGAGTTGTCGCCCCAAATGCGTACAGGTTGGGGAGCGTTTATTGCAACTGTTCGATGGATGGTCATAAGACAGACAGTGTCCACTCTAAGCTGGGATGGGTGGTGGAGGATTAGATGGTTTAGTCCTGTAGCGGAATATCTGGAAATTAAAACCTTCTTCCAGAAGGTTACCTACTGTATATTTTGAAAAAGTGATGATTCTCATCATCATTGTAGGGTTGTTTGTTGCTCTTGATCTGATACAAAATACTTTGTGGAAATCTAGCTGTTGGTTCTGTAGAGATTCGGCGATTTACTCCTCTGTGATGTCGCAGTCGACTCCCTTAACCACGACAGAGAAGGGGGGCGGGGTTGTTGGATAGTGGCGAGTATGTTAGTGATATGTGGGTATGGAAAGCTGCAGAAAGTTCGGATTGTAAGGTGGAGGATAGATCAGCTTCTGGACATTTTACTATTAAAGAGGTGCGGGAGGTTTTAAGGTATTGTATGAGTTTTTTTTTATTCTTTGTTTGAAGGTTGCTGCTATTGTTCTTTTGAATGTTGTAGAAGAAGTATGTATGTAATTGGCGTGGAGGATGAGGGGGAAGAGAATGGGGGAGAGAGATTAGAGGAATAAGGTGATGCTGGCTCTGTAGTGGAGGGAGAGGTAAGAATGGTAGGAGAAGTAATAGCTGCAACCACGATGATCGGATATAGGGCAGGAGAGGGGTGTAATGCAGATGATTTAACTTGTTTTGTTTTTGGATTGGTCAATATTATTGGCATTTTAGTTTTTCCACGTGGTTGAGGAACTGTCTGGTGGGTGAGGGAAGTTGGTGCAGAAGTGGATTTGGTGGCTTGAGCAAATGTTTCTTTGTAGGTTTTGGAAATGGTGGATTGGAGGGCCATTGTGTAGTGTGGTGTTTGTGGCATATGTACTCCGGGGTTGAGGTTGTCACCGTTAGGTATAGACTACCCCGATGGTACCCTAACAGTGCAGCCGGCGCGACATGCATCTTTGACGGGTCCATGGAGCGCGGTATTGCCCTAACTAGCTTCTGGGAGTAGAATGTGTACTTGTGGTCTGACGACAGTTGCTTAGCAGTAAGTTGCTAGCGAGGTTGTTGATTTCATAGCCGGCGGAAGATTTCGAAGTTCTCGGTGACTAGAAGTTTCTGGAGCAGTTGTTGGGCGTTCAGATATGTTGGGCTGGCAGGAAAACTCTTGGACGGAAGCGGCGAACTCGTAAACAACAGGAAACACAGCCGGCGAGGATGACGCGGAAGTCAACGGCCGCCTCGGATGGGGTACTCGGCTGGCCCCAGCAGTAGGCAGGAACTGTGGGATAAATTATATCGGTGATCGATGAAGATGATGACGATGGTGTTTTCTTGTGTCACGAAGCTCGATGTGATGATGATAGAAGATGAAGTACCACGAAGGTCGGAAGAACGTCTGTAGCGGTCGGCGCTAATACAGCGGTGCGTCACGGTACAGAGATGCCCGGCCGGGTTCTCGTCTTGAAGTGTGCGCTAAACGACCTTTACATGCACAATTTTCACAGGAAAAGAGTAGAGGAAGACACTGAATTTATTTACAAGGTGTTGAACAAATATGGACAACAACCTAGACAACTTATATTATTATTATTCAAACAGTGAAATTAATACTAAAATTTTTATTTCTTAATATTATTTCTGCATTTTATATCATGGCAGGGAGTGCCATAGCACCCCCCTTGCATCCACCTCCCGGCGCTCATGTAGCTAATAATTTTGATAAAATACAGTATATGCAATTCAGTACATCGCACAGATTGTTACCATAGACATAAAATTTGCAGGCCAGTCCATTCAAGAGGTAGGTAGTGTTAAATTTCTAGGTTTGCATATTGATCATAATTTAAATTGGAGTGTGGATGTCTCTGAAGCGAATGGGTGCAGCCACATTTGCAGTTCATACAATTTCAGCAGTAGGTGATATTCGTATTAGGAAACTAGTTTATTTTATTTATTTTCACTCCTGAAAGTCATATGCAATAATATTCTGGGCAATTCTACTCATAAGTACAAAGTATTCATGACCTATAAGAAAGTAATATAAATTATGTGTGAGATTAACAGTAGAACTTCATGCAGAGAGCTGTTCAAGAAGGAATTTTTACATTGATGGCCGAGTATATTTACAAATTAATGTTATTTGTAGTCACAAATTATACTCTAAGTGAAACTAATAGTCAAAAGACACAATTATGACACTAGAAGTAAGAATGACCTTCACAAGGATTGCAAGTCACTGTCATTTGTTAAAAAAGGAGTCAGATGTTCCGAGATTCATATCTTCAATAAGTTCCGAACGCATCTTAAATGTCAAGCAGATAATAAGATTAAATTAAAGAAAAGATTGAAAGAATTTTTAATTCACAATTCTATTCAATCGAAGAATTTATTTCTAAGGTATCTACAAAATTGCCAATAGTTTGTCTACATGTAGTTGAAATAATTATTAATTATTATGTTGTAACTGTACATTGTTTGATGTAAATTTATTTCGCTATGCAATAGTTTATCTGTAAATTCACAGCTTTCTACATCCCAGAGCCAGTCTTTTGTACTGGACCCATTAAAAATGAATGTATTGAAATGTATTGTATTGTATTGCGAGACTTGAGTTTACGAGTAGCTGTTATGTTGATTCAGTGATTGCTAGTGATGCACTATGACTTGCGTACACTATCTTCTGCTCTTCATCTATTTCTTGTTGCACTCTTCTGCAGTTGAATCTGCTTCCTGACTAATAAATAAAATTGCGCAAAGTGTATTTAAGTATACATCATGGAGGTTAGTAGGAGAGGGGGAAGAAAGCTTTCCATGGTTTCCCCAAATCACTCCAGGTGAATGCCGGGATGCTTCCTTCAAAAAGGCCATGGCCGAATTCCTTCCCATTCCTTGCCCCCATCCTTTCCCGTCTCTAAAGACCACGTCGTTAAAAAGGGACGTTAAACTGTTACAAAAAAAAAAAAAAAAAAAAAAAAAAAAAGGGAAGAAAGCTAAGGATTTCTTGCAATTAAACTAGCAGTTAAGGAAACCTCGTTTAACCTGTATTAGAAAACACTACAAATACAGTCGATCATTGAATAATCGTTGAGATATCCCGTAACCCATCCTAATTAAACATGGGGACGAATTATGACCCTACTGA
Organism: Vandiemenella viatica; assembly: GCA_031002005.1. Classification (NCBI taxonomy): domain Eukaryota; kingdom Metazoa; phylum Arthropoda; class Insecta; order Orthoptera; family Morabidae; genus Vandiemenella; species Vandiemenella viatica. Next base: position 379,944,638 of record JARYHS010013630.1, read on the forward strand.
ATACAACTAACAGAGAATCGCAAGGCTGATGAAGCCAATAACTATTCCGAGGCCTAGATGATTACTTGCCACCCATGAGTAAAAAAGTGAGACCGATCTACATATTCTGGCTCGCTGTAGAGGTGGGCGCCGCGCCGGCGTGACGCCGCCGTGTCTCAGTGGCGCGCCGCCGCCGCCGCCGACACTTGCTTCACGGCGTGTTCTTGAGAAACATTTCTTAACACGACTACGCGTTTTTTAAATTTTTCGTTATATTGAGTTAATAAGTAGGTGTTCAAATGACCGAATTAGCTAAAACTAATGTTATGAAAACTCTCTGTAATAATGTGATATGACTGTCTAAACCAAACTTGTTTTTGTTGGAAAGTTTAGTGATAGAAAAAGCCAATAAGAAGAAAATCATGAATTCCGATCAAGTCTATTTCTAAGCTAACCTAAATTCGGTAAAAGTATTTAACCCTGAGTACTCAACGTATGAAGGAAATGAAGACTGGCGGCAAAATAGAAGGCATGATAAGAGATACATATAAAGAAACAGTTGAGACTGAATGAATATAAGATTCTAGCTATCATTGATGCTGGAGGAAACGTGCGAAGAGCAGTTTCGTTGGCTGATATGGAGCATCAATCTGTGTCTTGGTCATGGGCTCCATAATGTTGTTACAGTGGAGGCCTAAACAGAGTTCCAGACATTGAAAGGCTCGTAAAAAGAATGTAAGAAGATTGTCAAGAGAGAGAAAAAGAGAGATACCCGTTGTTAGCACATGCCGAAAAATGGAAAAAAAAAGAGTTTATGTATTCCCTTGATAACTTCGTTCAATGATGAGACCAATCCTATTTTAGAAAATGATTAGATGTAATAAGTACAGACAGAATGATTGAATGAAGTAGTTGAACAGAGCTCGCTATCCGTATCAGGATCAGGAAGTGTTATATACACTCTTTCTATCAAAACTGAAACTCGTTGGGATAGATTTCCAGAGAGGCTGAGAAGTTTAACCCACGTTCGCAACTGTGACATAATAAATAAGATATTTATAAAGATTAGACAAGATGAGGTAAAGCAAAGTGAGCCGAATCTTTTAGACATAAAACAGCTAGTAAAATGTTGATAAGGTTTCGCGAAGCAGTTGAGGTCATGTCGTCTCAAAATATGTTCAATGAATGTGAATCTTCTGTTCCGTTCTGAAATAATTGAGATCATGAATTCTGTCTTATATGACAAATTATTGACTTAAAACTTAACTTAGTCCACAACCCGAAGGTTGGTTGGATCCTCCCGAAGGAGGCATACTATGTTTCTGCTTAATCGCAACATGGTGACAGAAGTTAGCAAACGATTCGCTGCCACAAGAGTGGGCGTAGCAGTATCACCTTTATATTATCGTTTTATGGGCCTCAAAGAAGTAGATACATATTTGGAGTCAATACAAAAGACCAGTACTTCCTTTCTTGCCTCGTATATCAGGGAAGTAATCACTGCCATTAATGTGCCAGAAACAAAAGAAAATGGGGATTCTATTGCTTCTATAAAAATCCACCAATGATACATCGTTACTGCAGAAACTATCGATGAAATATCGTGTGTATGGCGATAATGGTTATCCGTTCGCTCAAGAAAGTTGGAGATATTTAGCTTCATCTCATACATCAGATCTTAAGATGGAAATCTTTTAAGTTACTTGAACAGCAAAAAAAAAAAAAATCTTGTCTTGGTTTTTCTGCTCTTACCTAGACTTTTCTTTTATATATGATAATAACAAAGAGTACAAAAACCTGCAAGATTTTGAATATATAAGTGAAAACGTTACTTATTTTCTGTTTTTGAGAAGTAATGATATGTACATCTATATGATATATATTATTTCTATACGGTACTTTTTTCTCACAAGCCATTATCTCCCTTCATACTTAACCGAAATCAATGAATGACGCGTCATTTTAAAGCTTATGGTCTCCACTTTGATCACATTATAAGAAAGGATTTTTTCGTAATTCGACGCTTAAAAGGGCAAAAATGTCAATACTTCTAAAATGCTATTTTTTTGTGTTACGAGTCATTTATCTCACTGGATACCTATCTGAAATCGTTTAATGAAGTATCATTTTAAAGATTAAGATCTCCGCTTTGGTGACATCACATATTAAGACAGGAATTTTCTGAATTTGACCCTTAAAGGGCAAAAATATCAATATTTTTGCAACGCGTTTTTGTGTTACGAGCCATTTATCTCCCTTCATATCTAACCGAAATCGATAAATGAGGCATCGTTCAAAATATTAAAGTGTCCGCTTTGGTCACATCATATTTTAAGAACGAACTTTCTACAAATTCAACCCTGAAGGGGCCAAAAATATCATCATTTCTAAACCTTTTTTGTCGTTTGATGCTTAACCGAAATGGAGAAATGAGGTATCATTTTAAAGATCAAGGTGTCCGCTTTGGTCACACCATATTTTATGAAAGTAATTTTTTGGAATTTGACCCTTAAAGGGAAAAAGTATCAATATTATTTCTACAACTTTTAAAAAATTACGAGCCATTTATCTCCTTCGATATCAAACCGAAATCGATAAAGGACATATCGTTTTAAAGTTTAAGGTCTCAAATTAGGTAAAATCATAAATTAAGAAAGAATTTTTCGGAATTTGATGCTTAAAGTGGTCGCCCGTATGAGACAGTTCAGAGCCAAGTCCCTAGATTGCAACAGCAGATATCACAGAGATGCCAATAAACTTTTTTATACAATAAGTAGATTTCGGATTTTTTGTTTTTTGTTTGTTACGGAAGCATTTTTATTTTGCTATACAATTTCAATGTAAACATTTTATACGCACAGCAACACATATCATAGAGATGTTGATATGCTGTGTGCATTTTGTTCAGGTTGGTTGCATTCTGTTAAGGCTCGTTCGCACTGGGCGAGTAATTTAGTCGAGTGGCGAGTAGTTTAGTAGCTAAATTACTTGCCACTGACCAAAAATCGTTCGCACTGCGGTCGAGTACAGTACACAAGTAGCGTGGTACTGGTATTTTGCCAGCAGGCTGCATCGCAATCAAATGAATGAGCTGATACAGCGCTCTTTTATAAGAGATGGATGAAGAAGTTTATGCGATAAAGAAATAAAAAAAAGCAATGGGTACGAAAATGGGTTAATGAACTAGGAGCTGAAAATAATTAACATTAGAAGATCCCTACGAATAGTTTGAGAATGTCCAAAATTTGTGTTAATGAAAATGCAGCCGGAAATCCAGCGTGACGATACCTATTTAAGGAGTGCAATGCCGGCAACTACGTAATTACAGGCAGTTCTCTACTTTATTGCCACCGGATGTAGTTTATGGACACTCACACCTTGTATTTTTACACGGAAAATAGGGTATTTCCCAATTAATCACTGTGTGAAGGAATCTATGAAACATTAAAGGAATTGAATTAATGTTTCATAGAGATGCATCCAGTAAACTGAATCATTTTACTGAAGGAGTTTCAGTGCCTGAGCCTAAATGTTTGGACTACTTTTTTTTAACTTCTGCGAGTAGATAACACTAAAAAGATTTTTTATCACTTTAGGTAGTACTTCTAATAAAAATAGGAATAACATCTTAATGTATAATCTAGATGCTACTGTAATCAAATTAAATAAAATTGTGCACTAAGCAGATGTTTTTAAGTTTCAATTTACTTCTCACCAAAATCAGGTATGTTTATTGTATTTTCCAAATCTATGCGTGCAGATTGCTTCCTTTATTTGTTTTTCTAGTTGGGGACTTAATATTCTATAAACATTCATGTCTTACATATTTAGAAACAAATTTTAAAATTGTTTCTTCGTTCCAGTGAAACGACATTTTTTCGGCAGCTAACGAACTCTACTAAAACTATTGGTTCATAATTGTTTAGCAGCTGAGCGAGTGGGCAGTGGCGCGTGGTGGGGAGAGTGGCGCGTGGTGGGGAGAGTGGCGCGTGGTGGGGGGTGGTACTCGCAAAACGGATCGACTCGACTAAACTACTCGACTAAATTTCATTGTTCACACACGTTTAGTTACTAAATCACTCGCCACTCGACTAAATTACTCGCCCAGTGCGAACGAGCCTTTAAGGTCAGTGACAGTTTGTCGTACATACAGTGTTTTAAATTTTCCTAACTGTTTCGTAATATGTTTTGATGGGTATCTATTATACTAAACAAATAAATATTTGCTACATAAGTGCGGTTCTACTTTTCACTATACTACAAGCATTAAACCTCACTATTAATCGTATTTTACTAGCGAAATTTTCGCACGGGTCGTCTAGTATCATATATAAAATAGTCACGCCGCCGGCGCTACGCCGCCGCCGGCTGAAAATGTTCGGCGCGCCGCCGCCGAGATTTTGGTAAGCGGCGCCCACCTCTAGCTCGCTGGTAAACTACTGATTTGAGTGATCATCAGTGCACGTGTTACTTGTACTCAGAACTATCGAACGGCAGATTCTATGTCGAACAATGAGGACGCGCTGGCCCAACTTCTATGCCGCTGTGAAACCTAGCAAAATTACATGCTTCTTATACTAAAACCAGAGTAAATACTAATATATCAGACGAAATGACATCCTGCTACATATCCCCCTGTTAAAAGTGGCGCTACACTAGAAGCACGGGAATAACATAAAATACTATCAAGAATTTGGCACCACAGTGTATATTAACAAAAATTATAATAATTTCTAAAAATAGGATTTGTGGTAATTGGAGATAAATAACTGCATGCTGACGCGTTACAAAATACCTCTTGTCTTAATTATAGATATGCACTCATAAAAATAAAAACTTGAGCAAAAGAATCAAACATATAGATTCACATAAAATCATTTAAATATGAACAAAATAATAATATTACATCCCTACGAAAACAATGATTGCATTACTTGGCAAAATGTAAAATTCTTATACAATAATGAAATTAATTATAAGTGGAGAATACATTAATTATTTGTGCTGTGTGTTTCCCCACTAGAATAATATCTGGTAATCATGTAGTATACAATAACTTGACTACCTGTTACAATTACCTCGCTTATAATGGCACGTTTGTGTAGCATCTTATTGATCTGGCGTTTACATATGAAAAATACAATACTCAAAATAGCAAAAATACCAATAATTTTTGAAACACATATGAAGCTAATTATAATTGTTCGTTGTGGTTTAGGGTGAATTTGAGATCCTAATTGAGTAACAATGTGATTAAGTTTTACAGATTGTTGAGCATTTTATAGATATTCATGTACTTCATCTTTGATTGGTAAGTTATGGGTTACATTTAAATCGACTAATTCAGAATTGTGAAAAATTTCATGAGTAAAATTAGGTAAAAAATATTTCGGATACGACAGTTAATAATGAATTTGGATCTGATGTATTGTTGGTATTCTGAAATCAGTTCTTGAAATATGAAAATTCGTTGCATTAACAAGTAAAACTGACTTCTAATAATACTTTACGAATTTCGAATTTGGTTTCGTCAGTTAATTTTCAAACTGTTATACTACTGAGATGGTAATGAAAATATCCAATTAGTGTACATCTTTAGTTAAAGTAACTACCTGTCATTGACACTATTTGAAGAATTGTTCAGAGAAAAACATATCCCACAAAAACAATTCTTGTAAAAAATGGGCCAAGTCTCGTGTTCGTGTAGTGACAAAAAGTTATGAGATCTTATTCTGAGCCAAGTCTACACTTTACAGTTGTATTCACTTCACTTTATGAAACAATGGTTTCTATCGATGTCATAGATCGTTTATTTAGAATCAAAAAAAATCTAGTGACTTGGCCATTATGCGCGCCATGTTTTAGTTAATGTGCTGCTTCATCAAACCTATAAATACGTAAAAGCCAAGATATCCCTCGCCCTTTTTCGAATTTGACAAGTATATGTTATGCCCACAATATCAGTAAAAATTGTGACGCGCATAATGGCCAATTCACCAGAATTTTTTTTATTCTAAATAAACGATCTATGACACCGAGAGAAACCATTCTGTTTTATAAAGTGAAGTGAATACAACTGTAAAGTGTAAACTTGGCTCAGAATAAGATCTCATAACTTTTTGTCACTACATGAACACGAGACTTGGCCTATTTTTTACAAGAATTGTTTATTGTGGGATCTCATTTCTTTTTGTAAGTTTATCGCTTATTCTAAATCACCGCTCAAATGTAATGATTCCATTTGAAAATCTGCGAATAAGAACATTTCAGAATTGAAGACCACAATATACATTACCAACAATGCACCACTTTCTGAAAACAATGCTTATGCGCCTTAGCCGAGCAATGCGGATTGCCGCTGATTTAACTACCACATCAAATAAATTACTAGTATCTTCCAAAGTAAGCATAGGAACAACGTAACATTTAGGATATTAGTTGAACTTGATGATTTATATTCATTGAAAAATTCTTAGGCATATAACTTTATCAGGAGCAAAGTAATTAAGCCTCAAATATGTGCCAATATTTTTCATGTTTGGGATTGTAATTAAGTAAATACAGGGAAATCAATTTACTGATGAGTTCTGAAAAGAACTGTGGCGATATCTCGCACACGCTTGAGCGGCCGCCAGAGGGCACCGGAACTGTTCATCCTACAGCTCACGCCGTCCAGCAGGAAGAGACCCCAGTTGCTCGACAGCCATCGCCCGAATTGTTCGCCAGCCATCGGTCAGTCATCGCGTTCTCAGTTGTCTTGGTCGTGTCGCGGAAGTGCTTTCCAGAACACCACGCGGACCGGCCGTGTACCAAATAGACTAAGCTATTGGACCTTTATTCCGATAAAACTTTCCAGTATTTAATGTAACGTGCATGTATTGTGTTACTCGTGCCTTATAATATATCTTCAGAACAGAGTTGTCGTGTTTGATTGTAATCAGTTTTTCGTGTCAGTAACATTTGTATGTGGGGCAAACCTGCGTACATAATTGGTAACCCCGAATTGCAGACATCTCGTATCTGGAAGACTCTCCAGGAAAAGCAGCAGAACTTCCTTGTCGAATTGACCTACGATGGCCGACGCCCAGCAACTTGCTAATCTGCAGGCGCAACTGGCGGACCTCCAGCAGCAGCTCGCTGCCCAGCATGGCGCACACCACCAACAACTAACCGCACTTCAACAACAGCATCAGCAGACTTTGCAGCAACTGCAGCAACAGCAGCAGAAACAGCTACTTGGGCAGCAACCGCAACCGAGCCACGTGGTTACACCGCCAGAAACCCCTGTGCAGCTGCATTCCTCCGCCGCCGCTGCTGTCGCTCCGGTCGCAGTTTACCGCGTCACGCCGAAACTTCCTCCGTTTTGGCCAGCTCAACCTGTGGTATGGTTCTCACAAGTCGATCACAATTTTCCCTGGCCAACATCACCTCTGATAAGACCATGTAAGACTACGTCGTCAGCAACTTCGACCATCGCTACGCTAGCGAAGACAGCGATTTGATCATCAATCCACCAGCCACGAATCGGTACCAGACACTAAAAGCCCTACTTATCCAGCGCGTCTCTCTCCGAGGAGCAGCGGGTTCGGCAACTCCTAACAGCAGAAGAACTGGGTGATCGCAAGCCTTCTCAACTTCTAAGGCACATGCGCTCTTTAATTGACACCACACAAGTGCAGGACTCCTTTCTGCGCACATTGTGGTTACGTCTTCCTCTCAGCGCGCAGGCTATCTGCCGCTCGATCAACTAGCAGACATGGCGGACCGAATCGTTGCCGTGGTTCCGCCTCCAATAAATTCGGCCGTCCACGCTTTGGGCGCCCCCGCCTGACACTTCGACGTTGGCTCAGCGTGTCGAGGAACTTGCCAAGCATATCCAGACTCGTCTGAGCAATTCTGCGCACAACCGACCACCAGCATGGACCCAGAACAAACCTCGCCATCGTCCAACCACCTCTTCGAAAAAATCTCCGCAGCATACCGCTCAACCAAAGATGTGATACTACCTTTATCGATTTGGTGCCGACGCACGAAATTGTATCAAGCCATTTTCCGCCGCCCCTGCCTCACAGTCAAACTCCGACGACGGCTCGTAACGGCGGCCGCGAGTCGTCCACTCCAGGGGTGGCGCCTTTTTGTTACCGACCGCTACTCCCACCGACGTTTCCTCATCTACACGGGATCAGTTCTCTCCGTCTTCCCGATTCGCCTGTGCTCCACTCAGCTCCCTAGCACTGACTACGAGCTTTGTGCTGCCAACGACAGTCACATCCATACCTATGGTACGTTGTCTATGCGCCTCAAATTCAGCCTTCCAAGCGACTTCTTATGGCAATTCATCATTGCTGATGTCGCGGAAGCCATAATCGGGGCAGACATGCTCGCACACTTCCATCTGGTCCCAAATATGGCCACTGCCCAGCTGATCGACACCATTTCTGGCCATTCTACGACTGGTCACCGCGGTATATCTTCACAGCCCAGTATTCGCGCCCTGTTGGGATCTTCTTCTTACCATAAACTATTGGCAGAGATCCCCAACATTACCAGGCCTCCAGCGCTCCTAAAGAAGTATGTCATCACAAGAAGCATCATATACGCCTTCAACCCGGGCTAACCGATTCTACTATCGAGCCCGACGTCTTGCTCCAAATCGTCTACAGACGCGCAAGCTGAATTTGGACTACTCGTACGTGAAGGCACCGTCCACCGCTCTCACAGCCCTTACGCCTCACCGCTACATATGGTACGAAAAAAGGATAGCTCTTGGAAACCGTGCGGTTATTACAGGGCACTCAATGCCCGCACTATCCCTGACCGTTACCCCGTCCGCCACCTCCACGACTTCTCTCAGGCTCTGCAAGGGTGCACCATCTTTAGCGTTCGTTGACTGCGTCAAAGCCTTCACCCAGATCCCTATCTCTCCAGAAGACATTGAAAAAACGGCTATTATCACAACCTTTGGCTTGTTTGAATTCTTATTCATGCCGTTTGGACTACGCAACGCCGTTCAGACCTGGCAACGTTTCATTGACGAAGCTCTAGAAGGCCTCCACCTTCTGTTTTCCATATCTGGACGACGTCCTGGTTTTCTCCCATTCCGAAGAGGAACATTTCCGGCATCTCCGAGTTCTATTTCAGCGCTTCTACGACTTGTGTATCGTGATAAACCCAGCGAAGTGTATCTTCGGGACTTCATCAGTCACCTTTCTGGGTTACACTGTCAGCGCCGACGGCTACTCGCCTTTGCCAGATAAACTAACAGCGATCACAAACTTCTCACCTCCAAAGACTGTCCGCGACCTGCGGATATTCCTGGGAATGCTCAAC
>JARYHS010013630.1:379954946-380289366 GCA_031002005.1 Vandiemenella viatica
AGCAATCACAGTCCCTAGACATACTGCTTTTGAAAAACGCAAAAAGAAAGGAAACAAAAAAAGTACAGAAAAAAGGAACAGAAACTCGAAATAACCTGTACTTCCTACAAAATATATACACTCGGAGTTTGCACTAATCAAATCCCCACACCACTACAGCTAAAATATAACAATAAAATACGCTACTGCACTCGGCAACTGTTCAAACGCTACTAGTACTGTCTACAAAATGTTAACACTCAGAGATTACACTATTCAAATACCCACACCACTACAGATATAAAAACAACAACAAAATACGCTACTGCACTCGCTGACTGTTCAAACGCTACTAACGACCACTGTTTACAAAATGTAAACACTCAGAGATTACACTATTCAAATACCCACACCACTACAGATATAAAAACAATAACAAAATACGCTACTGCACTCGCTGACTGTTCAACGCTACTAACTGTTACATTTTCATCGACAATTGGGACTTTATCAACCTACATTTTAACTCAAATATCTGTTTACATTGTTGCCAGAGCATCTATATCTCTGCAAAAAAAATTTCATAGTATTATCTTGTATACTTCAGTAGGGGGAAAAATAACAAAACACTCAATATTTGCAATGCAATAACTGTATCTACCCCCTTAAGTCCGGTCAATTTATATGAACTAGTGGTTTAGTTTGGCGAGTTGTACGCTGTATTATTTCTTCATTAATAAGTGTCTACAAACAACTTTATAACTAGTTGTATGTTGTCGTATTGCTGACTTTTCCAGTAATCTTCCCAGGTTATTAGAGGAATTTTATACACAGTATTAGTAGTGTAACCTTCTCGTTTAAGGTGCCATGTTCAGAACCGAACTAGAGTGTAACCTTCTCATTTAAGGCGCCATGTTCAGAACCGAACTAGCCAAAATTTCTTTCAAAGCAGTATGTGAACTATGCAGAGCACTGAAATTAGACTAACCGACTGAATATTGTCATTATTCTTGAAGATCATTACATGGCTACCATGACAAGACAGTGTTCTGCTGCTCTGACAAATGTTACTCGTATATAAAGGACATTAACCCATTAGTAATGAGCTTAAATGGACACGTTCAGAACAATCGAACATTATTGATTATTTTACTAAGTATCTACAGGGTGAGTCACAAAGATACGCAAATATTTTAATATGTTACTAGACGACCCGTGCGAAAATTTCGCGAATAAAATGCGATTAATAGTGAGGTTGAATGCTTGTAATATAATGAAAAGTAGAACCGTACTTTTGTAGCAATTTGTGTGTGTGTGTGTGTGTGTAATAGGTACACATCAAAATACTCGCAACAATATTACGAAACAGTTAGGAAAATTTAAAACACTCTCTATTTATGACAAACTCTCACTGACCTTAGCAGAATAAATTAAACCTGAACAAAATGCACACAACGTTTCAATATCTCTGAAATTTTTGTTGCTGTGCGAGGAAAATAAATACCTGGTGACAGAAAAATGCGTTGTAAAAATACTAATACTTTTGCCCTCTAAGGTCAGAATTTTGAAAAATTTCTTTCTTAAAATGTGGTAACGGAACCGAAGACATTACGAAAAACTTCAATCTTTAAAATGATACCTTGTTTACCAATTTTGTTTAATTGTTAAGGGAGATAAATGGCTCCAGATACAAAAAACACATTTTAGAAAAATTGAAATTTTTACCCTTTAAGGTTCAAATTACAAAAATTCCTTTCTTAAAATATAATGTTACCACGGCGGTGACCTTATTCTTTTATATGGTACCTCATTTATCTATATCTGTCAGATATTAAGGGAGATAAATCGCTCGTGACACAAAAATGCGTTATAGAAAAATTTATACTTTTTCCCTTTATGGATGAATTCAAAAAACATTCTTTCTTAAAATATGATGTCACAAAGCTGAAACATTACTCCTTATAATCCTACTTCATTTATCGATTTTGGTTAGATATCCAGGGAGATAAATGGCTCGAGATACAAAAAACGCATTTTAGAAAAATTGACATTTTTGCCCTTTAAGGGTCGAATTACGAAACGTTCCTTTCTTAAAATATAATGTTACCACGGCGGATACCTTATTCTATAAAATGATACCTCATTTATCTATATTTGTTAGATATTAAGGGAGATAAATCGCTCGTGATACAAAAATGCGTTATAGAAAAATTTATACTTTTTCCTTTTATGGGATGAATTCAAAACACATTCTTTTTTAAAATATGATGTTACCAAAGCTGAGACAATATTCCTCATAATTCTACGTCATTTATCGATTTTGGTTAGATATCCAGGGAGAAAAATGGCTCGAGATACAAAAAACGCATTTTAGAAAAATTGACATTTTTGCCCTTTAAGGGTCGAATTACGAAAAATTCCTTTCTTGAAATATAATGTTACCACGGCAGAGACTTCAGTCTTTAATATGATACCTAATTTATCAATATCTGTTAGATGTTAAGGGAGATAAATCGCTCGTGACACAAAAACGCATTTCAAAAATATTGATACTTTTGCCCTTTAAGGGTCGAATTCCGAAAAATTTCCGTCTTAGATAGATAGATATGTTCACTTTGATCCCATGTGAGAATAATCTCGGGGATGTGGAACAATACATACACTTATTAGTAATGTCAATATTACTATATAATTGATAATATTATATATTGACAAGAAGTTAGTTATGATCCATTAGTATAACCAATATTTCCTGTAATCTACAAATACAATCCCGAGTTAGTTAATACTTATTATGTGGAACAGTGTATAAACTTGTTACCAGCATCTAACAACCAGTTATTTTCTTACCAACCAGTTACCACAACTCATAAGCAGTCAATTACTTAAAAACCTGTTAGTATCATAATTTTTTACAGCAGTTTTTGAGTGCATGCTATCCCATGTTCGTTACTATATATGAGTGAAATTTTGTAAACAATGTAATTACTTCATTTGTCAAAAGTTTCAACAGAAAGAAAAACCATATATCATTTTAGTAATTGTGGACAACTTTGTCACCTTTCCCTTCCATACACCATATATACTATTTTATCAGTCATTCTTAGTTACCAAATTCCAAGAAGAAAATTCTTTCACAGAGTAAAATGGGTTCTGAAGCAGAAAACTCTTTCAGTTTGGACTTAAAGTAGCTGGGTTTTGTAGATAACATTTAATTTCTGTTGGTAAGACATTGAATAAGGAAGCTCCAGTAAATGTTAACCCTTTCTGTACAATTGACAGTGATTTGTAATCCTTGTGAATATTATATTTATTCCTAGTATTATGGCTATGTATGTCAGCATTAAGATTGAAGTGTTCAGGATTTTCCACTACAAATGATAGTACAGAATATACATATTGTGCTGGCATTGTTAGTACACCCAGGTTTCTAAATAGATTTCTGCACGACATCTGTGGGCTTGCTCCACAAATAGTTCTTATAGCACGTTTTTTGCAATTTAAATACCCTCTGTGCTTGTGACGAGTTTCCCCAGAATGAGATGCCATAAGTGAGCAGGGAATGAAAATATGCAAAAATATAGTAACTTTCTGGTTTCTATATTAGCTGTTCTAGATATTACCCTCAGTGAAAATGTTGCAGAATTCAGTTTTTTAAGAAGTTGTTGAATATGCTGTTTCCAGTTCAATTTGTTATCTATACATACACCCAGAAATTTTGTGAAGTTACTTTCATTGATTGCTTTTCCTTCTGATATCACATTATAGCTATCCTTTGTTTTATTTTTTGTAACAAACTGAAGTAACTGTGTCTTTTCTACATTAAGTATTAGTTTGTTGGCACTAAACCACCTGTTAATTTTCTTTATAGCATCATTTGCTGTGTTTTCGAGGTTTTGTGCTGATGGGTCTTTCAACGATATGCTGGTATCATCTGCAAAGAGCACCATGTGTTCATTATCACCTAGTATATGTGGGAGATCATTTATATAAATTAAGAACAGCAGAGGGCCAAGATTGAGCCCTGAGGCACAACCACATTTAACTATACCCCATTCTGAGTTTATAACATTTCCTGTATTAGCATCTTTCAGTGATACACATTGCTTTCTATTTTCCAGGTAAGATTTAAACCAAAGTCCTGGCTTACCACTAACTCCATAGTGGTCTAATTTACCTAGTAGAATCTCATGATCAACAAAGTCAAAAGCCTTAGCAAGATCACAGAATATACCTAGGGAATTTAATTTTTTATGCATTGATTCCAGTATGTTGTTTACAAAAGCAAAAATTGCTGAATCTGTTGAAACGCCTGTCTAAAACCAAACTGTACTTTACTGAGTAGGTCATTCTTTTGTAGATGTGCATACACCCTTCTGTACATTGCTTTTTCAAAGATTTTTGAAAATGCTGGTAGAAGTGAAATGGGTCTGTAATTCTCAATTTTTGAGGTATCACCCTTTTTATAAAGCGGTTTGATTATTGACTTCTTGAGTGAGTCAGGGAAGATACCTTCTTCAAAAGAACTATTACAAATATGACTAATAACTCTACTAATGCTGGTGTTACATTGTTTCACTACATGCGTTGAAACCTCATCATAACCAAATGACTTTTTATTTTTGAGGGATTTAATAATTTTTTCAATTTCATTTGACTGGTGGGAAATAGAGACATAGGTGCTGTTTTTGGTGACAGGGATTTAAGTATTGCTATAGCATCCATATTCCCATTATATTTTCCTTTTATTTTTTCAGCAACTGTTAAGAAGTAGTTATTGAAAGCACTTCCTACATAAGAGGGGTCATTTACAAGTTTATCATTAACGCTTATAGATATAGGTTTGTGTTCAGGGGATGATACAGTTGTTTCCCTTTTAATAATGTCCCAAACACTTTTTATCTTATTATCTGAACTACTAATCTCATCGTTTATGGCCAAACGTTTAGATTCTTTTATTACTTTGGTTAAAATTCTATAGTATGTTTTGTAATGTTGTTTGAGAAGCCTATTATCAGTATTCCTAACTTTTACATATAATTCCCTTTCATGTCTGCAAGATGTTTTAATACCAACTGTAACCCAATTTTTGTTTACTCGTTTTTGACCAATTGGAGCTAGTTTTGTAGGGAGACACCATTCGTAAATTTCCAAAAACCTTTGGTGAAAGTAATTGAATTTATTATTTACCTCTTTTAATTTATAAACAGTGCTCCAGTCCTCATTGAGAAGTTCATCATTTAATGTTTTTATTGAATTGTTCTTTAATGGCCTAACTCTGACAAATCCTTTCTTTTTGTTATTTTTATTTCCCACAACATCCATAGTAATTATTTGAGCATTATGGTCTGACAAACCATTTTCCATTGGAATTGTTCCAGGTATTTCTAATTTATTGGGCTCTACAAAAATGTTATCAATAATGGTACTACTATTTTTTTGTGTTCTAGTTGGGAAATTTACAGTTTGATAGAGATTGAATGATCTAAGCATTCCTAGAAGATAATCTGTCTGGTTACATTCTACAGCAAAATTTATGTTGAAGTCTCCACAGAGGATAATTTCCCTTTTAGTTCGTGATAAATTTATTAGAACCGCTTCAAGTTTATTACAAAATTTACTGAAGTCTCCTGTGGGAGCCCTATAAACTGTCAGCACTATAAGATATTTGTTTTCTAATTCTAACTGTATTGCACAACATTCAAAATCTTGTTCTATACAGTATTCACTAACATCTAACGATTTTGTCTCAGTATTTTCTCTTACATATATTGCTGCACCACCCATTCTCATCTCTGACCTGCAATAACATGAAGCTCATCTATATCCAATAAAAGGGAGGAAACATATTTCAGAATTCTTTAGATGATGTTCTGTCAGACATATGATATTTATGCTAAGATTCAATGATTTTTGGGTTTCTTCTATAGATATTATCAACTCATCAAGTTTGCTTGTGATACCCCTAATGTTCTGATGGAACAAAGCTATTTTAGACTGACATTCTTTATTTTTGACTGTAATATAATTATGTACATTTCTTAAATAACTCTTCCTACTCTTGAAATTTGGCCTAAAAAAGACTGAGTCCTACCACCAATTACCACTGGGATGGGGTTCACATCCAACCTGCCTCTCCTGATGCTACTGGCAATCATTTGCGTTAGCCTCTGCTTGCCCCGAACATTCAGGTGGAGTCCATGGGAGGTATGGTCACTCCGTGTTATGCAAGAAACATCTATCAGACCAATGTGTGTTCGGTCAGCATGACACAATGCACGCTTCAGATCTGCCTGTGTACGCTGTACATGACCACGCATCCAGGGTTGATCATAACGCTTGAAGAGGTCAACAAAACCAACATTGGTGTGAGTGGTGTTTTTAGCAATGTTGTCAATGTCTGTTTCAACACAATAATTGAGATTTCTGGACAGACTATTTCCAGGACCCCCAACTATAATTATATGATCCTCTTTAGTAAAATCTTTCCCCAGGTTTGAAATTTCATCTACAACATTGCCAAGTTCTGCATTAGGCTTAAATATACTACACACCTCAACATCAGAGCCCAAGCTTGACTGTAACATTGCACTTAATCCCCTACCGTGACTACTTCCAAGCAATAACACCTTCTTGGATTTCTTTTTACTAGCTTTGCACAATGTGTGCTTTTTACAACTTTATTGCAATGAGACAGCCCTACTGAGTATATAACTTCACTAAAGCAGAAATCTTAATCTTTAAAATGATACTTCATTAAACGATTTCAGATAGGTATCAAGGGAGATAAATGATTCATAACACAGAAAACAGCATTTTAGAAATGTTGACATTTTTACCCTTAAAGGGTCTAATTCCGAAAACTTTATTTCTTAAAATATGATGTAACCAAAGTGGAGACCATATGCTTTAAAATGACACCTCATTCATTGATTTTGGTTAAGTATGAAGGAAGATACAAGCTTGTGACATAAAAATACCTTATAGAAATAATAAATATGATTCTACAAGTAAAACTAAAGAAAAATGTTCACATAAACATAGGTCCACAAATGTTTAGTTACGGAGTTACGGTTAGTAAAAAATTTTGCCTGAAATTTAGCAACCTCGCTAATATGAAGCCATTGCAAAACTGTGCGAAGTTACAGTAAAGCATGATTTCCATTTATTTTGTTGTTATTGATATGATGAATGTAATAAAACAAGTCCCAGATGTTTATATGTAGTAGTTTTCCAGAAATTCCAGAGAAGCAAAGAAATAATTTGGGAAAATTTGTAATTTATTAACTACTTGGCCCATTTTTTTTTTTTTTAATTTAAATTCCAGAAAATTGCACATAGTTTCCAAAAGAAGTTGTAGAGAATTTAGTTTTGGAAAATGATGGTAATAAAGTTAACTAAAACAGTATGATGTGTCAGAAAATCTGCTTTTAATAATACCATAGTTCAGTGTTAAGCAAATTGTACAGTGTATATACAATTTCACAATAAATGTTCAAAAATGTCTCCACCGAGTTCAATGCATTTAGCTGCACGTGTATGAATAGACTTTGTAGCTCGATTCAGTTTGATAGGGTTGTTCTTAATTTAAGATTGGTGATGACAAATAAGGCACAAAATGTAGAAATATTAGTGTCATTACACCAAGCACAGGCTTCTAGTGAGCAATAACTTTGTTTCATAATATGTATTTGTTAGTTATACTGTGAACAATACATAATTATTGTTAATATCTTTTAATACAACAATTTTAGGATTATGTCCTTGCTTTTCTATATATGATATTGTACACCTCACCAAAACGTGGAGCCCCTGAATCACTTTCAAAATGTGTGTTATTAGCCAAAAATCTTGGAGCACTTTATTTTAAGAAAGGGGGTCGGTGTGTTCTTTTTTCTGAAAAGGGGGCATTGAGAATTTTTTTTATCAAAAAGGGAGCGGTAGGCTAAAAAAAGATTGTGAACCTATAGTTTAGACCTTAATGTGCTATGATTTGAACAGTGGTTTTAAATGGTATTCGGCCTTGCAATGATTAAGCAAGCTCTATACTTCCGTTTACGTAGAGCATTTATTAATCTTTTCATGTGTAACTAGTAATCACAAAGGAGAAACAGGACACAGGATGGACAAAACTCTTAACTAAAACCACCCATGCACTATGCTGGAATGAAAATGGCAACGTGAAGACAGCAGCTACTGAAGAGATAACTTCGTAAGTTATGTTGAAATGTGCATCTTGTTTTTGCTAGTATCCGTTAATAAAGGAAGGAAAACAAATAGAACTGAAAATTACAGGCCGATTAGTTTAACATCAGAAATGTGTTTGAGGAAGGAAAGCGTTTTGCAAATCTTCATCATGGTTTAATATGAATCTCATTTAATGGGCTAAATTGGATAAAGGAAACAAAGAAACTGCCGCGAGGCACTGAAAATAAGATAGGATAGGGAAAATAAACAGTTACCCGTCACTTACCACAGATGAAGGCAGGAGGGCGAGACACGTAAAAACACAAAAACAAATGAATTGCACAATACAAATAGTTACTGATACAACGGAAATACGCATACATTTAAAAGACATGTGAATGTTGTGGAAAAATGTACATTAAAAAAGTTCTAAGGAAGGAATACGCAAACACAAGTACACAAAGAGCAAAGGATGGAAATAAAAAGACTGAGAACACCGAGATAGGAACAAAAAAGGACAAAACAAGAAGGAAGTCGTAAGGCACAATTGGATAAAGGAAAAAAGAAACTGCTGCGAGGCACTGAAAATAAGATAGGATAGGGAAAATAAACAGTTACCTGTCACTTACCACAGATGAAGGCAGGAGGGCGAGACACGTAAAAACACAAAAACAAACGAATTGCACAATACAAAAAGTTACTGATACAACGGAAATAAGCGTACGTTTAAAAGGAATGTGAATGTTGTGGAAAAATGTAGATTAAAACGAAGTTCTAAGGAAGGAATACGCAAACACAAGTACACAAAGAGCAATGGATGGAAATAAAAAGACGGAGTAAGTGACGGGTAACTGTTTATTTTCCCTATCCTATCTTATTTTCAGTGCCTCGAGGCAGTTTCTTTGTTTCCTTTATCCAATTGTTGCCTTACGGCTTCCTTCTTGTTTTGTCCTTTTTTGTTCCTATCTCGGTGTACTCCGTCTTTTTATTTCCATCCTTTGCTCTTTGTGTACTTGTGTTTGCGTATTCCTTCCTTAGAACTTCGTTTTAATGTACATTTTCCCACAACATTCACATGTCTTTTAAACGTACGCGTATTTCCGTTGTATCAGTAACTATTTGTATTGTGCAATTCATTTGTTTTTGTGTTTTTACGTGTCTCACCCTTCTGCCTTCATCTGTGGTAAGTGACGGGTAACTGTTTATTTTCCCTATCCTATCTTATTTTTAATGGGCTAAATGTAAGATACATTGGATGAAATGGACAAAGGCGATCATGATAGTGGATCTGTAGATTTCTTCAAGACATTTGGCAGAGTAAGCCAAACAACAATGGCAAATAACAAAACCCATTTGGGTTTGTGAAAAAGTGACTTCTTGGTTGCTAGAATTATTGAAAAACAGAAAGCAGAAGTTTGGATATAAAATGCGGTATCAAAAGAGCTGGAAGTGAAAACTGGTAAAGCAGAGAGTATTGTGTAGAATCAATTTTTTTCATTAATTTAAAAAATGATTATGTAAACTTTAGTCATTGTATTATGTTAATAATAACGTATAATCATAAATAGTAATGATAAAACCGAGTGTGGTGGGCAAGCCTTAACGCTCTGGCCTCACATTTGGGAGGACGCCAGTTTGAATCCCTGTCCGTGTATCTAGATTTGAGTTTTCCATGGTTTCCCCAAATCAATCCAGGGGAATACCGGGATGATTCCTTCAAAACACCATAATGCGAGCAAGTAATGTCTCATGTGTATTGACTTTGTCCTTATAAACTATGTCTTTCATCCCACCCCATGCAAAAAAAAAAAAAAAACCATTGGTGTTAAATCGGTGGTTTCACTTAATACACTGTTATTATTATGTTATTTCACTGAACAATAGAGAAAACTAACTAGTTTCAAGATTAGGAAATGACTGAAACCAACATTCTTAATGGAAAGTAAACAAATTACTTGTATAATCTCTGGAATTTCTGGAAAACTACTGCAGATACACTTCTGGGACTTGTTTTATTACATTCACTAGATAAATAACAACAAAATAAATGGAAATCATGCTTTACTGTAACCTTGTACAGTTTTTCGATGGCTTCATATTAGCAAGGTTGCTAAATTTCAAACAAAATCTTTTATTAGCCATAACTCCATAACTAAATATGTGTGGACCTATGTTTATATGAACTTTTTTCTTTAGTTTTACTTGTAGAATAATATATTAAAGTATTTGCATATTTTCGTGAATCACCCTGTATACATCGTTACATGGCAATGCCATGATCAGAACAGTGAATCGAACCACAGCAGGAAAAGACAATAATAGTCACCACCGCAGGGAAGACACACTGAAAATCGGAAAGCAAGTGATATATAAACTCTCAACAATCAGCCACAATACAGGAGTGTTTGCTTGCCATATATGGTGCATGTAAAGAATCCAACGTAGACAGATGTTACTACTGATGGACTACACTGCAACGGACATGATATCTAGAGAATATCAATTGAAATACTAGGAAGTGTGGCCACGAATACAGCGACGACTGGTGGACATCGTGGAACTATGTGGGTGTGGCCAAATGAGAGTGGGATGCTGTCCGAGAAATGGCAGTTGGCTGACGTCTCTTCAAAATAAAAGGGAACGAGTTTTGTTTTGTAAAAACTCAAACTGATATAGCAACTTCATAGTTCAATTTGAATTGCATTTTTTCTTCATAATAATTCTTTATTTTAAGCTGCTTAGAAATTTATGCACATATGAACTGCAAAGTCCGGTTACACAGTGTTTCAACTTGCTGAAAAGAATTTGTCAGTTTGAGTTAAAAATGCTTCTCTACAATTTTATGTTAACTCCAGACAAGGTCTTCGCCAATGAGACAGAATTTTTTTTGTCTCAAATCTTACTCTTGATTTTATGAAGGAAGTTTCAATTATTATTGTTTTCTACGACTACTGATGTTAAGCTTTCGTTTTAAGTAAGCACTATCCCACAAAGCTATATGAATTATTTTTCAATGAGTTTAGCTGAACTGGCACATGCAATATTCTCTTCAACTAAGAAAAGGTTTCCTTACGTACTATTTTCTTACAGGTCCAGCAAACCTGTGTCCTGGTTCAATGATTTGTATATGTTGAGTTACGATTTTCTGTGACGTACTATTTCCTTACAGCTAACATGTGTCCTAGATCAAAGCTTTGTTATATTAAGCGGCAATTTTCTTCAATACTTTATGGCTTCTTCTGCGGAGAGTGCGATTATGATGGGTGCAACTGTGCTTAATGTTCACGATACGGGGAATTTTCAACCACTTGCTGGATAAAATGGAATTGTTTACATTTGTTTAGTGATTGTGTACTTGAATGGTTTCATCGTCTTCGAAGTGATGCTTTTTCTTTGAAAGGTTGTACAGGAGAATGGATTTGCTGAGGGACTTCAAGTCTATAGATTCAATGGGAATTTTAAGTAGGTTAGATATGCCGAGATAGTCCTATAATTTCTGAAATAGTTTCTACTTAAAAAAACTGTTGAAGAGGTAGGAGACTACATGACTTGTGAAGATGACTTCATAAATAGGTTAATAGATTGAGTATAAGTTTAGTTTGAAGAAACAGATCCAGGAGAAGTGTAGGGAATTACACAAAGAGTATGAGTTGAAGGTTATCCTCGAAGAATCCAAATATATATTTTTTGAACAAATGTCAAAGAGTTGTGAAATTGCAAGAGTCGAACAACACAAAAGTACACAGAGAATAGAGGAATGGAGACAGGAGGCCAAATGAGAGATTGGTGAAGGTCTCAACCTAGAAACAAGGATGGAAGAGTATTGCTACCTTGGAGCAGAGTTGCACGAACATTGTAAAGCAATGGATGCACTGCTAGATTATCGAGATAAATTGAGTAAGCGGATAAAGATGCAGTGAATGAACAAGAAGGAAACATTCTAGGGGCAGAAGGAGATTTCCTTGCATTTATACAGCACTACAGAGAACAATATACCTTAACCAAGATAACGGGCCTAAGCAACAAATTTCAAAAAGTAATATCAGTTGAAGTTAAGCACTTAGGATGGGATGAAGAAGAGGTACAAGTTGAAGACCTGAGAGACAAAGTGTTGTACAGGAATTGATGAGAAGTTTCCGAAGAACTGAAGATAAATGTAATAGAACCAGAAGTTTTACGAAAGAAAAACACAGAAGAACCTGGACAAAACATGGAATGATTAGTGTAGAAAGAGAAGGCTTAGGGACCTAAGAATTTGTTGACAGACAAAGCATTTGGTAACAGTCTGGAAACAATTGGTACAGAGACAAGTCTGATGTTTGCGGAACTTGAGTTCCTCCTGAAGTGCTGGTGTGAACAAGAAAGAGCAAAGAGAATTTCACAACAAACTTGTAGATTGAAGGGAAGAGAAACCTTTGATAATAATGATGGTTGTAAGTAATAAGTTTAGTAGACAAGTTTTTAAGAGGCTGACAAAAAGTTTGTAGAAGATCCTGTAGAAAAAGAAGTAATAATGTCTATGGAAGAGGATGAAAGACAGCGAGGAACAGTCATTGAAGTGGGAGCAGCATTTCAGGAGACAATTGCAGAAAAGCATGAAACCTAGCCAGAAGCAATCCCCGAGAGGAATCCTACTATGTTGAAAATGTAAAGTGTCATGAGCTTTAAGGAAGGTAAAAATCTATGCAGAATAGGGGATGCTATGCAGCATGAGAATAATGGTATTTGATGAGAAAGTGTGTGTGGACATAAGTAAAGGAAGCAGAAAGAAAATGAGGTGGAAGAGACACAGCAAGAAATGGTGGTTAATTTTGTTCGGCGAAGCAATAAATACCCTTAAGAAGAAAGAGGGAGGAAAGGAAGCCAGATGGACGTGTTGAAAGAAAAAAGTCTAGGTTTGTTTCATGAATGAAGGAACATTGAGAAGTTCAAACTGACATGTCCTCTGGGTGGGTCAAGAAATGTTTTGAAGTATAAATTTATGTACTGTAAAACCCTCCATAGGGATACACTTCTCTTGCCTTATGATAAGCAGAGCATATTTGTTTTACCATAGCAAAAGAAAGGGAGAAAGCTTTCTTCACTGTAGGCAGAGTACCTTTTACTTTATCCTTTTCTCAACCCGATGTAGCAGATAACCTCCCGTATGTTGAGGTTGTGAGCAAAGTAGTGACCCGCACTGTCTGCCTTCTATAAGAAGGGAAAAAAATTTGTAAGCATGAAAGAAATGCATACATTTACTCATGTGAGTGTACAATATGTAGCGTAGGGAATTAACTAATTATATTTTTTTTATTTTTCATTTTGTGTTTATTGTCAATGGTCATGTAATAATGTTCTTGTACAACTGTTAATGAAATTCAGATATATAAGCCAGGTAACTGCTAGATATACCTTTCAATGTGTGACTGTGTATTATAGGAACTAATTTTGTCAATGACATAGTATAACTGTCAGAAACATCAAAACAGGTAGTGTACCCCGCGTGGGGGTGTGGCAGAGATATTTTTGTCAATCACAACTTTTGCCAAAAGGACATTGATGGCGGTGTAACAGTATAGGAATATTGGTGGGCTACCGATACTAGCCACTGCTGCAAGATTATCATGGGACAAAATGATGAGTGTTGGGCAGTAGCAGGTGTGTGGCGCGGAAGATGTGTGTGTGCGCATGAGGTTTTACAGCAGAATACTATAGTGGAAATGAGTGCAGAACATAGGGCAGAACTTAATTGTAAAGTGCAAAGTGAATTCTGCATGTCCATAAACAGTTCTTAAGTGTAACCGAGGACATTTGCACGAATGAAATCGTAATTTTGAGCAGAAAAACTATTAGCTATTGTTTTGTTACATGCATGTGTCGCATCGCTTCCCAATTCGGACCATGATGTCTTCGGAAATTAGGTCCAGTAAATTTAAATAAATTGGCGGTTTTCTTTGGTGAGTTGTACGCTGCGTTATTCCTTCATTAATAAATTTCTACACACTGTGAATTTAATAACTAGTTGTGTGTTGTAGGTTACTTTTACAGTAATCAGCCAAGGTTATAATGTACAGTTTTAGTAGTGTAACCATCTCATTTAATGGCACTGTGTTCAGAGCCGAACTAGCTGCAATTTCTTTCAAAGCAGTTAGAGCTGTAAAAGTAACGATGTATTCGTTACTGAGTAACGGGTTCGTCCCCTGACTCGAACTACCGAATCGTTACTCACAAATTAATTTAGATACTCGCATTTGTCGTATAGATACTAACACGTTCCAGCTCCCTCAGGTAACTAACTTTGACAATGTGAAGACTAATTTTGTAGTTTTTATTTTGTTTACCATTAAAATTTACAGTGCATAATTTGTAAATAGAAAATTTGTATGGATAATTTGTGATTGTTACTATTTTGTCATTGATAATTCATTAGTGAGGTTTATTGATTTCAAACATTTTTGAAATTTGTTTATTTTAAGATTTGATACCTTCTATTTTATTTTCTAGTGTAATTTATAATGTAAAAGAGTTGTCTAATAGTTCGTGATATACATCTCTGCACTTGTTTTGTTCTAATAATATTTAATTAAATTGCACTAGAGCGCACGCTCTGGTGGCAATTTCCCTACACACTCATCTTCCTCCCTTTGCTGCATCCACCTACATTTGCCCTCTAAAAATTTTAATTTTAAATTCTTTCAACGTTTTTGGTAAATTATTCGTAATTTCTCTTGATAACTTATTCCAATCCCTGAAACCCTTACCTAAAAAACAGAATCTGCCTACACCCTCGTGCCTGAAATCGAGTGCCAGCTTGTGGTCATGGTCATCTTTTCCCTTCCAAGCCTTACTTTTAATTATTACACCAATATCTTTCCATGCCTCAACATCAATATACGCCTTGTACACTGCCATGACCCTCTTCACCCTCCTCCTGTCTTCCAATGAATCCCATTCCAGCTCTTTTATCATATCTGTTACTGATTGCATTCTGCGATAATTTCCAGAAACATATCTAGCAGCCCTTTTTTGCAATTCCAGAATTCCATAAACAAACAACACGGTACAATGACTTTATTCCTTTTGCCTGGTGATAGTTAGTGTATTATTACCACAGAATCCATATGATCAATGCAGTACTAGCTTTAATGTTGAATGTTTGTTGTAACCGCGACACAACAACAATAGCGAATCTAATCACATGTTTGTCCTGTACCTTTGTTATTGATTTAAATATTTTGAATATTGATTTTTTTTTAATGAAACAACTAAAGCGGGAGTCAGTAGCACTCTGCCTGCAGGCCTGACTTGGTCGTATGTCAACATTTATTTTAACGAATCTTTCACAGAAAGATGAAGAATTTAGAAAAATAAATGAAAACAGTAAAGGAAGACAGTGGTGAAACCTCCTATTTAAAAACGATATACTTCGATGAGATTATAATATTTGTTAAATACATGTCCCATTATCATATCAGGCTTTTATGCAGGGTTTGGAGTCGGCTACTTTAAAAAATAACCGTCATTTGTTATTGTCACTAGATATGTGACAGTCAGGTGAAAGGTCAGGTCTTTAGGTGTTTGTTTCAAAATTAAATTATTCTTTAGTACATAATATTCATTACAGTAAATCAAGTGTACATTCATAGGTTTGCTGTATGATCCATATGCTAATTACTTGACTAAGTTTTATACAAACGAACAACTTACCTAAATTATAAATGAATGTAATTTCTCTCGGCGTTGTTTATTTATAAACGTTTCTCGGGAAACAAGCCGAGTTATATTGTTATTAAAGCACAATATTTCGGCGACTTTAATCTCCGTCGCCATCTTCAGGTGCAGTTGCAAGTCTTGAAGTCTGCCTTGAAGTCAACCTTGAGCGTGTTGTTTGTAAACTGGCATGGCAACGACAGATGTTGTTATGTTGCCTAGCAGCATCTCAGATGTCATTAGACGCCCGCGGAACACAAAAAGCAGAGCGTTGGTGATGAGCAGCCTCAATTACATGAATCCATGCATCACTTATCTGGAATGTTCTGGGCTACCAGAAGACACTATTAAACAGTTACAACCCCGCGCAGCTGTTCCACCCAGACTTTATGGATTACCAAAAATCCATAAACAAGGAACACCATTACGGCCAATAGTTTGTACTATTGGATCGGCTACTTATAATCTGGCTCGATACTTGACCGGGCTATTATCGCCAATTGTGGGAAAATGTGTTCACCATGTAAAAAACTCGGTGGAATTTATTAATACTGTTAAAGAACTTCACCTACGTCAACAGGATTTGATGGTGAGCTTCGATGTGGTTTCCCTCTTCACCAGGGTTCCTCTGGCTGATACGATGGCTCTACTACAACAGCACTTCGAGCCCAGGTTAGTTGAGCTGTTCCGCCACACATTACAATCATCGTACTTCTTGTATGACGGGCACTACTATGAACAGGTCGAGGGAGTTGCAATGGGCAGTCCCCTGTCACCTGTTATAGCTGATTTCTTTATGGAACATTTTGAGGAGAAAGCGTTGGAAAGTGCCCCCATGAAGTCCAGTGCCTTCTTTAGGTATGTGGATGACACATTTGTTGTTTGGCCTCATGGCAGAGACAATCTAGATAAGTTTCTCCTTCACTTGAACAGTGTCAACAAAAACATCCAATTCACGATGGAGGTTGAAAAGGAAGGCCGCTTGCCCTTTTTGGACATTCTGATTATAAAGAAATCTGATGGAACTTTGGGACACACGGTGTATAGGAAGCCAACGCATACAGACCTTTACCTAAACGCGCACAGTTATCATTACCCTGCACAGCGCAATACAGTACTAACTACTCTTGTCCACAGAGCGCGGGCAATATGTGATAAAGACAACCTTCCTAGTGAGTTAAAACATCTCCGTGATACCTTCAGAAAGAATGGATACAATGAACATCAGATACAGTTGGCATTTCGGGAAATGAAACGTAGGCCTAATAAACACGATAATGGTCCACACGATAAATTAGCCTTCTTGCCGTACTCTGACGCCACAACATCTAGGGTCGGAAGAGTCCTGGCAAGAAATGGCATTAAGAGCATTTTTCTACCACCACCAAAATTGAGAAACATTTTGCGCTCTCCAAAAGATGACCTTGCCCTGCGTACACCCGGAGTTTACTGCATCCCGTGTGAATGTGGAAAGAAATACATCGGTCAGACCATACGGTGCGTACAACAACGTTGTTTGGAACACGCCCGTCATGTTCGCCTGCGGCAAAAAGACAAATCAGCAGTGGCGGAACATAGTTTAACAGAAGGACATGGTTTTGATTTCGAAGCGACTAAGGTGTTGACACATGCGAGAGGCTTCTGGGACAGTGTCATTAAAGAAGCATTTGAAATTCGCCTCGCGTCTGATTTGGTAAACAGGGATTGTGGATTCCAGATAAGTGATGCATGGATTCCTGTAATTGAGGCTGCTCATCACCAACGCTCTGCTTTTTGTGTTCCGCGGGCGTCTAATGACATCTGAGATGCTGTTAGGCAACATTACAACATCTGTCGTTGCCATGCCAGTTTACAAACAACACGCTCAAGGTTGACTTCAAGGCAGACTTCAAGACTTGCAACTGCACCTGAAGATGGCGACGGAGATTAAAGTTGCCGAAATATTGTGCTTTAATAACAATATAACTCGGCTTGTTTCCCGAGAAACGTTTATAAATAAAAAAAAACTTACCTAAACTTATTTTACTAAATAAACAATTTACTTAAACTTTACCAAGTACGAACGAAGTCCTCCCGCACACGACCCGACTCGATGCAAATGCGATGCTTCATGCTTGTTTGTATTGTACCGAAAGTAACGAGTAACGAAACGATACGATAGTAACGAAGTTATCCCATACGCTATGCGAAGTGATGCGATGCTTCGTGTTAGCACTCGATTGTACCGAAAGTAATGAATAACGATTCGAAAGTAACGGGTACTGATTGGTTTAGTAACGAATACATACGGGTACAGAAATTGTAGTTACTTTTACAGTTCTAAAAGCAGTACATGAACTATGCAGAGGACTGCAAAACCAAATATTACCAATCTTCTTGAAGATTGTTACAATGCCCATTAGACATTCAAGGAACGGGAAGGAATTCGACTATGGCCTTTTTGAAGGAAGCATCCCGGCATTTGCCTGGAGTGATTTGGGGAAACCATGGAAAACCCAAATCTGGATGCCCGAATAGGGATTTGAACCCGCGTTCTCCCGAATGTGAGGTCAGAACATTAAACCGTTCACCCACCACACTCGGTAAATGCATTTACAGCAGTATGTCTTGTTTTGTTTTTCTCCCAACACAAGATGACGGGAAGAAATTAACAAAAGAAAATTGTGAATCTTCAACTTTGTTAAGCATAGCAACTTATGAACTTTTTAGTACTTTGTTTGTTGAGGGTAACATGTATATGCTGTAGTCACAGGCAGTAGAAAAGTTATTTCTTGGTTCAGATACATAAATGATATATTTACGATCTGGACCCACAATGAAAACCAACTGATAGAATTGATACTATTCTTAAGGGGTTTGGAGAAATTCTATCATTTTTACCTGGACCTACTCGCACTCTCACATTACGCTCAGGCATGGTGCTCTTCATACCTCTGTCCACATAAAATCCATTAATTTACAGCGATATCAACCCTTTGACATTTGTCACCCATTCCATACCGCTGATTCCCTCTGCCAGTGCACCCAGAACCTATCCCAAGCAACCAAGCACTTATTCCCCATTGTTACACTACGGATCTCATACATTAATAGATTTCCTATGTGATCACCTACCGTCCACGTAACCACTCTCACTACAAAAATCAACCATACCCCTTCCTTCATCACCCAGTTCTCTCCTGGCCTCGAGTCCATAAATAAAATCTTGCAACAGGGCCATGATTTCCTTCACTTTTTTCCATAAATATGCACCCTTCTACCCAAAATTCTACCCACTGTCCCCTGTACGTTTTAACAGACCACCCAATCTCTACAACATCTTGGCCGACAAATACCGTCCATCACACTCTCCATAAACACCGTATGGATCTTCTCCAAGCAATAGACCTTGCTGCAAAACCTGGAGCATGCTTCCATCCATTACTACATATACCAGCCCTACCATAGGGGAAACCTACACCATCACTGGACATGCCAAGTGTTCAACAACTTACCTCATATACCAACTAAGCTGCCACCACTGCACAATTTCCCACATAGGCCTCACCACACAGCAACTCTAAGTCAGAATGAATGGCCACAGACAAACAGTCCACATGTGTAACTTATATCTTTCAATATCAGAAAATGGCAATAGCCATGATTCCAACAACCTCAATGACTGCTGTCCCAGAAACCACCACCATATTCCCTCCAAAGATTAGAACTTGTATACCAGAATATCTAGGACACCAGACACAGCCCTGGCCTCAACCACCTATAACATCCAAACACTTAACCCATCACTTATAATTTTTATTTGTATTTTTTTTTGCTGCCTATCCAGTCACGTGATAACCCATTGCGTACATACCTCTGGAACCAAATGGGTCATTCTCTGGAGCATGAATAAGGTTTTAAACTGAAGTTTTCGTGTTATTCAAACGTCACAGCCATCAACTTTGGTAAGTGATGAATTATTTTCCCTATGCTTTGTTATTGATGCAAACAACAGAAATGTACAGACCTTTTGATGGGACTGGAAGATTGGTATCCGAGGTAAATGCTAGCACAATGGTGACCTCTGTATGCTGATGTCTCTATTCCACATTTCCCTGCAGCCTCTTGTAACAAAATTTATACCATAATATTTCAATCTGGTATTCTCCTCTATCTTGTCCATTCTTGCTGCACTCTTGGTTAAAGTGTCTGCAGTTGTGTGTTTTTACCCATACGAATTCAATTTGTGTGTTTACGCTGACGAATAGGAATTTTATTATTAATAAACTAGATGACCCATTAGAAAATTTCAGCAAATACAAGAGTAAGGTTGGTGGTTTGTAATATGATGAAAGAAGAACCGTCTCATTTGTAGCAAATGTTTATATTCTTCAGTGCAATAGGAATGTAACAAAAGTCTGCACCAGTTGTGAGGTCCCACTTCATCAGACATTTAAATAATAATAATAATTTTACAACTTAAGCAATATATGAATGTATTTTTTTTAATACAAGACCGTACAGTATAATGGTCTGTGTAATAAGGGGTAAATTTAAGTTTTCGTGATATGTTTTGATATGTTGAAGTTGGCAGGCTGTAATTGTGTTGTTTTGTTT
This sequence comes from Vandiemenella viatica, assembly GCA_031002005.1. Classification (NCBI taxonomy): domain Eukaryota; kingdom Metazoa; phylum Arthropoda; class Insecta; order Orthoptera; family Morabidae; genus Vandiemenella; species Vandiemenella viatica. The sequence continues at coordinate 379,975,401 of JARYHS010013630.1, forward strand.
TTTAGCCAAGGAGAAGTAGATTGTTATATGGAATTTATGTATGTATAAACGAGAAGTGCAATTATTTGATTTGATTATGAAGTGTCAATAAATAGTAGTTGTTATAAAACAACAAATACTTTGATTTTATAGAGAAGAGTATATAATTAAATTTTATCTGTGAGGTAATAGCAGAAAAACGTGCGAGACTATATCCTGGGGCCACACATATCATCCGGAATGTGCTATCGATTATAGATCAGACTGCAAAAGAACCTGGAAGGATTGGTAAGGCCAAACAGGATTTCTTTAATTATCGACGTACAAAGAGGATACCTCGCACAGTGAAGCAGTTTATTAATATCTCTGCTGCTGCTGCTATCTAGTGGCTTGGCTCTGAAATGTAATCATACGCACGACATTTACAGTTATTACTTTTCTCCTTCAAGGGTCAAATTCTGAAAAATTTCATTCTTAATTTATAATGATGCCTAATTGGAAACCTTAATATTTAAAATAATACTTCATTTATTGATTTCAGTTAAGTATCAAGGGGGAGAAATGGTTTGCAACAAAAAACATGTTATGGAAATGATACTTTTGCCCTTTAAGTGTAAAAAAAAAAAAAAAAAATATTTTCTTAATATGTGATTCACCAAAGCAGAGACCTTAATCTTAAAAAATGATACTTCATTTATCGATTTTGGTTAGGTATCCAGAGAGACAAATGGAACATGACAAGAAACAGCATTTTAGAAATATTGACATTTTTGCACCTTAAAGGTCGAATTGGGAAAATTACTCAACATTTAAGCTGTGTAATTCAAAGCTTCCCCTCAAACTAAGTAAATTATTGAATGTCCTGCTTCAAGATAGTATAAGTGCTGAGTCACACATTTAAATCACCTGCTTGAATTGATCATTCCATTTCATTTTTATTGCAGCATTTTCACTAAATAACACTTAAAATCTGACATTAAGGTTCATAGTAATTGTCTTGCAATTTACTTTAAAGTAAAGTAATTTACTAGCAGTATACATACATTCTGATATGGTTTTGTTTTCTAAAAGGCTTACAATATTGTACATGTATGCATTATTCAATCAGCTCCTCAATCTTCTTAACAATTCTGCTGTTCGCAAATTGCATGTGTTTCAGCAAGAAATTTCAGCCTGACGTGAAATGATGATTTCACTGCCTCCACCAGAAATGCCTTTGTTGGAGTTGATACCCATCACCTCAAAGCAAAGTCAACAGGCTTTGTAGCAGGATTTATCTATTGAGACATTTAGATGCTGATCCAAAGATTGTGAAGCTGTAGTCAACTTGTGATCAAATCAATAACTTACAAAGTGTGAGGTACATTTTCTGGTCTTTATTCCACATTGCTTCTGATGTGGCACACGTGATGTTTAATGCCAAGTCACACTTTAATACCACCTGCCAAGGTGAAAACTGAATTGAAAATCTGGTAGAAAGTCATAATGTTCTAGATACCATTCCAAGCATTCTAATATCTTTGACTGACAAGAAATCAAGAAGATGGGCCTACAGCCCTATATCAGTATTTACCCATTTTCAAAATTTGTACTATCTTTTCCCATTTTATAGGTTCAATACATACTCTTTCTGCCCAAACTCTGTTCAGTATGTCCACAAAAACTTAAATTTTACTAGGCAGTAAATGTCCTCAATCACACATTTAGATCACCTGCTTGAACTGATCATTCCATTTCATGTTAGTATCAATCAGTAGCTCAAGGTAATGCAAAACTTTCTTGAATAGGCAGTTCAGCCCTGATTAGAGTTGATCTGGTAACATTTCAGTTCATTTGTAGCCAGCCACTGGCAGAACTTTCTCACCACCACAATAAAAGTTTTTCCCATTTTTGCCTTAGTAAGTAATGTTTCCGGTTGAAAAAATATAAATTGCATCAAAGAGTTTTTTGTTACTTTAACTCCTAGGATGCAGCTATAGACATTGAATAAAAGAGGTGAGCCAGTGGATTCCTGTGGGAGCCTGTCTGGTTGTTCATGGTCTGATTGTCTTATAATTACAACCCGTGAAGAGACAGAATTTGTTGAGGTAGGGCTTTATTAATTGGAAACTTAGTTAAAATGGATCATCATTTAAATAACCAAGTGTTCGTTTTCCATGGTTTCAAGGAGTCTAAAAAATAATTATTCTTATCTCATTCCCACCATTATAGGCATTTAAGTTGACCATGCTAATTGCTAGCGATGGGAGAGGTGACAGCAATCATTTTAAGTCCTCTTTAGGTGCATGTGTCCTTGGTGAACAGTAAGGGGATAACCAATGTAGAAGTTATGCCTTGACTTGTTTGTCTGGTTTACACAAAACTGGGTAATGCCGACAAGTTCACAGACATTTGAAAATTAGTTTTTAGCTGTACTGCGATATCTATTGACCCTCCGGAGATAGTTCCAAATTATTTGGATCTGGTACTCGCAGTTTTCAGAGTCACTGTCAACAAGGAGTTATTTTCTTGATTATAGAGTAAGTTTCCTCTTACATGCACTGAATGTTCATTATTTAAGTTTTGTCAATGCTTTCCCATAAGTCATTATCCTGTTTATCTGTCGATGTTCTGCATACTTTGGACAGTTACAGTCTATAGAGCAATGCTAACCCTAAAATGTCTGTTGGCCCGCTTTCATGCACTCATTGCTGCAGTGGCTTCCTCTGCAATAATTTCACTTAACCTGCGTGTAACACTAGTTGCTTCCATGGCCACACCACAGACAGTGGTAACACTGTAGGTGCAATGGGACGTATGGATTGGTGGCTTATGTTATGCCATATATTAAAACAGTTAGGGCATCATCTTGCCTTGAATGTACATACTGGGACTGTTCAGTAAACCTTTGCTTACGTTCTTGGTAATACGAACAAACTGCATATCACTGCCAGTTATTCTCCAGCTAATGAAATGTCTACGAGGTGTGTTAGAAAAGTAATGAGACTGATTTCATACTAACCAAAGTTTTTATTATTTTCAAACAACAATGTTATCCCCTTCAAAGTAGTTCCCTTGGGCAGCTATACATCGGCGGAGTCGTGATTCCCACTCTTGGTAGCAGCGCTGGAAGTCTTCAATTGGTATGGCTTTTAACTGGTCGGTCACAGTCTTTTGAATGTTCTCTAGAGTTCCAAAATGACGTCCTTTTAGGACATGTTTCAATTTCGGGAAGAGGAAAAAGTCACAAGGACTTAAATCAGGTGAATAGGGGGGTTGAGGAACAACAGTAATGCATTTCGAGGTCAAAAATTCACAGATGAAAATGGCCGTGTGACACGGAGCATTGTCATGATGAAGCATCCACTTGTCTGCAATTTCTGGTCTCACACGGATCACTCTTTTCCTCAACTTTTCAAGGACATTGATCATCCTTATTGTTAAACGACGGTCTGATCTCACAAGAGCCCTCACACGATTAATGTTTTCGTCAGTTTTTGAAGTTGAAGGTCTCCCTGAGCGAGGTTCATCTTCAACGTGTTCTCGGCCTTCCAAAAATGATTTGTGCCAGCGGAAAACTTGTGCTCTCGATAAGCACTGTTCCCCATAGGCCTGTTTCAACTTTACAAAAGTCACACTCGCGGATTCACCAAGTTTAACACAAAACTTTTTCGCACAACGTTGCTCTAAATTCCGATGCTCCATTTCTGCGACGCACAATGAAAACACAACTTTATTAATGGCGCTGTCAAAACTAATGTGTTAACTGTATGGAGTTGTAACTCAGACTGAGGAAGTGGAAGGGATCAACAATCAGATTTAGCATCAGCCAGTAGACACAACAATGCCAGATCTCCCGCAGTGTTGCCAATCTCATTACTTTTCTAACAAACCTCGTATATTCAATATCATTCCCTGTCAACTTGTATACATGCTTCAATGTTGTAAAAAAAAAAAAAAAAAAAAAAAAAAAAAAAAAAAAAAAAAAAAAAAAAAAAAAAGAGAGAGAGAGAGAGTTTAATCTGCGCTGGGGCATTTGCACTAGATGTTTAAATTCTAAATATATTGTGTTTAGATACTGCAATATTAATCCATACATAAAATAAGTGGAAGTAAGTACGTGATCAAAGAGGTCTGCTGTACTAGGCTCAAAATGACGGTGAATCAATTCCAGAGTGGACTTTATGGATTACCCAAGATACATAAAAAGGGTGTTCCTTTACGTCCGATCATCAGTACTATTGGGTCACCGACTTACCAGCTTGCTAAGTATCTGACGTGTCTTCTTAGTCCCATTGTGGGGCGTTGTTGCCATCATGTCAAGAACTTGGCTGAATTTGTGAAAACCATACAGTCTCCAACTGTTTCGGATGCTGACATCCATGTTAGTTTTGACGTGGTATCTCTCTTTACTCGTGTGCTGGTAAAGGACTCTCTGGACTTGATTCGCCGTCATATTGAGCCTAGTACAGCAGACCTCTTTGATCATGTACTTACTTCCACTTATTTTATGTATGGAGGGAAGTATTATGAACAATCTGATGGAGTGGCCATGGGATCTCCGTTTTCATCAGTGGTGGCTGACCTCTACATGGAAGATTTTGAAGAGAGGGCTCTTGAGAGTGCTACCCTAATAACCCTCGTTTCTACCGCTATGTTGATGACACCTTTGCCGTGTGGCCACATGGTATGGAAGCATTGGATGAATTTCTAGACCATCTTAATGGGATCCATCCCAACATACGGTTTACAAAAGAAGTTGAGAAGGACGGGTGCATCCCGTTTTTGGACATCTTAATCAAACACAAACCTGATGGATCATTGGCACATAGTGTGTACCGCAAAACCCACCCACACTGAACGTTACTTAGGTGCAACCAGTTACCACCATCCAGCACAATGCCACTCTGTATTGACCACATTGGTGCGCAGAGCGAGAGCCATTTCCGATCGTGAGAGCCTATCGTTGGAATTTAAACATCTAAGGACTGTTTTTGAACAGAATGGGTACGTCCAGCGACAGATAGGGCGTGCTTTTATCCAGAAGCCGCCAAGACCACCGACTGAACTAAAGGAACCACCTAAAACTCTTGCCTTTCTGCCATATGCCGGCAACACGTCCGGAAAGATTGGAAGGCTCTTGGCGCGGTCTGGCATAAAAAGCATTTTTTGGCCGCCTGCCAAGATACGTGATGTGCTTCGTTCGGTGAAGGATGATTTAGGCCTAAGAATTCCTGTTATTTATTCCGTACCTTGTGAATGCGGCAAAGTTTATATTGGGCAGACGATTAGAACCATCGCTGAACGTATTACCGAGCACAAACGACACTTGAGACTGGTGCAAGTGGAAAAGTCCTCAATAGTCGAGCACGCTTTCGATGAAGATCATAAGATAGTGTTTGCTGAAACGGTGATGCTGGCTAGGGCCTCTTCATTCTGGGACTCAGTAATTCGGGAAGCATTGGAAATACAGCTTAACGATAACAACATCAACGCCATGGATTAAGTTCGCCAGCACTTACAGCTTCAAGTTAAGCAACCTTCAGCGTGGTGAGTACCTGGATGGGTGACCTATTATGGCTCCATACGCAGTCCGTAACATCGATACCCTCAGTTGACGGCTAAGCAACGTTGAGCGTGGTGAGTGCCTGGATGGGTGACCGGTTGGCTCCATACGCAGTCCGTAACATCGATACCCTCAAGTCCTGCGCACTGATTGGGCATCCTGGCAACCCTCGATACACGACCTTAGAATTTTCGGTGGCAGCTAATCCAGTCTGTTGGTGATTTCGAGAAGGAATTATCTTAAATAGGCCTGATGAAGACAACCGAGCAGGTTGTTGAAATGTCGTCATTCTTTGACTCCATCCGGCTGGACACCCATGAAGCATTCACTGAACATTATTTTCCTTGTTTTTCACAAATAATGTGTAAAGGCCTCCATCATATCACTCATTTTTACTTGTTTATCTTTTCTGTGCATTCATTAGATGATAATTTACCAATATAGTAGATGGTCACATCACATACCCGGGGAGGCAGCAGCCAGTATCATTTCCCGATTCTGCTTCTTGTTGAAGTTATCCCACATTGCTGGTAGCCGCTAAGTTTTTTGAGTCACTGAAAACACCTTTACTGACAAATTTTTCCAGAGGTATTTCCTCTTCTGCTACCTCTGCAACTCTTGTTGAACTGTCGAAATATAGTACCAACCACTTCCACCATAGAACAATTCACCTTCACGGTAGCGGTACAACTATCTGACGGGCCATCCTGGCCTCCTTGTCATAATCACCATCATGCATGTTGATAATTCTGTAATCTATTAGAGCTAATTTCTTGCTCTATCGGAAAGAGTAAAAAGAACTTTTAAACAGACTGGCAATCACTTCTTATAGAAAGTAACTGCTAGTTAAACTTGTAGCGAACGCAGTTGTTCGCTTGGCTCATAGGTTACGTATTTGTTAGTTATGAAATAAGGACAGCAGGTTGTACGCTAGGAAACTAGACATAGGCATCGACCGGGGATTTAGAGTGCTGACTGTAGGGAAAAAGTGCACAATGGTCGAGCTAAGGAGGGCAGATGACGGCATGGATCGGCCTCATCATTGGTCTACCATTTGCCCTTCCAATTTGGGACTGTAGTGGGAGGTGGTTAAAAACCTCGGCACGGGTCTCGAGAGTGTATGGTCTTGTCTTGTCTTGTCTTCATCAATCAGTCACAGCCAGCACCATTCAGAGCAGAGGGAATGCACACATCGAGCCGCCCTCCATTGGCCAAGGCAGCAGGGTGGTGCCACACACGTAGAGATGGACAGCGCATAACAGGTTGGCTCTGCTGTAGGGTATGGTTGGACGTGGAAAGTCATTTTTTTTTTTGTTTTGGTTTATTACTTTCCTATTTACTGGTTACAAAATTCAGAGATGTATGCAGTTGCAGTTGGACGGTCACTCGATAAAGTAGCGTGTTATAGCTTTACATTTTATCTTTAGTGGTGTGTGGATTTAGTTAGTTTTATCTTTGAGTGTTTACTTTTGTAGAAAGTAGAGGTTAGTTGCAGTTGGACGGTCACTCAGTAAAGTAGCGTGATTTAGCTTGACATTTTATCTTTAGTGGTGTGTGAATCTGCTTAATCTCTGATTGTTTACTTTTTGTAAGAAGTACAGGTTATTTAGCAGTTTAAGGTCTTTTCCTCAGTAGCTTATCTTTGCGTTACATTTTACTTTTGTAGAAAGTAGAGGTTAGTTGCAGTTGGACGGTCACTCAGTAAAGTAGCGTGATTTAGCTTGACATTTTACCTTTAGTGGTGTGTGAATCTACTTAATCTCTGATTGTTTACTTTTTGTAAGAAGTACAGGTTATTAGCAGTTTAAGGTCTTTTCCTCAGTAGCTTATCTTTGCGTTACATTTTATCTCTAGTGGGGTATAGATTTGATTATTATTCTCACTGAGTTTTTGCAGTTTGTCCAACGTACAGATTAGTTCGAGTTTCTGTTCATTTTTCTTTTTTTTCGATTTTAAAAAGCAGTATGTCTAGGGACTGTGATTGCTGTGTGCAGACGCGACCTGAGGTGGCTGATCTGCGCGCTCAGCTTGCTGCTGTGTTAGCGAAAGTTACACAGCTGGAAGCTGCCGTAGAAGGTTGCAGCAGATGCGATTTTGGTGAACTCGATGTAGCCACGCTGCTCACTGATTCACCTATGTCGAGCATTGTACCTGCATCCCAGGCTGAAAACTTGGAGGCTGTGCCTAGGTCACCTGACGGTGACTGGCATATGGCTACCAGACTTCGAAGCCGCACACGGGGGCAGTTGAAAAGGCTTAAAGCCCAAGACGGTGAACTTGTTCGACTGTCCAACCGGTATGACGTATTGTCGGAGGCTGATTCAGTCCCGCAATTGTCATCCTGCGAGCTGACGGCCCTCCAGCCCGCTAGGTCTGGGTGATCGCAGAAAGGTATTCTGGTAGTTGGGAGCTCTAATGTTAGGCGGTTTATAGAGCCCCTTAGGGAAATGGCGGATTACTCGGGGAAGAAATCCAACGTCCATTCGGTGTGTATTCCGGGTGGTCTGATCCGAGATGTGGAGCGGGCCATCCCGGATGCCACAGAACGGACGGGGTGTAGCCAACTGCAGATTGTGGCTCACGTCGGCACCAACGATGCTTGTCGCCTTGGGTCGGAGATTATCCTCTCTTCCTTCCGGCGGCTGGCTGAAAGGGTGAACTCTGTGGCAAGTGGCCGCAAGATTTCGGCGAAGCTAACCATCTGCAGCATCATAGACAGAGTTGATTGTGGACCTCTGGTTCAGAGCTGTATTGAGGGGCTGAACCAGAGACTACGACATTTCTGTGATGATATTGGCTGCAGATTTCTCGATCTCCCTCATAGGGTTGAGTCATGTAGGGTTCCCTTGAATAGGTCAGGTGTGCACTACACACGTGAATCGGCTACACGGGTGGCAGGAACCGTGTGGAATGCACTGGGTGGTTTTTTAGGCTGAGGGAGGAAGACCCGAAACATGAAATACAGTTACGGGCAACCCAATCAGATACAACATGTCGCCATGTGGTGATACATTATTATATCATTTTTCTTTTAAATACATATAACATGTGCACTTAATTATTATTTTAAAAAAAACACACATATAAAATGTCAATCTTTTGGAGACATGTATTTGATGTCTCTCATAAAAGACAGTTCTTTCCTGATGAACCAAAGTATAGATTTTTGTTCCCTAACTTTGTCACCAGCATACATTTTTCACTCACTATTAATTCATTACACCGGAATGTGGGAGGAACGTAAAACAGTCACAACAGTTAAAAGTACTCGTAATTAACTGTAGAAGCGTTTGTAACAAACAACCAGAACTTGAAAGCATTATTTGTAGCACAGAAGCGGATATCATTATCGGTACAGAAAGTTGGATAAAACCGGAAATAAGTTCCGCCGAAACATTTAAAGACAGCATGAACGTTTTTCGTAAAGACAGATTACATTCTCATGGAGGTAGGGTATTTATAGCTGTGAGTAAATTCCTCCCATATATTGAAATAGAAGTCGATACTATCTGTTAAATTATATGGATTAAACTCAATGTTGCTGGGTCAAAACTCGCAATAGGCGCCTTCTACCGTCCACCCGATTCTGACATAGCTATCGCCGAGGAATTAAGAAGTAATGTTAACAGTATAGCTAGCCGTTTTCAGGATCATGCTATGATTCTGGGAGGCGACTTCAATCTGCCTTATATCGACTGGCGAAATTATGTTCACATTACTGGTAGCAGGGATAAGGCAGCTTCTGAAGTAATTCTCGATTTATTCTCCGATAATCATCTCGAGCAGCTAGTGAATGAACCTACACGGTGTCATAACGGTAGCAAAAACATTTTAGACTTGCTGGTTACCAACAGGCCAGAATTATTCACCGACATTTCAACGACCACTGGAATAAGCGATCACAAAGCGGTAATTGCGACTATCAAATTAATGACCAAGCGAAAAAGGGGAACTGGACGGATTGTATACAGATTCAGTAAGGCCTCAAAGGAGTGTTTTAGAACCTACCTGAGGAATAATTACCATAACTTTAAGTTAAAAAAGGACACCGTTGAAGAGATGTGGCATCGATTTATACATATAGTCAAGGAAGGTATGGAAGTACATATACCGAAGCGGAAAATAAATGAGGAGAATGATCCACCGTGGTATACATGCGAAGTCAAAAGATTACTCAAAAAACAAAGAAGGATACACGCACGCTACAGAAGGAAGAGGTCTCTCAGCGATTTAGAAACCTTGGCTGAGTTAAGACTACGTGTGAAGAATGTGATGCGTGAGGCCTTCAACGATTTTCATTCAAACACTATAAGAGTCTCGCTTAAAACCCAAAGAAATTTTGGTCGTATGTTCGTAAAGTCAGTTGTACCAACACATGGTGGCCACAAGGTAATGATTTAAAAATTCCCTGATATTTCCAGGTTTTCCAGAGAAATTTGCCATATTTTTCCCTGATTTAGAAACTTTATTTGCATGGTTAAGTTATTTAAAGTTTTAATTAGATTTTAATTCTAAATAATTAAATCTGGTTAAAACTCAAAAAATTAGAATAAGAAACATGTTTAAGAATGTTTATTTGAAAATATTATAACTAATTTAGTAATCTTATGAAGCATAATTAAAAATGAGTAGCACAAAAATAAGATAAGTCAAATGACTAATATGAACTAAAACAAATTAGTAATCATTCAATATTTGGTGGACAAAAATAATTAAGATTTTTAAATTGTTCATCAGTAACTTGACTCAGTCAACAGCTTAGCTTTTTTATGCCAATTTTCATTTGCTACACTTTTCTTTTCAAATCTTCTCGTTCATTTATTGTAGCTTTTTTTGTTCCATTTTTAATTTCTTCTGTTGTCGAGTTAACACTTTCGTGTAAGTTTCCGTGAGTCTACGCAAGATAGCATGAACACGGGTTTGTATAAACCATGCAATCGTGTTGGTTCACTTTGTGTGGTTGCTTGCCTGTGCCGCTCGCCTTGGCAGCGGTTTATTTGGAGCAAGTCAAAGGCACGAGCACGATGTTTATACTGTCACATCGATTCATCAATTGAAAGAGCTCTGAATGATGCAAAACTTTATAAATCCTATCTATTTAGGATCTTACGTATTATTTTGTTCCTGCTTTAATTCCCCTTATATCATTAATACAAAAAAGTTGTAAAGCCGTATAATTATCGCTATTCACATTTTTGCTGGCATTGGTATATTGAATCTAGGCTTTTGTTTTGATATTAAGTTTCAATTTTTCTCAGAAGTAGTTCAAACCAGCTTGTGACATTCTACAGGACTTCGAAGATTCTCCACAAATTCTATTTTTTGGGAACATCTGTTTCAAACTTTGCTTGAAATTGTAAAACTGTTTAGTGAAACATAAAAACATGCTTATATACTTACTCCTCTACGATTGCTGATTTATTCAGTAAAAAATATAACTTCCGAGTTTACGTGATTTAGATGTCATTCACCTTTTTTTAAAATATAATTTCAAATGCCGAGTTCCAGAGAGAGTTCATGTTAGCGCTCGTCATTGTATCTCGATGAGCCGCAAGATGAGATGCAAGATGAGATGCAAGTTGCTAGTGTAAATGCGGTTTTTGTTGGCTATTTTATGTCAAAAATATATAAGCTGAATTATTTAATGCTAAAGTTCAATATTAAAATAAATTATCAAAAAATTATCAAATTTTGGGTTGTTGCAATTAAAATTCCCTGATAATTTTATAAATTACTTGGATTCCCTGATAGTTCCATGATATTTCAAGGTGGCTTTAAATTCCCTGATAATTCCATATTTTCCAGGTTTTCCAGGTCTGTGGCCACCCTGCAACAGCAATATTCCAGCACTAGTTCGCGAAGGGTCCGAGGTTATTGAACGCCGCGATAAAGCTAATGTACTAAATACTGTATTCAAAAATTCATTTACTGACGAAAATAAGGACAGCATTCCCGTTTTCCCGCATCGTGTCGAGTTGGAGATGGAATCATTACGAATAGATACTGCAGGTATCATAAAGCAATTAGAGCTCCTAAAGTGGGGAAAAGCACCTGGCCCGGATGGTATTCCAGTAAGAGTATTTTCAGAGTATGCGGTGGAAATCGGGCCATTTCTGTCTGATATATTCAGTAAATCCCTAGAAGAGCGAAAAGTACCTTCAGACTGGAAAATAGCACAAGTAACTCCGATTTTCAAGAAAGGTGATCGAAGCGATCCTGGAAACTATCGTCCCATATCTATAACATCTGTTTGTAGTAGAGTTATGGAGCATATTATATGCTCGAACATTATGAATTTCCTAGATGAAAATAATTTGCTTACAACAAATCAACACGGATTTTGGAAGAAAAGATCATGTGAAACACAGCTGGCCCTATTTACACACGATGTAATGAAAGTTATTGATGCAGGTTCACAAGTAGATGCAATTTTTTTTAGATTTTTAGAAAGCCTTTGACTCTGTGCCACACAACCGCCTTTTAGCGAAACTACTAGCGTACGGTATATCGGATCAGCTTTGCGAATGGATAAAGGATTTTCTAACTGGTCGATCGCAGTATGTTGTTGTTGAAGGAGAAAGTTCTTCTAATCTAGATGTCATATCGGGTGTACCTCAAGGAAGTGTAATAGGACCACTTCTTTTTTTAATTTTTATAAACGATCTCGGAGACAAAGTGAAAAGCCTTTTTAGATTGTTTGCTGATGATGTGGTTATTTACAGGGAAGTAAGGAATTTGGCCGATTGTTTAGCAATTCAGCGTCATCTGGATGTTACTTTGGCATGGTGCGCTGAGTGGCAACTCACACTAAATTTTAAAAAGTGTAAGACAATGAGCATAACTAACAAAAAGAATCCAATTGTTCAGAAATACGAGGTAAACAGTTCAGTTATTGATGTGGTCGATTCTAAGAAATATTTGGGAGTAACAGTACAAAGGAACATGAAATGGGACTTACATATTAATACGTTGGTAGGTAGATCTAATTCTAGGCTGCGGTTCCTAGTCGAATTTTGAAAAATTGTAATGAACAAACAAAGGAGATAGCGTACAAATCTCTTGTGCGTCCACATTTGGATTATTGTTGTGCCATTTGGGATCCGTTTCGTAAGGGGCTGATTGAGAGTAAAGAGAAGAGCCGCTCGATTCGTGACCGCTTGCTACAGTCCTTATGAAAGCGTTACAGAACTGATTAGTAAACTAGGCTGGGAGTCTTTGGTAGATAGACGACGCACGTTTCGTATAAACTTATTGGTAAACATACGTACTCCCACTTTCACTTACGAGTGTAGTGAAATACTTCGTCCCCCAACCTATTTGGGTCGGCATGACAGGAAAGATAAAATTAGAGAAATAAGGTGCCGCACTGATTCTTATATGAATTCCTTTTTTCCTTGTACCATTAGGGATTGGAATGCACAACAAAGAGATTAGGTTTGGTGCTGAGCACCCTCTGCCACCCACAGTTTTGTGATTTGCATAGTATAAATGTAGATGTAGATGTAGACGTACTAGGTATCAATGCCAGGTACAATGATACAAGACACAAAATCAAAGTGTGGTGCAAATACAAAGATTTAAGATACAGACTTCTTGGATGTGAGATACGAAGATACATGCTTCTGTTAAATTCAACATTCACAATGTTCACTTCTTGTGGGCTTGCAGCGTGGTCGCTCGGTGAGTTTTGTTTTCTTCAGCAGCTGTCTTCTCCTGCACTCTTGAATCGTAGATTTGGAGCTAAGGTCCTCCACATTGTCTATAGCTGGGGATTTCTGGGTTAGATAATCATCCACAGTCACAGAAGCTCCTGCCGTCCTCCAAGAAAGGTCATATTCACGAAGTAATAATATCAGCAACCATTTATCAGTATATGCCATAGCAGGATGTCGGAAGGTGGCACCATAGCACCTAACATTATAATCAGTATTCAGCAGCACTCTTAATGTTACCATTTGTATATTTGTACAGTCGTGATAGTAAATATTGTATATATGACGTTTTCATGAAATCATTCACCCTGATGATCCTATCACGAATGTCTCACTCCGATCCCAGATGGACTTCTTTGTCGATCCCTACCCTTACGCTCATTCCTCTCATCGAATTTGTCCAAGTCTCCGCTCGGCCTACTGCCAGGTTCGTCATAGGTCCCCGTAGGTTTACCAGTGTTCAGGTGGGGGTACTACAAACTGATATTCACTTAACTGCTGCCGAAAGGATATAAGTGTTAATATTATGCTATCCAACATGGAGCTGACACCATTTAAGTCAGAATCGGCCACATGTTGTAATGTTCATTCGCAGCAGTTGCTAGGCTGCAACTCTTAGCATACACTCAAAGGAATGGTTCATTACTTAAATCATTCACATGGGAAGATTTACTGTTAACTTATTCAAAAATCGATTCAGTCACAAGAATTTGGCTGTATTCACACAAATTGTGGAGCATTGATTTAGCGTTGTGAAGGTAAACACATCTGAAGGAGTTAAATTACCACAACTGATTTCTGTGCATACAAGGAAAATTTGTGTATGAATAAATAACCTCAAAACTTTGAAAGTGTTACCTGCATGAAGTGATAATCTCCTTAAATAGTGCTGATAAGTTTTTCTTTTTCTTCTTTGATTTCCAGGTTAACGTTTGGTGACTAATATTTTCTCCTTAGAAGATGTCTCTTTACATTGATGCTAACATGGTTTCTACTCCATTCTTTCTCAGATAATCAGTTATGGCAATTTCCCAGTTACACTCTTACCTGTATAATACTTAGAAAATATGCAACCTAGTAACTAGACCATGATCTATACTCACCTTCTGGAGAGATACTAGCCATACTGAGGTCTAAATATTGAAGCTTGCATTCCTTATCAGTAAAAGGGTTGCCATTTGGAAAAACTGGGTCTGAGATCTGGAAAAATATATATTACATATAAACAACATCTGGAAGAACCGAAGGATGCCGAATGAACAGTTAGCAAAAATAAACCAGGAAAAAGAATAATCAACTGGCACACTTCATGCAAGTTGCAAAGAAAACTTAATAAGAAAGAACAAGCACATAGATCTTTTTTAGTATAAAAGGCTTCACCATCAAAGTATAATGCTGGATGAAGGGCAGTTAATTTCATGTATTTGTAAAATATAGTTATCAGTACACTATAAAGCACAATTTTATATTCAGAGAGATGACATCTCACATTCAGGAGATAGTTCTTGTATTTAGTTAACCAGAGCAAGATGTTCAGTAGTTTTCTTATGTAACCTCAAGCAAATTCTGAGATGGTTCTCTAAGATAAACATATGGGTTGTTTCACATTTTCCTGGAGTAACTTCCCATCTCTTAGGCAGAGGTTGTTGGCTGAGGTGTCTGAAGCTCAAAAAAGTTTATTTGAGTTTGAATATTGAAAGCAATTTTCATCACCCTGGTAAGGTGGTTGTGCATAATTCTTAAACAGTACATTGTGTGTAAATATCCATGGTTAAATCTCTTGATGGTGATTCATCTTTCACATGGGGCAGCATTTTGTTGTCTTTTAATAGAGTAGGTCTGAATAGTTTCACATTGAGTTACACCTTCTCCATTCACAACATACAATAAAAAAAAAAAAAGCATCAGAGTCAACCACACACACACAGAAATGTTGGCCACACTGGGAAGACAATGTGAAACTAATCCAGCTATATTTTCCAAGAAAGCTGGTATAATCTAATGGCACAATCTTCTGTTTTATTTTTAAAAAAACTATCCTTTTTCAAAACTTAATAAATCTGTTGTAATTTTAATTTTTGCCTGATATGAAAACTGAAATACAGAGTAAAATAGTAGCAACATTATGTATTAATTTTTGCTCAATATCCCATTTATAAATTTAATGATGTAGTGGAACTTTTAAAACAGAGATTGCTGCAATTGATAAATAATGTTTCGAGATGAAAGACAATCTCTGAAGAACCAGATGAGGTTAAGGTCATGTCATTATTGAAGAAAGATGACCAGCGAGACAGCGAAACTACAGGGATGCTTCATTCTGAGTACAAAATAAATGCTAGAAAATCACTACAAGAAGTATATTACACTCCTGGAAATTGAAATAAGAACACATTGACGCCGGTGTGTAAGACCCACCATACTTGCTCCGGACACTACGAGAGGGCTGTACAAGCAATGATCAAACGCACGGCACAGCGGACACACCAGGAACAGCAGTGTTGGCCGTCGAAGGGTGCTAGCTGCGCAGCGGTTGGGCACCGCCGCAGTCAGTGTCAGCCAGTTTGCCGTGGCATACGGAGCTCCATCTCAGTCTTTAACACTGGTAGCATGCCGCAACAGCGTGTACGTGAACCGTATGTGCAGTTGATGGACTTTGAGCGAGGGCGTATAGTGGGCATGCGGGAGGCCGGGTGGACGTACCGCCGAATTGCTCAACATGTGGGGCGCGAGGTCTCCACAGTACATCGATGTTATCGCCAGTTGTCGGCGGAAGGTGCACGTGCCCGTCGACCTGGGCCCGGACAGCAGCGACGCATGGACGCACGCCAAGACCGTCGCATCCTACGCAGTGCCGTAGGGGACCGCACCGCCACTTCCCGGCAAATTAGGGACACTGTTGCTCCTGGGGTATCAGAGAGGACCATTCGCAACCGTCTCCATGAAGCTGGGCTACGGTCCCGCGCACCGTTAGGTCGTCTTCCACTCACGCCCCAACATCGTGCAGCCCACCTCCAGTGGTGTCGCGACAGGCGTGTATAGAGGGACGAATGGAGACGTGTCGTCTTCAGTGATGAGTCGCTTCTGCCTTGGTGCCAATGATGGTCATATGCGTGTTTGGCGCGGTGCAGGTGAGCGCCACAATCAGGACTGCATACGACCGAGGCACAAAGGGCCAACACCCAGCATCATGGTGTGGGGAGCGATCTCCTACACTGGCTGTACACCTCCGGTGATCGTCGAGGGGACACTGAACAGTGCACGGTACATTCAAACCATCATCGAACCCATCGTGCTACCATTCCTAGACCAGCAAGGGAACATGCTGTTCCAACAGGACAATGCACGTCCACATGTATCCTGTGCCACCCAACGTGCTCTAGAAGGTGTAAGTCAACTACCCTGGCCAGCGAGATCTCCGGATCTATCCCCCATTGAGCATGTTTGGGACTGGATGAAACGTCATCTCACGCGGTCTGCACGTCCAGCACGAACGCTGGTCCAACTGAGGCACCAGGTGGAAATGGCTTGGCATGCCGTTCCACAGGACTACATCCAGCACCTCTACGATCATCTCCATGGGAGAATTGCAGCCTGCATTGCTGTGAAAGGAGGATATACACGGTACTAGTGCCGACATTGTGCATGCTCTGTTGCCTGTGTCTATGTGCCTATGGTTCTGTCTGTGTGATCATGTGTTGTATCTGACCCCAGGAATGTGTATATAAAGTTTCCCAGTCCTGGGACAATGAATTCACGGTGTTCTTATTTCAATTTCCAGGAGTTTAGTAAGAGCAAAATAGTTTCAAGAAATGCCATTCACATATCAATGTAATATTTGCCATTCAAAAAAATTAACCAAAAACAATGCAAAATTAACTTGAAAATTATCGCTGTTATTGAGAACACCCAGGCCATTGGTAAGGTAAAACGAAATTTTAAGGTATAATTTAACAAAAGACATTTAATACTGGTAATTAAAATAATGCCAGTGCATCTGCATAAACTTGTAGACAACCCAAATACCGATGCTCCAAAGCCGATAGAAATCAATGATGAGGTTAGACATGGTCGCTATCTCCAATATTGTTTGTTTTATATCTTGGTTTTGAAAAGAAATGGAAGGATCTAACACTATAAGTTATTCAAATCCAAAAGAGAAAATAATTTAATACATTATTTTTTGCCAATGATCAGGTCATTACTACCTCCTCACAAAACTATCTACAGAAAGTTATATATTCCAAAGCTAAAATATAATCACGAAATCTCTGAAAGTATACCCAAAGATATGGCATTTTGAGATAAAACAAATTAAAAAATATGCTTGGATGTTTTTCTGGAGTACATATCAGAAATTAAATGTCTGGAATGTAATGTCGCTCACCAATACAGCAGGGACACCGAATAAAAGTTAAAAAGTATTTCAAAGATGATTAGTATGATTAAAAGAACAAGGGATAAAACTCACCCAAGAGAAACTACACTGAAACTGTATGAAACAATGACAATTCCTTCATTTGTATATGGGAGTAAATCATGGTCCTTGGGAAGAAAGTTTCTGAGAAATGTTTTAAGATTAGCTGAGCAACCTGCATGCACAATGAAGTAATTAGGCAAAAATTAGAAATCTTTACACAATGACAGAACAGAATAATATAAAAATAAATGGCATAAGGAAGTACTAAGAATGAGTGACAATCACATTTCAAGATGGTTATAAGAGAAGTGGAAGACCAAGTAAAAGGTGATCCAAGGAACCAGAACAGGCCAGACAGCTTAATCCATGAAGCAGTGATATGGATAATAGACAGAACTGCTGATTAATAATAAGAGAGAGAGAACTGCTAATTAAAAATGTAAATTACATTTGGAGTTTCCGTGTCACATAACAATCCTTGAAAAAACTTGTTTACACTGTAATTATTTTATTAGAATATCTTCTCTAAATGCCACAATTGTGAACAAACATTTCCTGCATGGTAACCAATTTTTAACTTACATCAAAAATGAAGCCTAACTCATTTGGTGTAGGATGATGCAAGTTACTGTAACATCACCCACTCTGTCTAGATAATAGGTCTTCTATTAAAAAAAAAAAAAAAAAAATGTAATGAAGACTATTCACTGTGGTTTAAGCTCTAAAATCGAGATTACTTATTGGCAGTACATTATTTCAAATCTTAAGTTCATATTTTACCATCGGCTGTGAAAATATCTATATTACCTCCGAATCGACACTGAAGAGCACATTTGGTGGAATTGCTGTTATCCATTCTTTCTAGATTTTTTTTCATCCATGTTTGTACCAGGATCTTACTGTGCAGATTCATGTTTGCAGCCCCCATTTAATGTTGTTAATGTAATGTATTTTGTCTAGAAATAAACATCCCTTTACAGCTATAAGAAAGCTCATTTCTGCGACTTCCATTATCCTATTATCTTGTGTCTCACTCCCATACAGCAATGTTGATCCACCTGCTACTTGAAGTTTCTACTTCTTGAATCATATATCACTTGAAATCTATTTAATTTCTTTTCAAAATCAGATTTCCATCTACATTTAATTCAAATTCTGAGTAAATGAACTGCTTTACTTGATTAAGGATCATATCTTCTATCATAATTTGAGCATGTCTATGTTCCTCTTAACTGCAAAAACCTTTTGAAAGGGCACAATGGTTTTTATGTGAGTAATTTAAAAACTTAGTGGAATACATTGAGACCTGTTGCAAATAGAATGTATAGGTCTTAGTTCATGTAATTTTATATGAAAGGTTTCACAATTGGAGGAGCTAGTTTAGTCTGTGTGTGTGTGTGTGTGTGTGTGTGTGTGTGTGTGTATTAATACTGTCTGTCCCTGTGTCCTGCAACAGAGCTGGCTGGGAGCAGAACACAAAAAATAGCAGAGGTGTGTGGAGGTCGGTAGTTGTACTCTGTCAGATTGTAGCTGACAGACCTGATGTGATCGAGGAAATGTTTAAGTGTGTTTCATAATGCTGTATCTAAAAGTTAAATATGTTTATAGTGAATAAATTTCTTTTTAGGTTGTAAACGAAGTCTTGAAAATTACCAGTACTGTGATATCAAAGCCTAAAAATCAGCTTTCAGCAGGTACTACACAAGAAAATGTATAAACTAATGTTCTGCAATCGTTCATGGCTGAATTGCTGAATTTATTTGGCCCACAACATGCACAACAGCATGGAGAACAAAAAGCAACAACCAGCATACCCCTTACAATATGCTGAGCATGTTCCAGGACTACAAATAGCTACCGATGGTAAAGTATGCTATCTTTTAACAAACCAGAAACTTCAGGAATTCGACACAGATCGGCAAGTAATAAAAACTCTTGTTTTTGGGGTGTCCTTGAAGATTTTTCAATGCATTCTTCACAGCAGTGATAGTGATCATTTACAGAAGATTTAAGAATAAATTGAAAGTTAAATTCTAAAATTAAACAGACTAGGACATGTTAAATGTTCTAGTTATTGAAATTCTAAATGTAAAAGCAAATTAAAAAAACTTAGTAGTTTGTTTAAATCTAAAATTAGCCAACATGAAACGTCATAGTTACTTCAATAAAGTTTACCATATTAAAAAATTAAAGAGACTACTGGTGAATAACTGGAACATAAATTATTATTTATGACGTATGCATTACTACACGATTATGAAGGGCCGTTTTCTTATTGTATGTTGTTGTCTTTTAAATTAAGTTTTACAGCTTTAGAGAACATGGTATTGTATTTTGGCCAGTGTATTTGAATGCATGCATTACACGGTTGTGGCTGTGTTGTAGCTTACCAGTGCTGAAAATCAGTAACAACAATCTTGTCATTGTTACTCTGGCGGAAGGCCGGGGTTTCAAACTTAAAAATTGAAAATTCTTTGCATAAAAAATGTTTAAAGTTTAAGCTGATTGTAATTCAGATGGGGAGGATTCAAATGACTTTAATGTATGGAGTATTAAGTCTAATGTTGGCAGTAGTTTTTGTATTTTAACTGCTTAACGCCTCTCAACAGCGAGGTCTTTAGAGACGGGAAAGGATGGGGGGAAAGGAATGGGAAGGAATTCGGCCATGGCCTTTTGAAGGAAGCATCCCGGCATTTGCCTGGAGTGATTTGTGAAACCATGGATAGTTTTTGTCATAGCCAGGCTGAAAATAAAGGTAAGTGTCAGGTATCTTTAGAAGCATCGGTCAAACCTATTAAGATGATGCAATGGGAAAAAAATAAAGACCAAATTTTAACAATCTTAATGAAAAGGAGAAAGGAATTGATAGAAGAATCTATAAAAAGACGGGAATAAATGAAACAAATGAAATAGGAATTCAGAAAAATGACAGATGAAGTGAGACAAATGATTACGAGGAGTGAACAGAAAATTACAGCAAATGTGAATACGTGATTTGCCCGCTTGAAACACAAAGCAGAAGTGCTGCAACAAACTTTACAAAAGGAATTAAGTACTGCAATCAGAAGAGTGACGGAACTGTACCAAGGAAGTGTGAGCTATGTGAAAATAGGGGAAGGAAGATCAGATTGGCTGGAACAAAGGAATGGACTAAAACTAGGAAGTGCCCTATCACCACTACTCTTCATTGTAAGGGAGCGTGCATAAAACACGTAGCTCCCTTTTGGCCTCCTGTGAACCCCCCCCTCCCCCCACGTAGCCCGACATGGCTTTTCCCTCTGCCCCCCCCCTCTCCCCATGTAACACATAGCTTTTTTCCCTATTGACTCCAGAAGATAGTTAGCACTGTTTTCTGTTGTAAGACTATCTTAAATTACATATGGGGATAATTAAATGGCGGAAATAAATATTTACATGCTGTTGTCTCTCCTGTATCTCATTTTAACTATGACAAATAATATGAACGAAAAGCTACGTGGCCTAGCTCAACCCCCCCCCCCCTCCCCCACATATCCCAACGTAGCTTTACAGCCAACCCCCCCTCCTCCCCCCCCTAGACCAAGCCACATAGTTTATGCACAATCCCTAATCATGGATGAAATAATGCAGAAGGTGGCAGCGAGGATGGTAGAGGAAAACATGAAGGTAATGGCTTTTGCGGATGATCTGAGGAGGTGAAGAAGAGGAAGTACAGCAGCAGTTGGATGTATGGACAGACAACGTGGAGGAGTATGACCTAAAATTTAGTGTAAAGAAATGTGATACATGGTAACAACCAGAAAGAAGAATAGGTTAACCCAGGGAATTGTGATGGCAGAGGAACAACTAAAGAAGGTAAACAGGTTCAAGTACTAAGGGATTGTATTAGAGGAATATGGAGGAAATGATGGCGAGGTAGGTGAAAGAGGAAGACAAGCAGAGGTGTTCCTATGGAGCATTAGAAGCCTGATATGGAATAAATAGGTGCCACAGAGAAGCAAGTGAGTAATTTATCATATGTACTTTGTGCCTACCTTTATTTATGCTGCTGAAACGTGGACAATGAAAAAGCGGGACATCAGCAGAGTACAAGCAAGCGAAATGAAGTTTTCAAGAGGTAGAATGGGAATGGACATAATAAGGAATGAAGTGATTAGATGCACCATAAAAAAAGAACCCCTACAGGAAAGGGTAGAGAGGACCAGACTGAGATGGTATGGACATGTAAAGAGAATGGAGGCTCAGAGAGTCAAAAGAAAAATCCACAAAATTAAGATGCATAGTAAACGAGCCAGAGGAAGACCTAGAGATGGATGGCTGAAAGGAGTGGAGTAGGGTGTATGGAAGAGAGGAGAGGACTGGAACAAAGTGGTGGCAGAGAGGTGGTGGGATGAAAGTAGCAAATGGAGAGGCTTGTGCATAAAGCAGACCCAGCCAGAGGCTGGAAACTGTTGAGGATGATGATGATGAACCAATGAAGACAGGTTCACAGAAGCAGATGAGGTTAAGGAAGTACTTGAAGTAGTGGATAATATTGACAACAGAATCTCTATGAGTAGTTGCGTGAGTGAGGAAGAAGAAAATGCAGCGTTAAGTAGAGACAAAGGAAGTAATGAAGATGAGAATGAATCAAGCGATGAAGAAGAAGAAATTAGGTATTTTATGATAAAAGAAGAGCAAAGAAGAAGAGGAAATATCATTCATGGAATCAACAGAAGACTTAAAAGAAGTCAGCAAAGAGTAATGTTTCTGTGCACTGTATCGAATTAGATGTTACTCTCTACCTACCTGATAATGAGGATGAAGTATTCAAAGAAGAAAGTTGTTTGCTAACTGTAGGTGAAAGTAGAAGAATTCAATTTGATCTAAAAAGATAGAGAAGATTTGATTTTGATAAGAAAAACAATGAAAGCTTAACTGACTGCAAATAAATGTGTCAAAATGGATGGCTTACTAGAAGGACTGAAGAACTGGAAGAGGAAGAAAAGGAGGCGATGTGGGGGTAAGTAATGAAGAAAGAAGAAGTATTGATGGTAATAAAGGAAGTAGTATGAAAAATTTTATTAACTGTGATGAGTTGAAACAGGAAGTAAGATATTTCAAGGAGGAAAAGAAAGAAGAAAGCATGTAACAGGAGACTTACGCCAGTCATCCACTGCAAGCATACATGAGCAACTAACAGGTTACGCGTAGTTGTGCGACTGATCCTGTACATGGAACGTTACTGAATGGCATCCACTGCAAGCAATCTTGAGAGACCTATTGTAGCCGACTAAAGGCGACAAGCGACTGATCCTACCAGAGTTGGATTAATCGCTTGTAGTGGCCGTCATGTATTCCATGTTCTTTTTCATGTATACCGCTGTCTTTGTTTGTTTTACCTATCTATCAGTAATGAGAAATTAATCAGTGTCGTAAATGAGAAAATACTGTTGTGGGAAATGAGAGACGCGGAATTATTCACGTGATATTCAGCAGAAACTGGGCAAAAGTTGCATAAGAAGATGGTAGGTAATGTTGACAAATATACTACCTTAGCTTCTTTAAAACTGATACCTTGTATACACACACTTTACCAGTACATTTTGAAATTACAATTTTTACGATTACTCTACATTTAAATAACATAAATAAAGTATACCTACATTATTACTTCAAGTACACCTGCTAATAAAATATCTACAAAATTCCTATTTCTTGAAAATTATTTGCATTCTTTAGAAAATATATCAATCATTTAAATACTAAGATACCAATGAAATGAAAGAACTGCCGCGAGGCAATATTTATGTGGAAAGGACAAGCAAAATAAACCCAACACTCACCAAAGTTGAAGGGAGGAGGGCAGCAGCAATACAAAACAACACACAAACACTGAAAATACAATATTTTGGTTTAAACTCTTTGTCAAGTTAAAAGAAGAAAGTGGCTGCTCACGCAAGATTTGCGTTCAACGCAGCCACTCATAGAAAAAAATTGACCGTCGTTGGGGATGGGGGGAGCAAAAATAATATAACCGCAAGTATAAATCACAAAATTTTGAGATAAGGTCTATAAAAATATATGAATCTATTGTGCTGGCTAGTGATGGGTGTACAGAGTGAGAATAAAAGATATTATCGGAAATTAAGTCCTAGAGGATGTCTTGTCGGCAGGATGTGTTGATATGTCAATTCCCACCTGCGGAGTTCAGAATGGGAGATAGTATCTGGAAGTAATTTAATTGCTCCGACTGTGAAGCAGTTATTAAGGTCGCGGGTGTTGCGATTACTGGCATGGTGAACAAAAGGGAGGTCTAGGTTTTGGTAGTAAACTGTCTGTGACCATTCATTCTGATGGATAATGAGTTTGAGGCGAGGCAAATGTAGGAACTTTGACAGTGGATGCACGTGAGCTGGTATATGAGATGGGTTGTTGTACAAGTGACATGACCTATAATGGGGTAGGTTTCACCAGTAGCAGGGTTGCAATAGATAGTGGTAGGTGGATGCATACTGCACGCTTTGCAACGGGGTCTCTTACAAGGGAAGGATCCAAATGGTGGTTTATGAGCATCAGAGGGTTGATATTTATGCACGAGTATATTTTTTAGATTAGGCGGTCTGCTGAAGGTGACACGGGGTGTGGTAGGAAGTATAGTGGGAAGAATGCGGCACATTTCAGATAAGGATCTGATAAAGTCATAGCCCCAAACAAAGAATTTGGTTTAGTGATTTCAGGCCAGGGAAAAACTGGGTGAGAAAAACAGGGTTCTGGTTGGTTTTGTGTTGTTTGTGTCAGTGTGGTGGACAATTCTTGACTCTTGGACCATTTCTGGAGGATAATTGCAGCTTATCAGTGCCCGGGTTAGGTTGTTGGAGTAGAGTAAAGGATTCGTGATCAGAGCAGATGCGTTTGACTCGAATGGCTAGGCTGTATGGAATGGAACGCTTTGTATGATATGGATGGCAGCTATCAAAATGGAGATGTTGTAGGTTAGTGGGTTATATGTGACAGAGGTGTGTAAGTGACCATTCTGTACAGAGATGTCGACATCCAGAAAAGTGATGTCAGTCAGAGTAGAACCAGATGAAGTTTAGGCAGCGAGTTCAAGAAGTCAAGGTTTTCATCGTTGGTCCGGATCATAAATATGTCATCGATATACCTAAACCACAAGGTGGGTTGTGGGGTAACCTTTTGAAGAAAACACTCCTCTAGTCTGCCCATGAAAAGCTGGCATAGGAAGGTGTCATGCGAGTGCCCATAACGGTGCCTCGCATCTGATGGTAAAACCTGAGATTGGAAGGAAAATTTTTTTTTGGAAAGGATGATTGAGCCGAAGAAGTGAGGAAATGAGTGGTAGAGAAGGTGAGTGGGGGACGACTGTTGAAGTAATGCTCTATGGCACTGAGGCTATGGCCATGAGGGATGGTGGTAGTGATGATATATCAATAGTGACCAGAAGCAACCTGCTGGTAGGGTTGTAAGGACTGTTGACAGACGCTCTAAAAACTTGGGGGTGTCTTTGACATAAGATGGAAGGGCCTGGACAAAAGGTTATACAGGGTGCGTCACCAAAATCCTGGACAAATCGAAGAGGTTTTTTGAAACAATTTTTTTTTCACAAAATATTAAATATAACAAAAATACTTTTGCATGGTTTATCAGGGACCTCTATAGAAAATAATTATTCAATATATCCCCCTTTAGCTTCAATAACTGCCTCCAGTCTCGGCCTGAAAGCGGTCGCATGCCTCGACGTAATGCAGCCGAGTCCATGGCGGCGAATGCTGCTTCAATGGCGGGTCTCAATGATGCGACGTTTGGATGCCGAGACTCGTTGGACATCCTTTCAACTACGCTCCAAACGTAGTAATCCAGAGGATTTAAATCGGGACTGTTTGGAGGCCAAACTCCTTTGGACCAAAACATGTCCAAATTATCGGACATCCAGTTTTGAACCAAATGGGCTCGTGTGGGCTGGTGCACCGTCTTGCTGGAAAACTGTACGGAGTTCCAGGACGCCACCTGCATCAATCCACGGCTTCACAACACTCGAAATAAACGTTCAAAAAAACTTCTTTTGTCACAGTTTCTTTGTTTTTAAAAAAATGTGGGGGCATGACATGACCCTCGCTCGACACAACACTTAGCACGTGAACACTGGCAGGAAATTTTGTTCTGGCAACAATAGGGATATCCTGTGGATCATGTGCAAGCCGAATCATTTCAACTGCTGAGCGCCCAGCGCGAAGACCTTCGACAATCGCGGCTCTTTTATCATACTCCGCACTTCCCTTCAACATCATGGCCATTTTGAGGTTACCACTGTTTACTAGAAACGTTAGACACTGCAGAGCGCCAAAACACGACCTCTGGCGGAAAGAAAAATGTGGCGGGAAATTTAAATTTAAAATTGTCCGGATTTTGGTGACGCACCCTGTAGGTGCTGGTCAACAAATGCAGAAATGTGTTATGTGGGAGACCCAATGGCAGCAACAGTAGGGCGTTCAGGATTGCCCGTTGTAACGACTATCATTGAAGTGGGGTTGTAGCTTACAGCAGCTTGTCTTAACTACGATCGTGTCTGGTAACCTTAAGTGATTCTATTTACGGTCGCCAATCTCTCGTAATTAACCCAAGGGATAAAGGTATGTTCTTAAAATACAACTTCAGACTTCCTAATTAATTCCAAATTATATATTTTGCAAAAGTTCTTACATAAACTCCGTACCAGTGCAGGCCTAATAGAAAAGCATCAGACTTCTATCCGAAATAAATGATTACAGGTTAAACCATCATCTCACAGTAAGAAACTTCCTCCTAACCTCTAGATGAAAGTTACAGGTTCATCTCGAAGGAAGATTGAGCCCGCACTATTATAACATCACTACTAATTAGTTATGACAATGTTTCTACTAGGATTTGTGGATTTCAAGTTAAAGTAGTAAAAGCTTTACTCTGTCATCATTCCTGCAATTCGTTAGTCTGTGAAATGATTCTGTTATCAAAATATTCTATAAAAATGTCCTCAACTTTTGACATGTAACACGTCTAGATCCCAAATGTATTTAATAGTGAAAAACAGCTTTGACTATAAGTGCAAAGTCAGCTAAAAAACTTTTATGTTCATTATCTCCAAATATATGAGTGCTACCGATCTGTTAATAGATCTCAAACTTTACTAAATTAAATTCTCTATCTGATGGCAATATTATTTCCTCATTATCTATTTCCCTTAATACCAATCCTTTGTTTCCAAAATGATGCTTTGTAGCAGCAATTACGTTCAAACCTTAATTTCCCTTTTATGGCTTATATTTTGTCGGAATCCTTACGAAAATCACTCCATGTGCTCAGTGAAAGCTTCTCTTTAATCTAAATGTCATTTCTATGCCCTCAGATCTGTATGTCTGCAGAAATGTTGAATTGCTAAGTCAGCGAAATATCTTATTTTGTCTAAAAAAACATACTTCCCTTATAGTTATTGATTCCATCTTTTCATGTGTTGCGTATTATCATATGCTGAACATTTTGAGCTCTGAATCTTAGCTGTACCTTGAAAAATAGGTGAAAAAAGTTACTTGTCCAATAATTCCCATGAGCTTGCAAGATCACCAATTGCACGATATCTCCTTAATATAATTTTGTAAAAAGCAAATTTTAGATCTAATTTGAATTGTCACCACCTTTTACACCTCTGAAAATGATTGTGGCCAATACGATTCTAAAAATGTTGAAATTTCTTTATAGTATTTTCGAAAACTTTTACAATAGCTCAAACTCCTTACTAACATGTTTTCTGATCTCAAACTACTGGAAAATGCTTCTAAAATGATCTGCTATTGGTTTTAAGTGTGTTGAGGATCCTTTAAACTGTTTTTGAAGGTATCCTGACATAAGTAAGGTTATGTGACACCATCTTAAGTATCTTGGGCAGAAGATACAGGATGGGGGTCTGGGGGGGTCTTAGGCAGTGGCGGATCCAGGGGGGGGGGGTCAAGACCCCCCCCGGGCTCGGCCTCTGATAATATTTTTATTCTCACTGATTTTAATTAAATAAGAATACTTTGAATAATGGATGGCCAGATCTCACAAAAACATACACGACAGTTACAATGCGACTGTATGCTGTTTATAATATTATGTTGTATCCGATCGGTCATTGTGAACTGAATATTGAGCGCGTAATTGCAACTTTTGATTTTGCCGCGTCGCGCAGCGCGTCGCACTATTCGTTCGCGGCTGCGCGTCCGATGTTCGGTGACGTCACAGCCGTGTAGCTCCAAGCGCTTCTCGCCACTACACCGTTTGATGTATTTACATAAATATTGTCATTTTTGCTTTGTTATGCACGGGTGTTTTTTACTACAGGATGCAGCGTAAAATGTTATTGTGCTGGTGTGTCGAAACGCAATGCATGTAGTGGTTTGTTTAGAAAGATAGATTCATTCTTTTACGAAGAAACCTAGGTTTGGGATTGATAAACACCCAAAACATTTACCTATACTGAGCACTAATGCATATCATAATATGTGTGCTGCCGATGCTTCAACAACTACCTTAACTTTAGATGAAGAAGAAAATATTGCTCTGCTAAAGCTGTTCTATGCTTGCCGATTTCGTGTACATCGACTTCCAGTTCTAATCAGATAAAAAGTTTGCTTTCTCAATTGAAATTTTACTCAGATATTGGATGGTTTGTGAGAAAATACCTAGACGTTTCAACAAAAGCTATATTGATCGGCATATATATATATATCTATCAGAAGTCACACACTGACAACTTTCACTATACGATACAATACAATACATTCATTTTCCATTGATCCCAATATAAGAGACTGGCTCTGTGGGATGTGGAAAGTTGTCAATTTACAGATAAACAGTTGCATAACAAAATAATAAGTACACCACTAGATGTACAGTCATAGTATACATGGTACATTAAACACTTCCATTACAAAACAATACATACACCAGAAGATGTACAGTCATAGCATATATGGTACATAGTGTTGCAAACTGAAAAAAAAATTTTTTAGATTTGTGAAAAAAAAACATGAAAAAAAACCTAGCACCCTCGTTTTTTTTTTTTAAATTTGGTTTTTTTTTCAGAAAACAATATATTTGATAAATTATAGTTTTATTTATGGAACTTACATTTTACATGTGTGTTTTAAACCTTACTAAATCATATAATATCTTACATAATGATTCAAAAATGTATCTATATAGGTAACATAATTTTTTATTCATCTTCTGTCGGTACCACATTCACTAGTATCAGTACTACCATCACTAGTTGGATCGGAGTTGAAATTTTCTGTTTCTTCTTCTGTCCCTCTAGATCCATAACTTCAGAAATAGTTACATTTTCTTTTTACTGGTTGTATTGCATGCAAAAGCTTTTGAGATTGCAATTTTAAATTGTGAGCAACACTGTGAATGAAGACTGCGCCGATAGTTCTGTATTACGGTCTTTTAAGTTTGAATTTAAATCTATTATCATACAAAATAGGAGCTTTATTTGTTTTCAATCGTTGCAAGGAAATTATTCACAATTACTGACAATGACTCAGTATTATCACTATATGCTGCGAGTTTAACAAGTATACGAATATAAGAAAAGCACAACAAGTAATAAAAAGAGGCAAAAAACCGTAGTTAAATTTCCTAATTTTTTTTGAAAAGATTCGTAGGTCTACAGATAAATTTGTAGGGCCTGGCAGCACTAGTTCAAATAGCGAGTATCATTCCAAACAATGGGGA
The DNA here is from genome assembly GCA_031002005.1 of Vandiemenella viatica. Taxonomy (NCBI): domain Eukaryota; kingdom Metazoa; phylum Arthropoda; class Insecta; order Orthoptera; family Morabidae; genus Vandiemenella; species Vandiemenella viatica. Next base: position 380,004,787 of record JARYHS010013630.1, read on the forward strand.
ACGGCCGAACGGGGATTCCTTCTCACATCCTAGCCTTTTCGGGAAGTCCCCTTTCGTAAAAGAAAACTTCAGTCAATGTTACCAATATTTTGTAATTTTTTTTCTACTGAACCAGAAAGATATAGTAGATTTAAAAGTAAGATAAGTACTTAGTATAAACTCACAGTCATATTAAACGATAAATGCCTTAAAAATTTGAAATTTAGTAGTTATGAAAAAAACATGTCCCAGAGAAAAAACATGTTTTTTCAGTTTTTTCATATGTTTTTTCTTTACGTCAGAAAAAAAAACGTTTTTTTTACAACACTAATGGTACATTAAAAAAAAAATCCATAACAAAATAATACATACACCACAAGATGTACAGTCATAACATATATGGTACCGTAAACAATTACGTAACAAACTAAATACATACACCAGGAGATGTACAGTCATAGCATACATGGTAAATTAATTATGTGAACTATATTTACACAAGATACTGGAAGTTATTTTTTAGATACCTTAGAAATAAATTCTTCGACAGAGTAGAAGGAGTTGTCAATTAAAAATTCTTTCAATTTTTTCCTGAATTTATTCTTATCATCTATTAGACATTTAATATGTGTTGGGAGCATATTGAAGATATGTATCCCCGAATATCGGACCCCTTTTTGAACAAATGACAATGACTTGTAAGTCTTGTGAAGATCATTTTTACTTCTAGTGCCATAATTGTGTATTTTACTATTTGTTTCAAACAAAGTATAATTTGTGACTACAAAGGACATTAATGTGTATATATACTCAGGTGCTAATGTTAAAATCCCTAACTTCTTGAACAGCTCTCTACATGAAGTTCTATTGCTAACCCCACACATAATTCTTATTACACGCTTTTGGGCTCTGAACACTTTGTCTATATGGGTAGAATTACCCCAGAATATTATTCCATATGACAATAAGGAGTGAAAATAAGCAAAATAAACTAGCTGCCTCATACGGAGATCACCTAAAGCTGAAATTGTACGAATTGCAAACGTGGCTGCTCCCAATCGCTTTAGTAAGTCAGAAACATGTACTTTCCAATTTAAATTATGATCAATATACAAACCTAGAAATTTCACACTATCTACCTCTTGAATGGACTGGCCTGCAAATTTTATGTCTATGTCAGGGTTAATCTGTGTGATGTACTGAATTGCATATACTGAGTTTTATTAAAGTTTAAAGACAAGCCATTAGCTGTAAACCATTTATTAATCAGTTCAAAGACATAATTTGAAATATATTCTGTAGATAAATCTGGAGTGTTTTCAATTCCTATGTTTGTGTCATCTGCAAATTGGACAAATTTTGAGTTTTAGATGAAACAAAGGGTAGATCATTTATATATATTAAAAACAATAGTGGCCCCAATATAGAACCCTGAGGTACTTTACATCTGATTAATTTCCACTCAGAAAACAGTGGACCTCTTAAGGCAGCCTTAAAATTCTCCATTGATACTTTCCGTTTTTTATTCAGAGGGTAAGAAACTAAGCCATTTATTAACAATGCCATCTATACCATAATACTTAAGTTTCTGTATCAGAATTTTATGATCTACACAGTCAAATGCCTTTAGATAAGTCACAAAAAATTCCCACAGGAATTAATTTATCATTTATTCCTTCTAAAATATTGTCAGTGAAATGCAAATATAGCTTGTTCTGTTGAATGACCCTTTTGAAAAACCAAATTGTGATTTAGTTAGAATATTATTATTTTTTAGATGTTCATAAACTCTATTGTTCTATGCTTTCTCAAAAACTTTGGAGAAGGCCTGTTAGTAATGAAATTGGTCGGTAATTCGATACAGCTGCCTTATCTCCCTTTTTATAGAGTGGTTTAACTACAGCATACTTAAGCCTTTCTGGAAAAGTACCCTCAAGTAAAGATATATTAAATAGATAACTTAGTATATTACTTAATTCTGTGGAGCACAATTTAATTAATCTGCTGGAAATCCATCATAACCACTTGAGTATTTGCTCTTAAGGGATCTGATAATTTTTCTTATTTCTTCAGGAGTAGCTAATTTTATAGACATTTAAATTTTTCTTGGAAGCCTTTTTTGACAAAACCCATACTGTGTGTCACTGAGCTATTAGCAGTCAACTTATCAGCGACAGATAAAAAATGTTTATTAAAATTATCAGCAATTGAAAAATTAGATTCTACTGAATTTTCTTTGACAAAAATATCATTACCTGTTTGGTTACTCTTTCCTGTTTCCTTTTTTACAATGTCCCATATTGTCTTATTTTATTTTCAGAATCATGAATTTTATGTTTGTAGTACATGCTTTTAGATTCTTTAATAACCTTTTTCAGTATTTTGCAGTACTGTTTGTAATGTGTTTTAACATTAGCATTCTCACTGTTCCTAGAGGCAATATACAACTTCCTTTTATTAATACATGATGTTCTAATGCCAATAGTTATCCAAGGCTTTTGTTCTTTTTGAGAAGCATGACACTTTTTCAAGGGGAAGCAACTTTCAAAGAAATTTAATATAATGTTGCTAAAAATGTTGTATTTTTCATCCATACCTTGAGCACTGTAAACCTGTTCCCAGTTGTGGTATTGAGGCACTTTCTAAAACAAGTAAATGACTCATCATTTATTACACGCTGAAGTTTAAAGACAATTACTCTTAGTGTTAGTTCCTATTGAAGTGTTGATAGTTAATAATTGGGGCATCGTGATCCGAAAGTGCAATGATGGATGGCTTGATGGTATAACTGAATTTTGAGGTATCTAGGAAAACGTTGTCTATAGCTGAGTGACTATTATTCATTATTCTAGTTGGAAAATCAACTACCTGAGTTAAATTGAATGATCTGACTAATGATTCTAACATGACTTTACAGGGTAAGTTATTTAGAAAATCTACATTAAAATCACCACATACGACTATGTTGACTTCTTTTCTGCTTAAAAATGTTAATAAGAGATCAAACTGGTTCATAAAAACAGAAAAGTTTCCCGACGGTGCTCTATATACTGTTACTATCATGAAAATTTCATTATTGAAACTTAGCTGTGTAGCACAGGCTTCAAAATGTTGGTCAACACAATATTTGGCTTGTTTTATCGCATAAAGACCAAGACCTTTACAGAAAATATTATGTTTTATTTACAGTAACGCCCTTGAGTTGCCACACAGTCAAAAACACCTCTAAAGCGATTCATAAAAGAACCATTAATACCTTTCGATGATTTTATTGGTAAAAATGGTGTGTTGCTAACTCACCAGCGAAATAAATACCACAAAATAGCTGTCGAAGCTGGAAAAAGCTTTTTAACAGCTTTTCACAAAACTGAAAAGCAAATTTAGCAGTAAAAAAAATGACAAAAGTTAATGAAAATAAAGTTAAGCTTACGACCAATTGCCAAAACGATAATTTTTTGTGTTCATCAAGATATATTGTTACGTGGTCATCGCGATGAGGACAAATTTTTCGATAAAGAAGCAAGTAACAACAGCACGGTAGTTGATGAAGGAAGCACTTTTAAAATTCCGTGTAGAATCTCGTTTCATAGCATAGCAGCATCATTTAGAGACTTCTAAGTCTAATGCAACATTCATCAGCAAAATTGTGCAAAATTAGTTGATTGATGTTTGCAATGAAATCACTTAGGAAAGTATTTTACTGAATGTGAATGTAACTTAATACTTTTATATTTTATTCGATTAAACAACAAACATAACACATACCTCACAGCTCAGCCTTTCATTAAAATACATACACAATAGTATAATAAAGGAAGTTTTGTGACTTTCTGTGATACTTACGATATGCCTAGATGTGATGATAACGATCTAGGCGATATGGAGCTTGCGAAAATAGTTGCAAATTTTGATATGCTGTACAAGCAACAGTCCTGTTCTTAATAACATGTTATCTATGTCATCCAGCCATTTCTTGCCGTTAGTAACTAGGACACAATGAAATTGCCAATTCATCCGCTAAAAAGGAATTATTTTTTAAAAAAGAATTTGGAGCTACAATGCGAGACGCGTTGGGTTGAGAGGCATAATGGCCGTCTACAATTTTATGAGACTGAAAATTTGTAGCGCTCTGGAAAAGATTTCTACATGGCAAGACAACGAAAATGCTAATGACGCGCCTTGCTTACTGCAAAAATTGTTCAATTCAGACTTTATAATATTATCTATCTGCTTGAGCGGGGTTTTAGGTAGGTACCTAAATATTTTATTTATTACCTTATGTATGTACTAATGCATGAAAGCAAAAATTTAATAACTTACTAGCAGTTACCCACGACTTAGTATGTATGGAAGTGTCTTATAGTGTAAGAGTTTTCTTTAACAATAATTACGGTAATAATAAAAATACGGCAATAATGAAAATTTATTTGCGTCCTAAATGAAAAAGCAATTCCATATATTTATCCTCCAAAAAAGTCAAATTATTTTCTGTTTCGATATTGGTTTAATTTTGACGATATATTGATTACACCAATTACTTCTGCTTTAATATAAGAATTTGTGTGGATTAAAACTAATCTTACGTGGTATCACTTAAGATCGTCAGGACTTATTTTTAATTTCCTAAGCTTTCTCTGACGCCATATTACTGATTTCAGCCGCAAGTAATTAGTTCTAACTGATCAACTTTCAATCACAATACAGAGAATGTATTGATGCACGTGTGAGAGATATTTCTGAGAACGTTTCAGCAATTGGAGGGAATGCACAAGTACAGTAGAGTCAAGGTGGGAAGAGTTCAAGGAAATAATAAGAAAGGGGTAAGAAATATATATTCCGAAACAAAAAATTAAGTAGAGAACCAGTGTACTGTAATAGGGAGGTGAGGGTGTTAAACAGTTAAGGGGCAGCAGGATAGTAGGGAATATTTAAAAAACAACTAAACAAGTACTTGATAATAGCTAAGAAGGTGGCTAAAGATTGGTTTATGAAGAGTATTGTCAGAGCAGTGGGACCATTGACTGATGCATCAAGAAATTTCTTTGTCTATGTTAGAAAACAGACGGGAAGGGAGGGTGTTGAGACGCTTATAGATAAGGATGGAGAAGAAGTTACTGAAGATTTTAAAAAGGCAGAGATTTTAAGTAACTGGTTTAGTGAACCATTATTGACAGTGAAACAGGAACGGCAGGGGGGTGGGGAGGAAATCGGATAACGAGCTTAACAACACAATTAGAAATGAGCAGACTAAAAATTTGAATTTCATCCTGAGAATATCATGGAGGATCTAAGAAGGCTGAAAAAATGTTAAGGGGCTGGTGTAGATAATATTACAACATATATCATAAAGATAGCCAGATGTGGCATTGTACCTTATCAAGAAATATTTAAATTGAGTCTGGATCCTTTATGCATACCAGAGCACTGAAAAAGTGCGATAGTAGCGCCGGTACATAAAGGAGGAGTAAGTAATAGAGTCCGAAAATTATAGGTCAATCAGTTTTAAATCAGTGGTAGGTAAATTAATGGAGTAATATATATGAGGAGTGTAAGTGGTTTTCAAGAACCCCTTTAGGCAAGATTATTCATGCGAAACTTGGTTGGTGGTATATATGCAAGATATTTCGGATGAAATGGACAAGGAAGGCCAAATTGACAGTGTAGCACTAGATCTTTCAAAGGATTTTGACAGAGTGAGCCACAAAATGATAGTAAATAAGGTAAAAAAACTATTGGAATGGATGAGAAAGTGTATGGTGGATAGAAGAATTTTTAAAAGGTAGAAAACAAAAGTTAGCTTAGGAAATGCAGCATCAAAAGAAGTGGAATGTATTGGAACCATTGCTATTCATTATTCTGATGAATAATTGTGTTGGTTTACTACCAGAATTTGTATTGTCCGCGGATGACATAATGCTGTATAAAAGGATAAAAATGGAAGAGGACTGCGAACAGCTGCAGGGTGATCTGGACAGGATACCTAGTTGGGTTGGTAAACATGAGATGAAGATAAATGCAATGAAGATATAGCTTATTAGATACACAGATAAATAAACTAAAGGTTGATTATGATTATAAGGTGGGGAAAGAATTGCTTGTTTAAGACTTGAAATGTAAATATCTTAGTATTACATTTGATAAGCTTAACTGGGCAGGACACATTGGACAGTCAGTAGGAAAAGGTTTCAAAATTCTGCACTTGTCGGTAAGAGTGATGAGGGGATGTACAAGAGAAGAAAAGGAAGTGGGTTACAAAACTTTGGTCAGACCATTGCTTGAATATGGTAGTATAGTAAGGGACCCACATTTTGAGTATCAAATACAGGAGTTGGAGAGGGTGCAAAAAAGGGCTGCTAGATTTGTTTCTGTAAATTATTGTGAGTGCAATCAGTAACAGATATGATAAAAGAGCTGGAATGGGATTCATTGCAAGACAGGAGGAGGGTGAAGAGGGTCATGGGAGTCTACAAGGCGTATACTGGTGATGAGGCATTGAAAGATATTGGCATTAGAATTAAAAGTAATGCATGTATGGGAAAAGATATCCGTGACTACAAGCTGACACTCGATTTCAGGCACAAAGGTGTAGGAAGATTCTGTTTTTAGGTAAGAGTGTCATGGATTGGAATAAGTTACCAAGAGAAATGATGAATAATTTACCAAAAAAGTTGAAAGAATTAAAACTTGAAATTTGTAGAGGGCAAATGTAGGTGGGTGCATGAGAAGACTAAGAAGGGTGCGTAGGGAAATTGCTACCAGAGCGTGCACTCCATTGCAATCAAAATTAAATTAAATAAAATTAAGCACCTTTGATTTTCGAACGGCAGTATTAGTGGTGGTTGTAGTTACTTTGAAATGTAGCCTGGACAGAATGACTGCTGCCATGTTTTGTTAGTGTATAAGGCACGATGGATTTAGTTCTGTAATTCGCGCGATGGAGCATAAGATTTTAGGATTCCTAGTTGATTTTTTTAATTTCAGTGGTCCCTTATTGCTTTCGTCAATTAGTACGTAAGTAATTCGACCTTTATGACGATTTTAACTACAATCTAAAATGTACATTACAAAATCAAGGTTATGAACGTTACTTAATACCAACTGCGACTAAAACTGAGAAAAATAAATGCCCTCGTCACTGTATTCAAACCTTCCTTTCAGTCGTGCCTCGTATCTAGCTGACATGTAAACACCGTTTTACTTTTTGCTGTAAGAGCAAAATTTCCTACTCCGGAGCTATTAGTTTATCAGTTGCATTAATTTTCACGCTTTTAAACGAATAGCATCATTGAATATGTAATAATGTTCTTGCTCTGATCTCTAAAAGCAATGAGTAAATGTGACAGTACTGGCTAGGAAGTTGAAGGTTTTTAGTTCTGGTAAAATGCGAATTAATAATGACTTTTCCCAAACTAACTATTCATTTTAAGATTCTTATTACGTTTAAGTTTTTTACCACGTTTTATTCACATATTATGTTTCTTTTAGTGTACAAAACTGAGAACTAAATAATCGAAGTGAAAAAATAAAACAGAATCTAAGCAAGATCGTAGTGTGATCTTTTGTCAGTGTTTATTGAATGCTCATACCGAATACTGAGTGATCTGTGCACTTATTTCTCCTTCTAGAAATAGTTATAATTTCATTCTCCATTCCTCAGTACATACAAGTCGCATGCTGTATTCGCAGATTTTAATCTGGAACATAAGCTCTTAATATTTGAAAGTACCATCTTAATTGCTGAAGAATTTTTTGCATGATGCCATTTCAAAACATCAGGCACACGCAGGTTTCTCACAGATTTATAATAATATACATAGATTTTATTAATTACTCAGTTAGTTAGAAATATACCTTATTATATTTTTCAGGTACTTGTACAACTATATCCTTAAGCAGAGTATTGCAGACGAACACAATTGTTTTTAAAAAAGTTCTACTGACGCAATAAATGATACAATGAGTGTTCTGAGATAAAGAATGGAACAAATGTTTTGAAGAGTCAAAAGAATTTGGCGAGAAATTTGCGATGGAAATTTAATGCCCCAGAACAGTGCCGATATAAAAGCATAGAGCCAATACCTAACTGTTCAATCAGTTGAAGAGTATTTCGGTAGGGATGTATACATCATACTTCTAGATTCTATAATAAATGATCCACAAGACCATTTGTCTCCTGAAATACTTTATTTAAACTAGTCGTTTTTGTTCCGAAAGTAAATTATACCTATACTAATGAAGATGTTGAAACAATTAAGCAACTCACATTCGATTATAAGCAGGTAATAGACGACACTCCATTATCAGTCATTATAAGCGAATATTGGCTGATAGTAAAATGGCAACGGAATCAGAACATTCCGCAAGCCGATTTCAAATCTAATATACAAATGTCATGCTAAAACATATCCCATCGTAAACACATATTTATGTAATCTTGCTACACTACCAGATAGTATCCTGTTGGCAGAGAGATCTTTTTCTGCTCTCAGGAGGCTCAAAACTTGACTTCGAGCATCACTGGCAGAAGATCACCTAACTGGACCGGTACTTCTGCACGTTCACAAAACCATACTCATTCAAGTGGAAGAAGTCATAACAAGATTCGCTAGAGTTCAGAAGAGAATAATTTATTTCGTTATTTGATTAAAATTATTTTGATATAATGCAATTAAATTAGTTTATCTTTTATTTATATATAGGTACTATTATAATTTTGAAACATGTCCTAGTTAGACCTCAACTACGTGACCCCCCCCCCCCCCCCCCCGACCCAAAGGCTGGATCCGCCCTTGGTCTTAGGAGCCAGATGGCAAATGGAATGGTGTGAAAGATCCTGTAAGGGAGCGTGGAGGCTGAGGAAGGAGCAGATTTCTGTGCAGATTGAATTAGTGGGGTCAGTGGTATGAGGTAGGTAAGTGAAGGTGTCAGAGAGCTGCCTGAGGGCTTCCACTATGTGGTCGCTTCGATCCATGACCACAGTGGCCGATTCCTTATGAGCTGGGAGAATTATAAAGTTTTTATTTTTTGAAAGTTCACTCATAGCCCAATTTTCAGTACTGTTGAATTTAGGAAGGAAGGTGATGAGAGAGTTGACATGAGGAATTCTTGAAATAGGAGTAGGGGATGGTTTTGAGGTAGGGGAGGTGGATCTAACAAGGATGGAGGTAGGAATTGTAGGAGGCTGGGTTCCAGGTTATCACATCAGCCGTCACCCCTGCCTATAGTATTGAAATAATACCACCAGTTGAGAGTGCAGCAGAATGAAAAGGAGTACTTATTAAGAGTTATCCGATCAAATTTAGGGGAGGGAGAGAAAGTAAGACCCTTTGAAAGAACTGATAGTTCAGGTTCAGAGAGGAGGGTGAAAGAAAGATTCACAATACGGATTTTGAATTCTCCAGTGGTGGGGAGTGGGTAGGGGTGGGGGTGATGGGAGTGGGTGACAGAGGTGCAGGGTGGGGAAAGTTGAGAATATGAGAAATAGATGGCGTTGTGTCAACAAGTGGTGGAGGGGTAATGTGTTGCCTGTTATGTGGGTTGGAGAGATGTAGGCCCAAAACAAAGTAGCTCTTGCAGAGGGAAGAGAGCTTTGAAAGAACTCCACAAGTGGGAATTGGCATATCAACACATCCTACAGACTTGACATCCCCCAGGCCTTAATTTCTGATAATATCTTTGATCCTCACTCTGTACACTCATCACTGGCCAGCACAATAAATTCATATATATTTATAGAGCTTATCTCAAAAATTTTCAACATATTTTTTATTTATTATTATATTATTATTATTATTATTATTACCCATTTCATCTTTCTTGTGATTTATACTTACGGTTATATTACCGTTGCACCACCCCACCACCTCCAAAGGTCATTTTCATTCTATGAGTGGCTGTGAGGAATGCAAGGCTTGCGCGAGCTCAGCCACTTACTTCTTTTAACTTGACAAAGGGGTTAACCAAAAATATTGTATTTTCGGTGTTGGTGTGTTGTTTTGTGTTGCTGCTGTGCTCCTCCCTTTAACTTTGGCGAGTGTTGGGTATATTTTACCTGTCCTTTCCATATAAATACTAAAGTACTGAATACTAAGGTACTAAATTGAGGGAATTGAAAGGAAGCGTGACATCTCCTCAAAGGGGCTTCTGTACAACATAATTGGTGAAATACTGAAAGTAATTTGGGATGTGGCATCAATTCACCTTCTTTGATTTCTGAGAACTAGTGCAATAAATCCGCAACGCTCTAACCTATCTCTTGAACCATCAACAATTGGATTCCCCACTACCCAGACAAAGTGCAGAAAAAAGGATCATAGCAATTCTGACAAACAGTTTCTTGAAATCGAGAGATCAAAATTAAAGTTATTAGCAGTGCCGCTAACGGAGATAGTAATATTCAGTTTTTGCAGTCTACTCCCATTTCTTAGAATGTTCCTCTTCACAGGGAACTGGCAGTATGGAATAAACTGCAGCAAGTTTTCACTGAGAGGACAGAACTCCAACATCTCCACACGCACCTTCTACATATTCATCGCCCTGGTCCACTCAACACCACCCACAACAGTAGATTACTAACCACCTGACCTCAATGAAATTTCTTTATACGAGGCCAGAACGTTAACCGTTCACCCACCACGCTCGGGAGCGTAAAGCAATAAGTAAAAAGAGAGAAATAGAGATTGTAAGGAATGTAAACAGTATTGTTTCTATTTTAGTTTAGCTAGTAAAAATATCTATGCCAGACGATCATCATCATGTGCATGCCTGGCATCTCACTTTTAGCAAGAATAAGGCTAATGCTGAAATATTGTGCGTTTCTTGTGGTTGTTCTTTTTTATGTTCATTCCCAGCCGCCTTCATCTGTGGCAAGTGTGGCGTCATATTTCCTTATCCTTCCTTAGTTTTATATATATTTCACCAGATGGCCGTCGTCATGTACATGTCTGGCTCCACCTGGTGTCTCACTTTTGCAAGAATAAGGCTATACGCCAAAATATGGCGCATTTCTTATGTTTGTTCTTTTTTGTGTTCATCGTTCCCAGCCACCTTCATCTGTGGTAAATGTTGGGCCATATTTCCCTATCCTTCCTTAGTTTTATTGCCTTAAAGCATTTTCCCGTTCATTGTTGTTAATTTGGATAGGAGAAAAACCACCGCTTACCATAGTACAGGATTCCTGCTGCATCAAGACATGAAAAAAAGTACATAGAGTAGAATTTTCAAGCTTATAGCACTTCTTAAGTAGTAGAGAGAGAGGGCTGCCTGATGGAGGCTAGCAGCCAACTGAGTTAGGCAACAAGGCTGGTAGCTCATGGTGGGGGAAGAACAACATGGCAGGAAGTGAGGGTGGAGTAGGAAGGCATAAAGCACAAAATAATAAACCTACACATATGAACCCATCACAGAAACATGGTAAATGTCAGCTGATAGTCCTAACTTGCCTTTTACACCATGTATGTATATACACAAAAACTGAGAATTTTGTGAAGTAAAAATATTTGGAATTTAAAAAATTAGCAAACAAATTTCAAAGTTACAAACTACTTAAAGATAGGCTCTGGTGAGTGATGGTTCTGTTGGAAAAGGTAGGAGGTGAGGATAATGGGTGGAAAGGGAGGAGAGGAAAATTGGCCCAATCTTAAATTTAGTCCTGGTGGTTGTCTGGCACCCAGTTGGTACTGTTAAGCCCTCCTTCTGAATTCCGAGATGGTGCTTTTGTCTGGGAGGACTCTGATGGCGTAGACCGTGAAGTATGTGTCGAAATTGTTGGTGCTGTGATGGTGGCATGATAAGATACAGGATGGTCAGGGTCTCTGTGAATACCGATTGTCTGTGACCGTTCATTCTGATGGCCAGTGGATTAATGATCAGACCTATGTAGGAGGCTGGGCAATGGTTACAGGTGAGTTGATATATAAGGTGGAAGGATACACAAGTGGCTAGACCTGTGATTGGGAAGCTTTCCCCAGTTACGGTGGTGGAATGCAGATACATTTTGTATTGAAGGATTTCAAACCTGGGAAGTATCGGGTGACCAAAACGGGTGGTTGGTTTTATTGTGTGGTTGGCTGTTGATAGGTTGAGCGGGTTGTAATGTGCCCCATGAAACTTGCTTATGAACTAAATCTGGTGGGTACTCTCCAGGGGTCGCACTTTCTCACCCAATTTGACCAGACCACAATACTATATGACTCCTTAGTGTTCTGCCGCACCCTCTGGTGGAGATACCATTTTGCCTTGAAGAGCAGTGATCCGGACACTCAGAATGATCCTGGAGCCCAGTCTCCAAAGATTCCAACCACCCTCCATTCTTGACCCACCACCTCTCCACAAAACCACCCTCTCCAATTGTTTCAAGATCTGGTTCCACCAGCTTGCCTTCTCTCGGTTTCGTGAAATCACTTTCCAGTGGCACCAATCTGACTCTTTCAGAAACCTGGGCTTTTATCTATTCCAAACTAGATCATATGATAAGGGCTCAACGACGTTGGTCACGAATTGTTGTGACGAAGTTAGTGAAGTACCGAGTCAGTTATCTGCCACTAACATTTACCACCCCCTTAACCATGATCCCACACCTGCAGTCAATGACAGTTTAGTGGACCCCTCCAAAGTCCTTATTTTGTCTCGTTGCTCATGCCAAAAAAGCCATGCACACCTTTCCTATACCTACTTCCTAAAGTACATAAGCCTGGCAACCTAGGATATGGTTCACCAACTGAGCTGATCTCTGCCCTGGTGGTCCAACATTTACAGCCCATTGTCAGCCAGCTTACATTCTCCTACATCAAAGACACCCGACACTTCCTCTCTCGGTTGTCTACTGTGCCCACACCTATTCCCAGACTCCTCCTTAGTAAAGATTGATGTGACCTCCCTATATACCAATATACCCAACTGTGATGGTCTCAGCGCCATCGAACATTTTATAGACCAGTGTCCCCCCAATAGCCTCCCCAAAGATCCTTCCTAATCACCCTGGCCGAGCTAATACTGAACAATAACTTTTTCTCATTCGATGGCAAAATTTACCACCAAGTAGCAACACAGCCATGGGCACCTGTAAGGATCATTCATATGCCAACCTCTACTTAGGCCGTCTGGAACAGTCATTCTTAGTTGGAGCCCATCTGAAACCCCTTTTGTGGGTCAGATTCATTGATGACATTTTCATGATCTGGACCCATGGGGAAGACAACCTACCCAGTTTCCTCAATAAACTCAATACCGCCAGCATTCTGAAATTCACGTGGACTTAATACCACACACATGCCACCTTACTACATGTCGACTTATCTCTCCTGAATGGCTACATCAACTCATCTGTCCATATCAAATCCACCAAATTACAACAGCGCCTTCATTATGATAGCTGCCATCCTCATAACGTTAAATGCTCCCTCCCCTATAGCCTGGGCATTCGGGGGAGAGACATATGTTCCAATGAATAGGCCCTTCAACAATAATCGAGCAACATCTTCGATTCCCTAATATCCTACAATTACCCAACAGATTTAGTTCATAAACAAGTTTCCTCTTTGGGAGTATTATTATTTTGGGAAGAATGGATCTCATTTCCTCTCTGCCCCTCCCAGAACTTGTTTCAGCAGGCCTCCTAACCTCAGCTAACTTCTAGTCCACAAACATAGTCTTCCTCGTCCCAACAGTCATCCACAAGGCTCTTTCTCATGCAATAGACCCTGCTGCAAGATGTGCAACATACACCATCCCACCACCACAATCGCCAACCCCGTCACTGGGGAAAGCTTTCTGATCATAGGACACACCACCTGCAAAACCTCCCATACCAGTTAACATATAGCCACTGCCTGGTTTCATATATTTGTTTGACCACAAATCCACTATCCATAAGAATAAATGGCTACCAACAAACTGTATTCACACAGAAGCCAAAGCACCCAATAGCTGTCCATGAAATTTCTAATGACACAAATAATTTCAGCTTTTATTTCATGATCCGTGCTGTCAGAGTCCTCCGTAATAGCAGCAGTTCCTCTGAACTCATAAGGTAGGAACCAGCCTACCAGTACAAACTGGGGACAAGGCAACCACCTGGTCCCAACTGAGGATAATATCCAGTCATTATTATTATAATTATATAACATCCTCTCGTAGCCTCCATCCCCTTTGCCTAAATTGAACCACCACTAACTTGGAGGTGATGTTTAACTTCAAAGAGTCTTTTGTTACATTATTTTGCTCTTTCCGCCCACCAGATATCAGTTTTGATAATAGCTCTGAATCACTGCCCCTCTACCTGTCCTCAGTGCGAATTTCCGCCCACCATTTTCTTGATCAACAGTCATTCTGGGAGGCATTCTCCCATAACCCTCCCCCCCTCCTATAATGTTTTACTGTTGATATTGGGTTGTACCAAAAACTTCTATATCTTGTCTGTTTTTGTCTTTTCTGTATATTCACGCCCCTCATCCATCCTCTAATTTGTTATCCTATTGCTACTTAGCGCCTTTCATTTCATTGTTTACTTTATATAGCACCTTGGCGACTGATCTTCACTCAGCATCATTCAGTTTCTATTCAATATGAAATATTTTGAGTAAAGTTGATTAAACTTAAATGTTTTCCTTGAAGGCTTCGTAGGCAAAGTGCACAGTTCCATGCTCCAAACCAAAAAGAAGATAACTAACATTGGTAGGCTTACTGGTGACAAAATTCTATGAGATGAGGCTATAGCCATTTCTGAGATACCAAATACCAGAATTGCTCCTTCTTTTGTTTTGTAAAATCCTGTTACAAACTTGAAAAGCAAAACGTTATCTACATATGAAATTTCATCGAAATCACTAGAGCCCTTTCCAAGACTGGTTTACCACCTCATAAACTGCTTTTAAAGAAAAATGCTATTATTTTAAATATAAATCATAAAGCTTATTAGGGATTAATTAACCCTTTGACTGCTCTTGACGTGTTAACGCGCGTGGCTACTACTACACCCAGGTGGTCCAGCGTTTATACATGCGCCACCTTGCCGCCCTGTCTGTGCTCCAGACGTGTATACAGGCGCCACCTAGCCGCCCTGTCTGTGCTCTGGACGTGTTAACACGTCGGGCCGCTCGGGTACCTGTGTGCTCTGCACGTGTTAACGCGCTAGCCTCTTAGCGGCCTGGTCATGAAGATATATTTCCACCCAGGGTGGTTAGTTGTTTTCCTCATTCGGCCCTTGAACGTTGGCAGCTGCGATCTAATTTGTGTTGCTCTTTTCCTTTTAATTTTCACTGAGAAAAGGGAACATCGTCATGTTTGTACAGCGGAAGAAATCAAGGAGATTCTTAGTAGAAGCGACAGTGAATATGATCTCGATGTAATATTCCTAAGCCATGTACATCAGCAAGTGGAAAATGACCATTTGTCTCCACCAGATGTGAAAATTCTTCAGAATTTGAAGCTACAGATAGTGAGGGCGAAATGTGTGAAAAAAGATAATGCTTTAGTGACACGTTTGACCGCATGTGCTTGACGATTAAGCTGCAGGATACAAGTGTGGATTAGGTTAACATTCCAGCAGATTGGCATTTTTCCTGATATTTCTGACAGAAGATCATATGATATCTATTGCTGATGAGACCAACAGATACGCAAGAATCAATTCACACTATATTTTCACTATGAAGTGGTAAAAAGTTCTTTTTCCACATTCTCGAACACTGCATTTTAAATGCTCACACACTTCACCGAGTAGTAACCGGACGAAAAATGCCAGTTGCAGAGTTTCATCTGCCTCAGGTAAGGGGGCATCCATAAATTTAAATTAAGTGAGGTGTTTTTCAGGATTTCTGGACCCTCCCCCCCCCCTCTTGTAAGATCTGGTCCGACCCTTTCTTTTTAGCTCTACAGTCCAACAAAAATTTCAAAAATCTCACGCGAGATTTCCGTTGACCCCCCCCCCTCTTCCCCTTGGTAATATTTCGCCGGACCCCTCCCCCCCATTTCACCTCATGTAATTTATGGACGCCCCCTTAGACAACTTGTTGAAGCATATACCACAGAACAGAAAGAACCTAGCAATGGAAGACACTCTGATAAAGAATATCGTCAAGGTATTACTGGGAGACAATTTCCAAATTTCATTCATATTGCAAATTCAAAGAAGAGCACGCCAATGCGTAAATGCGCTGTAAGTTCGAAACAGGAAGTGCGTCGAGAAACCAATGCAGAACATGTAATGTACCACTGTGTGTTGTACCATTTTTCAAGGCTTATCACACAGAAATAATTTTTAACCATGGGTACTGCAGAGTAATAATTATATTACATTTATACGCCTCTAAAACTGAACGAAATACAAAAAACAAAAATTATTTTTAACTTCGCCAGTGGCGGTCCATAGCCTGGGTCAAAAAGAAGACTGGAAAAAATGTGCAGAATTTGTGAAAGGTATTCAGAAAGGTTCTCTAGAGATAAATTACTACGCTCACAAACTAAAAACATTTCAGTTGCTGTAATATCTATTTAGTATATGAAGTACCTGCATGTTTGCTTACGCAGACATTCACTTTTAGAGGCGCTTTAAATTGAAAAACTGTAGATGTTATATTATTAACAACATTTATTTTGTATCTGGGATTTCAAATCGCAGAGTGACATCAGAAGAACGTCACACACAACGCTCCAGACATATTCAGCACACAGCAGTCCGATCCGTGTGCCCAACTCAGCAGCGCAGGTATTGGTCGAACGCGGCATTCCAGGGCAGGTAAACAGCTTAGGCGTAAACAAAGCAGCACTCAGCGAGGGCTCGGCCGGGGAAACCGTAGTTAATGGTGCAAGATTAGTGGAAATTCACATAGACGAGTACATTATCAGCGCTAAATTCATTTACGCCGATAAAACTATGCTTATACCTTGCATTAAACTTGCACCTGATCCAACCGTGCCTTTCCAAATGATAAGAAAACAATTCCCAATAGAAGTAACCTTCGCTATGAACAATAATAAAGCACAAGGCCAGACAATTAAAAAGGCAGGACTGTATTTATTAGAACATGTTTTTTTCATTTGGACATCCTTACATGGCTTTTTCACGAGCTTGTAGATTCAGTAATATTTATTTTTGTGTTAAAGACACAAATGGTCAAAAATTAATTGCTAATATTGTTTTCAAGTAGAGAAGAATGAAAAAATGGAATCTGATAAATCCAATATTTTTAAATATTTTAAAAATGTTTTAACATTAAATATGTAGTATTTAATTATTACTTCTTACAATAAAAGTGATATTTATCACTACTCTTCAAAATAAAATACCTTTCATTAATAAATACTTGCATTTAATTAATTTGGGTTCTCCGCCGTATGGTGTTGAAGAAAAACAACAACGAGCTTTCGGCGGCTGGCTCTGCCGCCATCTTCAGGTCTGATGTTATGCAGGGGGCACCAGAGCTGCACTGGCAATGTCTGACACCCGCATGCCTTTATAAGGCCTGGCCTCTCCCCTCCATTCGCTCCATCCCGTGCCGTCTGTTTTGCGCTCGTCGTTGATTGGCTGGCGGAGCAAATGTCAAAGCCAATCACGGTGAGCTGGAAACTACATTTCCCATCTGTGCCTCACTACCTCTCTGATTGTAATGTGGATGTTTCAGAAGTGAGAGAGCCAGTTTCCATGTGTCACTAAGCCAAAGACCCGTGTCCCTATTAACCGTGTTATTATCCAGCCGTATTTCTAACGCTTCTTTGATGACTGACTCCCAATAGAAAGAGAACTTGGCCAGCACCTTCACATTACCAAAGTCCATTTCATGACCATTTTCAATCACATGCTGGGCGACTGCAGATTTCTCCATCCGGAACAAGCAGATGTTGCACTCATGCACTGCCACACGAGCCTTGATGGTCCAGATCGTCTGACCGCTATAGGACTGGCCACATTGGCATGGTATACTGTAAACACCAGGAGTCATCAATCCCAAATCATCCATCAGGGGCTGGAGCCAGTCACGGATCTTGGCAGGAGGCCGGAATATGCTCTTAATTCCATGCTGAGCCGATATCCTGCCTATATTCCCCGAGATGTTTCCAGGATATGGGATGAAGGCTAGAGCCTCTGGATGGACTTCTGGGTCTACTGATCATTTCTTTGCCTTTCCTAATTGCTCGGCCTATTACTCAGTCGGAATATCCATTCCTCACGAAAGTATTGCAGAGATGTTCAAGCTCAGATGGCAGGCACTCCGCGTCAGAGATTTTCCTTGCTCTGTGCACCAACGTGTGTAGTACAATGTTCTTCTGTGCCGGGGGGTAGAAACTCATGGCGTGTAAATAGCAGTCCGTGTGTGTGGGTTTTCGATATATACTATGTGAGAGACTTCCATCTGGTCTCCGTCGAATAAGGATGTCCAGGAATGGCAAGCAGCCGTTATTCTCCAGTTCCATTGTAAACCGAATGTTTGGATGGATTCTGTTTAGATGGCCTAGGAATTCATACAGACTGTGGATGACATGCGGCCAAATGACAAATGTGTCGTCAACATAGCGATAGAAGTATGTCGGCTTTAGGCTAGATCCTTCGATCGCCTTATCCTCAAATTCTTCCATGAACAGATTGGCAATTACCGAGGGACAATGGTGACCCCATTGCTACACTCTCCCTTAATTTTCTCCAATGTCTATAAACATACCCATAGTTTTACCCCATGTCGATGGAACCTTGTACACTTATACTTTAAATCAAGCAGAAGAATATTGTCTAAATTTGGGTTACAAAGCCCAACCCCTTTAACCCTTCAATTTCCAATGTTCTTTATAGAAGCCCATAGCTTTAAATCCCATCAAAATCAATACAGTTGTTTTTTAAATATGTTGGAATATTCATAAAATAAATCTGCCCTAATGTTTAAACATGTATGTCAGATTTTAAGTAGGACTCCAAGACTTATTAAAAATCAGTATTTTCTGTGTGATGCCGGAGCAAACATATATTCCAGATTTATGTATGTGGTACATATTAATATGCAGATGGTAAATGTTTCGATTATCGAGCAGCAACTTGTGAGCAGCAATGTTGTGATTAAGTTGAAATGCAGCCTGGAACAAAATGTAAACTAACATTCCGTATCACAGCATCCAATTTGCTCCATTCTGGTAATTGTTCAGATATATCAATGTTTAGTTTACTTCTGCCAAACTAATGAAATTTGATAAACATGATTCACATTGAAAATATAAAAATAGTGTACTGGTAAACGAATCTCAATTAGACTGGTAGTTATGCATAATCATCTTGCATGTTTCAGACTTTATAGATGTATGGCTACACATAATTGAAGAATCTGAGCTCATATCATATGAAATAACCAGATAAATAAGAATATCACAAAACAATACTGACAATTTTTTTAATTCAAGGGTGAGAGATAGGCTTCTTTTAGACATTTATCTACAGATCTATTTTGCGGTTAATTGAGAATATCAACTTATGAAATTTCTTCACAATACATGTACAGTCAGCAGAATTAGGAGAGACTGGCGTATGGACAAAATGACCAAATTATAATTTAATTCAACTGTTATGGAGCAATCCAGCCCCAATGGCAATCACCTACCTTGGTTTGTTCCATTTTTGACATTTTGGTTAGCATACCCTAAAAATGGAATTTCAAACTCCCTTATACATGTAATGGGCAAGATTAAAATCATCTCTTGGCTGTCTGGGTGCCACAGAGTCATTTGTATATAAAGCCAAGATTTCGACTTGTAGCCCGCTACCCTTTAGAGACTTCGGACCACATGGCCAATCAGGATGCCCAATCCATCACATGTTTCGTTGGAGAGGTGGGGTGCAGTGTAGCACGATGGGAGGTGACACATGACTTGCTCCCTTCACACTAGTGAAGTCATTCATTAAGCTTAGGCCCATAATTGTCATTTATATTATCTGAGCGTTTGCCTCGTCTACTTTTCTTCACCACCACTGATCCCATCACAGTATCAATCTAGTGTTTACTAAATTAATGGCATGCCTGGTTGCAGCTGAATGTAGTCCAATGGCTGGTTTCTCTGTGTTATTGAATTCATAATAATCTGGCAACCTGTACAGGGAGGGAGGGGTACTTTATCCTCAAGCTTGACGAGCGAGTTAGTGACTTCTTGTGCGTTTTAAAAACAGGTTTTATGTCGAATTTTCTCAACAGTTTGCTAATTGGCAATAACACCTTTTATGTAGGGCAGAATTGCTATGAGTATATAACAGCATAAAACACTGGTGGATATAACAGATCTGTCCAAGAAATAGACTGCAGTATGCCAATTAAAAATATCAGCTTTGTACACAATGAAACAACCAAGAGGAGACAACTGAAGCATAAAATTAGAAGTTTAAAATTATTTTAAAATTTGATTGCTGACAAATTAGTCAAGGATTAGTGCTAGAAAAGTGTTTGCATTGTATGTAAGTACTTCACACAGGACTGGAAGAAAAGGACATCAGTAGTGTAAAACAGCATTATTTTGAATAAAGTAATTTTTTTTGTATAACTCATGCATAGGATCTTTACTTCCTTGCTACAGTATGGATTCTAGCTAATAAGATTAAAATTTCAATCTTGCATCCAATGTGAAAATTTCTGCATAAAAATAAAATCATCAGAAAATACGGCTAGCTTGTTTCTGATATCATGACAATCACTGCATGTGAAAATCACACCTGGCAGGCATTCATAGGGCAATTTATTTACAAACCATACTCTAAACATACACACTGCAGGGAAGGTAAAATTTGCAACTCTCTGCTCTCCAGTAAAGCATGGCCCCTTTGATTAGGAAAACAGTAATAAATCATATTAGTGTGTTTGTAATGGTTACTAGAAACTTGAGATAAAAAACATGAGGATATGTGAAACTGATAACGATTAAGAGAGAAACTGAAAAAATGTGAGTCAAAAGAACAACTACAATTTGTTCAAAAAATACCTGCTGTTTCTGAAATACTTCAGGAGAGGGTTACTGTAATGAAAACTTCCATGTACAATTTATGTGAATATAAGTTGTGTATGGACACTGCCAACTGGGCCCAGTGCTTTTTGTCCTGTTAGTCAAAGACCACTATCTTAAAGACAAATGTGTCTGAATAGGACATTCTAGAGTCAACAATGTCCCTCTCTGCGATTTGTTTGTGGCAGTGACCAGCCACAGATGTGAAGCAAGTCATCTTGAACCTGCTGCCAACAACGAATTTTAAACGGGCGAGGCATTATACATAAGAAAGCTTTATGCTCATCTCATTGGCAGGGTAGTTGGAGGAAGGCGTACTGTCTCACTATAAACAATAACATCCTAGCCTAGCTAATTTCATACAGTAACAACATTGAGTGAAAGAAAGTGAATTAAGCTCTAAATGGACAGATGGTCTGAACATTCATTCCTGATTAGTAAGACTATTGTCTACATTAATACCACAATATGATATTAAATTGCCATTTTCAGTATGGCAAGAAGTCGTCTTTCTGCTTTGAATAAGATGACGGCAATAGAAATTTAGAGAATTGCAACTATGGTGTATCTACGCAGTGCCAATGATGAGCTGTAGGCTTCTATATTAGCTGCTGCTGTCATCCAATGAAGTTTGGTACAATACATGCTGAGATCAATATCAAGTCCCATGGGAGAAGACATAGGTATGATAATCACTGCAAAATATAAGGTAGTATATGCTTCTCCCCAACACCTTCTATTAACCTAGTTAATCCCGTTTTCTTATACCTATCAGCCAGAAGAGCATCCAGTTAACTAAATTTGCCAAGGCAATTTCGGTAATCTAATTAAAAATAATTATTCAATATTTTGTTTGTGTAACACTTAGGGAGTGTTCATAAACCACATAGCTCCATTTTGGCCACCTGTGAAACCCTCCCCTTGCCACCCACATAGCCTGCTGAAGTGGCATTTGCTTCTAACCCCCCCCCCCCCTCCTGTGGCACATAGCTTTTTTTCCTCTTGATTCCAGAAGACATTCTGTGTATCAGACTATGGTCGCAAATTGTAGTGATCTAGGTCGATCAGTTGCTGAAATACCTCACATTAATTCTCAAGTCAGTATCCAGGGCGGGCGAGCATGGAATAGTTGAGCAATAGGAGCTACGACCTGAGAAGTGCCACGCATATCAGCAAGCTGTAAGTCGCCAGTAGCCAAGCGCTTGTCATTATTGCAAGCTGGTAAAGTTACTTCACACAACAGGTTAGCAAGGAGTACTGCCTTCTCCACACTGTGGGAATAGGTAGATGATATTCTATTTACACCTTGGGGGCAGCTGTCTGTCACTCTCCAGAAGTCTACAACGTACCATATCGATGCCGAGGGCGTCGCCGAGGCGGCCATTGCAGACAAGAAGAGGAGATACCTGGTGTCTCATACTAAGGTGGGCTCTGCTGTGATAGCTGTGTGTGGACATTCAGATATACAATCATTTGGTCAGAGTCATTTGGGCATAGTCTTCAGGGAGATTATCAATAGTCCATTTAGTTGGGCTGCGAGGCGCCCATCAGTTTACATAGACACCTAGACCTTGACCCCAGATATAATGTTCTGATCAAAAGCCAATTAAACAATGTCAATATTCACGTATGTCATCAGTCACTGCTCATGTAAATAAGTGTGTAAATAGGTAACTGCCGTTTACAGTAATTTAACCTCCATTCCTATATTTATATTTGAATGTACGGAGCCATAAAACCTGCCAGGTGTTGCAGTAGGAACCTATAACCAATATTCATATCAGAACAACGGTTGATCTTCTATGATCGGCCCTTATCAACGGCTTCAGGGGAAGTTCACCCTGTTGGCTCTTATCAACCAGCTGGCAGAGTCACTACAAGAAGAATAAAATCATCAGAAAATATGGCTAGCTTGTATCTGATATCATGACAATTACTGCATGTGAAAATCACACCTGTCAGGCATTCTTAGGGCAATTTATTTACAAACCATACTCTAAACATACATACTACCGGGAAGGTAAAATTTGTAACTCTCTGCTCTCCAGTAAAGCATGGCCCCTTTGATTACGAAAACAGTAATAAATCATATTAGTGTGTTTGTAATGGTTATTAGAAACTCGAAATAAGCAAAAAACATGAGGATATGTGAAAATGATGAAGATAAGAAACAAACTGAAAAAATGTGAGTCAAAAGAACAACTACAATTTGTTAAAAAATAACTGCTATTTTTTAAATACTTCAGGAGAGGGTTACTGTAATGAAAACTTCCATGTACAATTTATGTGAATGTAAGATGTGTATGGACACTACCAACTGGGCACAGTGTTTTTAGTCCTGTTAGTCAAGGACCACTATCTTAAAGACAAATGTGTCTGAATAGGACATTTTAGAGTCAACAATGTCCCTCTACAAGATCACCGAGGATATGGCGGGAAAAAGAATTGGAGAGTAAAAGACCAAGAGGCCGGCCCAGAAGGAGATGGACTGATCTTGTGAAATTGGACCTACAGGATAAAGGTGTACAATGGTCCAAAATCCAAGAAGAGGAAACATACTTGGACAGGCAAAAGTGGAGCGCTCTTACACCGCACCCGGGAAACTGGAGACGGAAGAAGAAGAAGAAGAAGATGATGATGATGATGATGATGATGATGATGATGATGATGATGATGATGAATGTCCCTCTCTGTGATTTGTTTGTGGCAACGACCAGCCGCAGATGTGAGGCAAGTCATCTTGTACCTGCTGCCAACAATGAATTTTAAATGGGCGAGGCATTATACATAAGAAAGCTTTATGCTCATCTCATTGGCAGGGTAGTTGGAGGAAGACGTACTGTTTCACTATAAACAATAACAGCCCAGCCTAGCTAATTTCAGACAGTGACAACATTGAGTGAAAGAAATTGAATTAAGCTCTGAATGGACAGATGGTCTGAACATTCATTCCTCATTAATAAGACTACTGTCTACATTAATACCACAATACAATATTAAATTGCCATTTTCAATATGGCTAGAAGACTTGTCTTTCTGCTTTGAATTCAGATGACGGCAACAGAAATTTACAGAATTTCAACTATGGTGTATCTACACAGTGCCAATGATGAGTTGTAGACTTCTATATTAGCAGCTGCTGTCATCCAATGAGGTTCGGTACAATACATGCTGAGACAATATTAAGTCCCATGGGAGAAGACATAGGTATGATAATCACTGCAGAATATAAGGTAGTGTATGCTTCTCCTCAACACCTTCTATTAACCTAGTTAATCCCGTTTTCTTACACCTATCAGCCAGAAGAGCATTCAGTTAACTAAATTTGCCAAGGCAATTTCGGTAATCTAATTAAAAATAATTATTCAATATTTTGTTTGTGTAACACTTAGGGAGTGTCCATAAACCACATAGCTCCATTTTGGCCACCTGTGAAACCCTTCATCTACATCTACATCTACATCTACATATATACTCTGCAAATCACAAAACTGTGGGTGGCAGAGGGTGCTCAGCACCAAACCTAATCTCTTTGTTGTGCATTCCAATCCCTAATGGTACGAGGAAAAAAGGAATTCATATAAGAATCAGTGCGGCACCTTATTTCTCTAATTTTATCTTTCCTGTCATGCCGACCCAAATAGGTTGGTGGACGAAGTATTTCACTACACTCGTAAGTGAAAGTGGGAGTACGCATATTTACCAATAAGTTTATACGAAACGTGCGTCGTCTATCTACCAGAGACTCCCAGCCTAGTTTACTAATCAGTTCCGTAACGCTTTCATAATGACTGTAGCAAGCGGTCACGAATCGAGCGGCTCTTCTCTGTACTTTCTCTGTACTCTAAATCAGCCCCTTACGAAACGGATCCCAAATGGCACAACAATAGTCCAAATGTGGACGCACAAGAGATTTGTACGCTATCTCCTTTGTTTGTTCATTACAATTTTTCAAAATTCGACCTAGGAACCGCAGCCTAGAATTAGCTCTACCTACCAACGTATTAATATGTAAGTCCCATTTCATGTTCCTTTGCACTGTTACTCCCAAATATTTCATAGAATCGACCACATCAATAACTGAACTGTTTACCTCGTATTTCTGAACAATTGGATTCTTTTTGTTAGTTATGCTCATTGTCTTACACTTTTTACAATTTAGTGTGAGTTGCCACTCAGCACACCATGCCAAAATAACATCCAGATCACGCTGAATTGCTAAACAATCGGCCAAATTCCTTACTTCCCTATAAATAACCGCATCATCAGCAAACAATCTAAAAAGGCTTTTCACTTTGTCTCCGAGATCGTTTATAAAAATTAAGAAAAGAAGTGGTCCTATTACACTTCCTTGAGGTACACCCGATGTGACATCTGGATTAGAAGAACATTCTCCTTCAACAACGACATACTGCGATCGACCAGTTAGAAAATCCTTTATCCATTCGCAAAGCTGATCCGATATACCGTACGCTCGTAGTTTCGCTAAAAGGCGGTTGTGTGGCACAGAGTCAAAGGCTTTCTGAAAATCTAAAAAAATTGCATCTACTTGTGAACCTGCATCAATAACTTTCATTACATCGTGTGTAAATAGGGCCAGCTGTGTTTCACATGATCTTTTCTTCCGAAATCCGTGTTGATTTGTTGTAAGCAAATTATTTTCATCTAGGAAATTCATAATGTTCGAGCATATAATATGCTCCATAACTCTACTACAAACAGATGTTATAGATATGGGACGATAGTTTCCAGGATCGCTTCGATCACCTTTCTTGAAAATCGGAGTTACTTGTGCTATTTTCCAGTCTGAAGGTACTTTTCGCTCTTCTAGGGATTTACTGAATATATCAGACAGAAATGGCCCGATTTCCACCGCATACTCTGAAAATACTCTTACTGGAATACCATCCGGGCCAGGTGCTTTTCCCCACTTTAGGAGCTCTAATTGCTTTATGATACCTGCAGTATCTATTCGTAATGATTCCATCTCCAACTCGACACGATGCGGGAAAACGGGAATGCTGTCCTTATTTTCGTCAGTAAATGAATTTTTGAATACAGTATTTAGTACATTAGCTTTATCACGGCTTTCAATAACCTCGGACCCTTCGTGAACTAGTGCTGGAATATTGACTGACTTTACGAACATACGACCAAAATTTCTTTGGGTTTTCTGCGAGACTCTTAGAGAGAGTATTTGAATGAAAATCGTTGAAGGCCTCACGCATCACATTCTTCACACGTAGTCTTAACTCAGCCAAGGTTTCTAAATCGCTGCGAGACCTCTTCCTTCTGTAGCGTGCGTGTATCCTTCTTTGTTTTTTGAGTAATCTTTTGACTTCGCATGTATACCACGGTGGATCATTCTCCCCATTTATTTTCCGCTTCGGTATATGTACTTCCATACCTTCCTTGACTATATGTATAAATCGATGCCACATCTCTTCAACGGTGTCCTTTGTTAACTTAAAGTTATGGTAATTATTCCTCAGGTAGGTTCTAAAACACTCCTTTGAGGCCTTACTGAATCTGTATACAATCCGTCCATTTCCCCTTTTTCGCTTGGTCATTAATTTGATAGTCGCAATTACCGCTTTGTGATCGCTTATTCCAGTGGTCGTTGAAATGTCGGTGAATAATTCTGGCCTGTTAGTAACTAGCAAATCTAAAATGTTTTCGCTACCGTTATGACACCGCGTAGGTTCATTCACTAGCTGCTCGAGATGATTATCGGAGAATAAATCGAGAATTACTTCAGAAGCTGCCTTATCCCTGCTACAGTAATGTGAACATAATTTCGCCAGTCGATATAAGGCAGATTGAAGTCGCCTCCCAGAATCATAGCATGATCCTGAAAACGGCTAGCTATACTGTTAACATTACTTCTTAATTCCTCGGCGATAGCTATGTCAGAATCGGGTGGACGGTAGAAGGCGCCTATGACGAGTTTTGACCCAGCAACATTGAGTTTAATCCATATAATTTCACAGATAGTATCGACTTCTATTTCATTCCCCCTCCCCCCACGTAGCCTGGCGTGTCTTTTGCTTCTAACCATCTCCCCCCCCCCCCTCCTGTGGCATGTATTTTTTTTCCTCTTGATTCATGAAGACATTTTGTGTGACAGAATATCGTCGCAAATCACATATGGAGATAATTAAATCACGGAAATAAGTATTCACATGCTATTGTGTGTTCTGCACCTTATTTTAACTCTCACAAATAATATGAATGGAAAGCTTGGCTCAGGAGTACACTCCCCCCCCCCACCCCCTTGTAAGCTAGCGTAGCTTACCAGCCATCCCTCCCCCCCCCCCTTTCCCCAGACAGAGTCACGTAGTTTATGGACTCTCCCTTAGTACAATTTCAATTATAAAGAGAAAAACTGAATCCCCTATTAAGACAATTATAGTTAATAATAATATCCCTCAGTTTTATATGTGGGGAGTTGAGTGATGTAGAAGAAATCGTGCCTGTTAAATAGAATTATTGGAGTCTGGTATCAAGTATTTAAACTTATGGTATTTATTTTCAACAATTTAAAGATCTTTCATAATAATATTTTCATAATTACAATTATAAATACTGTAAATAATATATTTATGGTTTGTTCTCTATAAAGATTAATGATTGCTACCAAAAAAAAAACCTTTAAATAAACAAACTGATAAAATTCCCACCTAGATCATAAACTGGGAAAACATTTGAAATAAAAGAAAAGCAAAGAACACACACGAGAGGAAGGATGGTAGATACAAATTATTTCAGTGTATCAATCTTAATGCAAAGAACTATATCTTTTCCTCAAGAATTTCACACAAATTACGCACATGCCCAGAAAGAATTGTTTGTCAATTAAGTGTTATCGTGATCTTTTGCTGTCGATTGGTCAGCCTGATACATTTTGTTGATTTACATCTCTCTCACATGTTTTTATCATGTTTTACTTTTTCCTGTCCAATTTCCTCCTCTTTACTTTATTTATTTATTTTTAAAACACTTACCTCCGATTGTGCTAGTCGAAGAATAAGAGGACCTCTTTTGAAAATATGTTCAATGCTCCCTGAAAGTATGCAGCGAGAGCCAAGATCTAAGCGGGTCCATAATGCTTCATCCAACGATATTCTTCTCCAGCGCTTGCAAACACGAGCAGTCATCGCAAGAGTGGGTTTTGGAAGGAATTTGAAGATCAGGAGAACCATCTCATCGGAAAGCTTACTGAACCTATCTGTTCACAGAGAAATGATATTAAGTGATATTACAAAATGTTTTACGTCAAATAAGTGCAAAGTTTACAATACTGCAAAACACTTTTTAGTTTTTGTTCATTTATACCTGTAAATGTAAGTGAACAGTTAAAAATAACTCCATCCAAAATAACTAAAAACAGATGGCAAATTTAACTACTTAAAAAACTACAATTTAAAAACTGAACTCAAGCATTAGGGAATGAGAATGTTTTTATTTGTAGATAAAGTCGTGAACTGAAGTATGTAACTGAAGATGGTATTGAACAATGTACCTCAAATGGCAAAAACAGAAATAACGTATATAAAGCACAAGCAGTCTCAAAGTCCATTTTATATGGACCGAAATGGTTAACACACATATTCTTACAGATATTGTTATAGTAATACCAGAGATGCTCATAAGGAATACAGCTGCTGTTTTCCCAAGTACAATTTGCCAACAGCAAGAACACCCTGACACGTGAAATGCCAATTTCAGAAAGGACAACAGATATACAAACTAGATATGGCAGACCAGTGAGAAAGTGAAGACCACACCTAGATTCAGTACAAACTGATAAAGAAGCACGAGACTAGAATTAATGACAGATGTTTTAATAACTGTCATTTCTTAGAGTTCAGTGACAATGAAGCTGCTGTTAGACAAAGAAAATAAGTGAGGATATTGAAAATAAGCAACCTCTTCCCACAGACGAAGGCAGGAGGGCCAAGACGAACATACTTACATACTTGACAGTATGCCCGTAAAAAAAAAAAACATTAGTCATGTTAGAGATGAGACATACAACAAGGGGATCAGATTTCTTTTTTACTTATGGCTTTAAGCATCGCAGATGTCGAGGTCATTAGAGGCAGGACGGGATTGGGGATAAGGAACCGGAAGGAATTTAGCCGTGATCTTTTTAAGGAAGCATGCCGGTATTCGCCTGGAGTGATTTGGGGAAACCATGGAAAACCCAAATCTGAATGCCCAGATGGGGATTCGAACCGGCGTCCTCCCGAATGCGAAGCCAGAGCGTTAACCACTCACCTATCACACTAGGTGGGATCAGATGTGTACACATTGAGACCCCCCACATGACTGAGCCAAAGATGAACCAGTTGGGAAGGGTAGGGATTGCATAGGTGGGAGGAAAGCTGACTAATGATAAAATTGTGGACAAGTATAATCTATTAACAGCAGTCAAAGTAAAAAAAATGAATTAAAATTATTTTTTTAAGAGATAAAGACACAAATATTTTGGATCTGGTAAATCTATTAATATAATAAGAGAGCTGTCATGTATGACATCACCTGTCATGGCATGACATCAATCTATGATATCATGCAATGAGTCACACTTTGCGTCATTATTCTTGGTAATGGACGCTATTTAATAATATTTCCAAGCATCTGCGAATAAATTAACTGACAGAACACTGAAATAAAAGTATGTATTTCGTTAAAATCAACATATCAACCATTAGATGCTTATATTTACATAATATTCTTTTGATATATAGAAGTATTCCTTAAATTCTTTGTTAATAGATATGTAAGATTTTAGCTTTGTGTTTCGAGCATCAATGAAGCGAATGTTTTGGTTAGATTGTTACTTAGCATGGGTCAGAATTACAAATGGCATTTGATATTATAGCAGAGGGCATGAATAATTTAGATTTTTTTTTCAAAATAATTTAAACTGTCTCCTATTTTTGAAATTATTAATTCATTTAAATGGAAATAGTTGCACACTCATACCAATCTGTGCATCCTACACTGCACTTGAAACAAATATTACGTGGCATATCGTAAGTTTATAAATTTATTTTAATATCCCTTGCTTCCACTGTGTAATATTATTGAGCCAATTATTTCAGCAACTGTGTCAGCCTTTCAAACGTTTTAATATTGGTCTGAATCACGGATAACAAAAAAGAAACATGTAAAAACCCTTGAAGATTTTTGATCAAATTTATATGGCAATTCATTATTGCCACTAAACAGCGATACTGTTTATGTATTAAAATGCGTGAGATAGAAGTATTGTTCTCCTGGCGGCAAGTTTATCATAGTATGTGGCAAGGTTGAAATGCAACCTGGACCCGGATGGAAACTGATACCTTTTGCTACAGTGCAAGGCACGAAGAATTACACTGAATTTTACTTTATAACAATTCTATTTAGTTAAACAATTGCTAAGACATGAATTGTCAAAACACTGAAAGAAAAGTATCTATTGCATTTAAATTGGCATATTAATTACCAGTTTTTTTTTTTACTAAAATCATTACATGGTTGGAATGAAAGAAGTTTCAAATTGATCGTGATATATGTGGCCTAAACCACAATTAAATATTATGTGGCATAGTGTAAGTTGTTAAGATTTATTTTTTGCACTCTTTATTCTCACTGGAGTCATTATTTCAGCCAATGTAAGCTGTCTCAGCCGTTAAAATATCAAGCTTCATCACAGGAATTAAGAAAGAAAGGTATCAGAACCTGTGAAGATTTAGGATCAAGTTTATTTCGTGATGCATGATGAGCCTGACATGAGATACAGGGAATGTATTAATTCGCGCATGATTAAGCTTTGCTTTATGAGCAATATTAGCGGAGATTGTGGTTGGGCTGAAATGCAGCCTGGATCAAGCAGACAACTGAAGCTTTTTGCTACAGCACAAGGAACGATAAATTACAATGAGCTTTATTTTATAAGAATTCTATTTAGTTAAGCAACTGCAGAGAAATAAATTACCATAACACTCAGTTAAACCAGTCATTTTTGACAGGCTTTGGGGCTAGTAATAAAAAAAAACTGCATATTTATAACTTGCACCAGGCAGAGCCAGACGTGTACATGATGACAGCTGTCTCGTGAATGGCATGGCCGGCACAGATGGTAGTGTAGCGGGAGGGGGGGGGGGGGGCACAAATACTAGATCAATAATTGATAATGTTGAAGGTATATTATCAAAGTGGTAGACCAACATAATAATTGAGTGACGATATACATATAAATCATATTCAAAAATAAAATATAAGTGATATAAATAGTAGTGATAATCAGTGCTGGGTCTGGTGGGAAGGCTTTATTGGAGATTGAGCCCTGGAGAATGTCTGGTGTCCAGGATATTCTGATAGACTAGTTCCCATCTATGTAGTTCAGGGGAGGTTGTTTTATCAGGGAAAACTCGGATCACCCTAACTGAGAAACAGTTGTTAAAATTATTCAGTTTGTGGGAACTGGCATGTTTTGCCACTGGATGGGCTTCATCTATCATAATGAATGGTCACAGGCAGACAGTGTATACTAACAATGAGGCCCACCCAGTGGCAAAACATGCCAGTTCCCGCAAACTGAATAATTTTAACAACTGTTTCTCTGTTAGGATGATCAGAGTTTTCCCTGATATCACAACCTCCACTGAACTACGTAGATGGGAACTAGCCTATCAGAACATCCTCAACACCAGACATCCTGCAGGCCTCAATCTCCAATAACTCCTCCCACTAAACCCAGCACTTATTATCACTATTAGTACCTGGGTGACTGATCTTCACTCGTCATCTTTTGATTTATGTTCAATATACAAGATTTTGAGTAAAGTTTGATTACAGTTAAAGGTTTTTTTGAAGGCATCATAGGCATTTTTAAGTGCACAGTTCCCTGCAAAGAGAAGTGTAACTAAAATCAGTAGGCTTATTGGTACCTGAATCCTACGATATGAGGTTAGAGCCGTTTCCGAAATACCAAATCAATGAACTGATTTTGTTGTTGTAAAATCGTATTACAAACTTCAAAAGCAAATTGTTATTTACATATGAAATTTCATCAAAATCGCTTGAGCAATTTCCAAGATTGTCTGGTTTACCACCTCATAAATGTCTTTTAAAGAAAAATGCTGTTATTATGTTAAATAGAAATATTAATGCTGATCAGGGATTAATTAATGGTGCAAGATTAGTGGTAATTTTCTTAGACGAGTACATCATCAGTGCTAAAGTAATCCACTCCGATAAAACTATGGTCTTTCCTTGCATTAACCTCAAACCAACGACCCTGCCTTTCTAAATAAGAAAACAATTTGAACATTAAAAAAAAACCAGGTCAGACGCTTCAAAACGCAGGATTATATTTATCAGAACCCATTTTTTCGTATAGATACACGTATGTGGCCTCTTCACGAGTTTTAGACTTATTACAATCATAAAATCAATGATGATCTCGCTGCTAATATTGTTTTCAGAGAAGTTATGTAAAGTAAAGAAGATTGAAAAATTACTTCTGACAAAGACAATATTTTTAAAAATATTTAATTTGAAATGTTTTACAATTAAATAAGTAGTATTTAATGGTAACGGCATTTTACAGTTATGTAGTATTTAATGGTAACGACTTCTTACAGTGAAATTGATATTTATTTTTACTCTTCAAAATAAAATACCTTTCATTAATATATTACCATTCGGTGATTGATCATGATATTGTGCGAAATATTCGCATGGGTCAGTTAGTATACATGAATTGTTCGTTTAAATATATGAGTACCTTGAACAAAGAGAAAATATTAGTAGGCTTACTGGTACCTGAATCGTCTACGAGATGGTGTTAGAGCTGTTTTCGAGATACCAAGAACAAAAATTGTTCGTATTTTGTACAAATGGGTTTTTGCAGGGAAGACAATTATTTAGTTAATCTTAAAAAACAAAATGTTATCTAAATATGAGATTTCATCCAAATCGTCATAGCTGTTTCTGAGATCCAATATATATATATACACACACACACGCACACACACACACACACACAAGAAGTGCTCATTTAAAATTATAAGATTTATATTTCTTATATTTTATTTTTGTACTTAAAGTTTTTCAAAATATGATTTATATGTATATCGTCACTCAATTATTATGTTGGTCTACCACTTTCAATGATAATATAACTTCAACATTATTGACCATTGATCTAGTTGCAAATCTGGTTGTAGGCCATCTTCCGCAGTTGTTGGTTAATAGATTATAAATGAAAATTCCGTCTGGAAACAACTGTTGATGTTAATGTTACTTTATTCCCCATACGCTTTTCGCCCTTATGGTGTGGAGCATCGTCAGTGGCTGTGAATTTGTTTTACATGTGTTTCATTACATTTGACAAAAGCATTAAAAATTATGATATACATATTTACATTGTACTTACAGCTAGGGTGATGATATTTTACATCGCGGTCTGGAACAGCACTTTATGTATCTTTTTTTTCCTTTTTCGAATCACCCATCTTTCGGGTATGCATTTTATAGCTATTCTTTTTCACTTTTATACTTATACACATTTCTGACTAAACACTTGGCATTATATCCACTGAAATATTGACTGTAAGCTTCTTGTTGCATTTGTCTGCTACATAACATACATGTTGTTTTGATGAAATGTAGTGCTACCAACTTTCATTTTTTGTTTGTTATTGTATCTGTGTTGCTCTATTAAATTATTTCTCTGTTTTCATCAGCTATTGTGTGTGTGTGTGGTTTTTAAAAAACATCAACAGTTGTTTCCAGACGGAATTTTGTTTATAATCCATTGATCTAGTATTTGCACTCCCCCCCCCCTCCTACACTAGCATCTGTGCCGGCCATGCCATTCACCAAATGACCATCATATACACATCTGGCTCCGGCTGGTATCAGTCTCACTTTTGCAAGAATAGGGCTCTATGCCAAAATATTGCACGTTTTTGTGTTTGTTCTTTTTTGTGTTTGTCGTTCTCAGCCACCTTCATCTGTGGCAAGTGTTGGGTCATATTTATGTATCCTTCCTTAGTTCTATTGACTGCTCATTGTTGTTATATAAACAACTCTGACAGCTTTTATTGTAAAATAGATGTTGAGATTTTTAGAGTTGTGAGCTGGAATAGACTGTCACTGGACAGGCGTTAATCCTAATGGACCATGTAAGTATCTTGGTAAATGAGGTGAGTAGTAAAGCAAGTGAGATGTCCAATAATAGGAAAAGAACCACCTGTGATATGATTGGAATAAGTAGTGATGGTTGGATGCATGTTGCAAATTTTGCAGCAGATGGAGGAAGAGGTTGATATGAGATGAGATGAGATTATGCAGGTACCTTTGATAATGCAACTTATCTGGTGATAACTTGGGAACTGAAGGATTAATAGTTTTGGGAGAGGATGAAGTGGACAATGTATGTGAGAAGGTATGTGCTGGTGAGACTGTGTGGGGAGGGAGGGGGGAGGCACTTATCCAGGGAGTGTTGAAGAAAACTGAGGCCCTGGTGAAGGGAGATATTTGTGCAGGAAGAAACGTCAATGAAAACATGGAAGGATTCTGAAGGTAGAGAAGTGGAGACCATGGACAGACATTCTAAGAAAAGTGTGGCATCTTTAATGTAGGAAGAAAGATTCTCCATGAAAGGTTGCACGTGTTATTCTGCATCTATAGGTCACCTGGGATTGCCAGCCTTTTGGATCTTGGGAAGAAGGTACGGGGTAGGTGGGTGGAGATTTTGCAGAGTGAGGAGAGACATAGATTATAATAAGAGTCCTTGTAAGTAAAAGGAAGAATAGGGCATTACTTTTTTTTTTCGAATGGAAAAGGTGAGATCTGTGGAATGCAGAAAGTGAAGGTGTCTATAAGCTGCCTGGAGGCCTCCGTGGAGGAGTCATTTGAGTCAAGATTGCAAGGATGAGATAGATGTGAGGAACACTTGAAAAGAAGGAAAAAGGGGGGGGGGATGGTTTTGGGAAAGATGAGATGGATTCATTTGGGATAGAGGTTTGAACTGCTCTAGACTGGACTCAATCTTGTCACACAGATTGTCACTTTCCACTGTGATAGGAAAGTGATATCACCAGTGGAAAATGTAGCAGAACCCTTGTGAGTCTTGGACCGGAGCCACATGGTTCAACTTTGGAATATGTAAGAAAGAAACTACCTTGGATAGGGAAAAGAGTTGTGGTTCAGATAGAGAAGTGGACAAGAGGTTAACCACCAACTATAGTGGTATATATCCACAGGCTGGACAGTGGCTTGAGTGGGGAGGGGAGCGGAGGTAGATGAGATGTGCTTCAGCAATTATTGGCGGAGATAATGTGTACTGCATAGAAATAGAGCATTGTTACAGAAAGGGCAGACCAAGAAAAAGATATCTGACACAATTATATAGTTTGTGCATATATTTTTAAATAAATTTTCATTCCAAATGCCAGCATTCAGTTAGAATTTGATAAAGCTATTAAATCAACATAGGGAATGACACAAAGAGGGTTTTCTGAGGCAAGTTGGTCAGAATGTTGGCGGGCTTTTAAGTGCATATAGTTGGTTATTTGGAGGACAATTTGGGTGAGGGTTTGTGGGGAACTGAGGGAGTTGTGGGTGGCAACCAAAGACAATTTTATGGTCAGACCATTAGAAGGTATATTGAAGAAGACATGATTTAAGAAACAGCATATGGGTACAGAATCTGAATGTATCTTGGACACCAGGCATTCCCCCGTTCTCAACCCCTGTTGAGACCCCCCAGTAAACCTATAACCTACGTCATTATAAATATACAATTAATTTTTTATTTACTTTTTACCAGATTCAAAATATTTTTGTCTATATTTTATTAAAAAAGAATTAATTTTATTTCGACTCGCCATTACAGAGATTATATTTTCCCCACAATTATTGTTGGTCAATGTCACCTCCCCCTTCCCCACCTTGCAATCCATAACCCTACCCCATCTGAATCACCTTTGGCTTGGATGTGGCGGTTCTTGTGTACACTTCCAATCTCCTCGCCATTTGTCTCACCCGTAACATGACTAAGATTTTTTTTCTCCTAATATACACTAAAGCGTGTTCATGTTTTTGTATTCATCCCAGCCCTCCTGCCTTAAATGATGGATTATTTTCCACAGTCTTTATTTGTAGTAATGCACTTTGTTGATGATTGGTCACAATTTTTGAAAGCCTGCATTTTTAACTTTCCCAATTCAACCATTTGGGCTTAGGAACCTCAACCATCTTGTGATGGTGTTTCATAACCTCTCCCACAAGAAAGTTTGGGACAATATAATTACCTTTATCAGGTCTTACTTTTTAGTCAGACTTAACAGGCCTACCTTAATTGGGTTTCATATATCATCCTCCTCATTCTGCTTGAAGTGGGACACTAGCAAACAGAATAAAGATATTTTATCAACATGACAATGTTCCACTACGTGTTACCATAGCAGTGTGAAAATTATAAATCTGCTTGACCAAAATTGCTAGGCAGATACAACATATAAAATGGTGCTGAGTCACTCAACTTATTATTTTTTTCTTCCACCTTTAGTTTCAGGCATTATGGCACACTGACATATAAGTCATTAGAGCCAGGACCAAATTGGGGTGGGAGAATCTCACAAACGTAAAAGTCTTTAGAGGTGGGAATGGACTGCAGGCAAGAATTGGGAAGGAATGTGACAATAGTCTTTTGAAGGAACCGTACTGGATTTTGCTTAGAGTGATTTGGGGAAACCACGGAAAAATAAAATCTGGATGGCCGGACATGGAATCAAACACATATTCTCCAAAATGTGAGGCCAGAGCATTACTGCTCGCCCACAATGCTTGGTGGGTGGGTGGACGAGGTGAAGGTGCATAAATTTAGTCATGACCAGTTGAAGGAGCCATTCCAACATTTTCCCAGAGTGATTTCAGGGCACCGTGGAAAATCATAATGTAGATGGCCAGACAGGGATCTGAACTGAATGTCAGACTCGAGCATTATCACTCACCCACCAGACTTGGTTCAACCAACCTTACCCCTACGGATTTTTTAAGTGTGGAACAACTGTAATAAATGGAGCAAAAAATATTGGAGCCAGAAGATGGGGTTCAGGGGAAATAACTCAAGTACAAAAACGTTTTTATTGTATCAGAAACAATGGAAAGCATCTTGAACATTTACTTTACACATAAGGCTCTATCGATCTCACAATGCCTTCAGAGATTGCATCTACTTCAGCCTGTATTATTTATCTAGCAGTCCTGTTAATGGAAGTTCTTTATGTTATTAGTCAATTCACAATATTCTCATTTCTTGTTTGTGTTTTACGACAACCATTTTGCCATCAAGTTCAGTTTTCAGCCATTGATTGGCCAGCACTATAACCATTGCCCATTGCAATCAATGTATAGCTAAATTGTTCATCTCTTTGTATATATTGTTTTTGAAGTTTCGAGTTTTAGCACTCCTGGTGGCACGTCGAATCACTATCGTTTCAAACAGCATTTTGTATTTTAAGAAGGAGGGTACAGCCCACAGTAGCAGCAGTTGCTAGCTTGAATCATTATCTGCATATTAATATGGTGCTGCCTCTCTAAAATATTGTCCCCTGACAACTAAAACTGATGATAAATTTTTCGTCAGCAGATGTTGGTGTGATCCTTGTACTTTGTTACAGTAGTGGTACATGAACATCTATTCTGTTTTATATTTACCAATTCAAGACCTTTAGTTTCCCTTAACTTAATTCTAATGCATTAGCCATTCATCCTAACTACGTCTGAGTTTCAGACTGTAGCACTAAGTCATCGGGATATCCCATAAATTTAATGTTTTCAAATCTGATCTGGACCTTTGAAATTTTGTTTTTATTTTTCACATTACCTACTCTAGTCATTGATAAAACATTCTTCTTTCATAACCCAGTTGCTATTTTAAATGTTTCCGAAATCTTCCTGCCAATTTTAATCTCGACTCTGCTGCCAGTTATGCCAACTTTAATGGGATTAAGTAGTTTCTAAAACCATAATCTTCCATACATTTTAACACACTTTTCCTATGGACACAACTCTATGATTTTCTGAAACTTATTAAAAGTAGATGTAATTCTTATACAAAATCAGATATTTTTATACAATCTAGCATTACACAAAGATTTGATCAATCATTGATTTTTCTGGGCAAAATCCTGTTTGACATATTCATTCCTATTATGTCATTTGCAAGGGGTTGGGTTCGAGATGGAAGAGTGTTTAATAAGATTTCATAACAAATATCAAGCATTTCAATACAACAATAGTTTCCACATATCATTCAGTCTTTTTTTATTTTTTGAATGGGGCATATCAGTGATTTTTTGATTTTCACTGTTCTATACGGTTCCTATCAATTTCTGAAATCCCACGATCAGCAATATATATCTTTCCTGGATTATTTCCACATGGATCCACCCACATCAGGGGGCCCTGCTCACTTGGTGACATCCTGATCGTGTCACTTGGGCCCGACTAGACCGCCCCTCCACGCACTTTCCCCTCCGCTCCCGGCTGCTGGCGCTATATAATAGACTACCGTGCAGCAGACTTCCGTGATGTTAAGCGGGCCTTGGCAATGGAAGCAGTGCAAGCTTCCGAAACGTTGCCAGATGTCTCAATTTTGACGCGGCTTGAAAACACGGGAAGATTTTATAGAGCATTGCCGTCGCGAGAACATACATTGTTATCTAAGTACAGAAACTGTTGAGGATAGAATGGACATTTACCTGGAATTATTTGACTTGGTATATAACCAATATCGCTGACATAACATTAAATGAACAACAAAGCAAAGTAAATGGCAAGAGCAATTTTTTAACACAATCTCAAATCAACACCATAATTATAATAAAAGTCTTAATATGAATACATTTTGTTCAAAAATTTACTAAGGATAAATTGATACCGCATTTCAAGTCAGATTTTAGTGAAATTATTAATTAATATCAGAGATAAAACATATTTAAATACAAATTCTGATATCTCGAAACAAAACTTTTGCGCAACAACAGCCCATGCAGAAAATAAAATAACATTAGGAATGCAGAACAAGTTTAATGAAACTATTTTTATCATCAAAAAATGGAACATCAAAACTGCTCTTGCAGTACTTATAACCATTGTCACATCCTGACTGTTAAAAAAAGAAACAAATTACTTTGTTTTCTTTTGTTTTTGTTGTAATTAGAGTATAAAGAACATGGATTGAATTTTAACATAGTACTCACCCTCTCCCTGTATTACAGGAGCCTTTGCTCTGCGGTAAATGAAGAAATCATCTGAAATACTACTATTCTGCTCCATCTTAGATGGCTCAACTCTATTTTCTGAATTACTTTTATCAACACTATTAACATTAGAGTTGCTTCCCGAGGAAGCATTTGGATCATCTGATGAAGTGGTGTTTGGTTTCGATAGTTTCTGATTCTGTAAGGAAATAAAAATATACCATTTCATAACAACTATTATACGACTTATCAATCTTCCAGAACAGTTATTTCCATCAGCAAAGATTAACATTGCAACTCAGTTTGCAGTAAGTTGAAAGATCAAATAATAATCTAATGCTGCAAACGTTACACAATTTATCACTGCCCACAAAAGAGTATAAATAAAATAAAAATTGGATGCTACAGAGGTTGGTTATTTGAACACAAAAATCCTCTCTGAAATTGAAACTAGGACAGAAGGTAAATCTGCCTCTCATTAAAGCTGTAGGCAAGAGTTTTGCAGGAACAAAAAATATACATAGAACTTCCAATGCCTATAAGCCTGTGGAATTGTTTCTTGTTTCATTATCACTCCGAAATTTGTTATAATTCCACAGTTAAATCAAAATTTCAGTTTGAATAATATTAACACTGGAAATAATAATGTAACAGGAGCCATTGCTATAGTGCAATATTAATTGGAACAAGGATAGAGAGTGTAAACAAACACTTCCTAAAGCCAGAAGTCACTCAAAGCCATAAAAACATCCAGAAAAACACAATATTTTGGGTAATCACTTAAGTGTAACTGCGGCACAGGGCACGTGTTCTGCAGGTACTCACAGTGTAGTACTCCATATTAGGTACATTATGACTGCCATAGGCATATTGTTGCCTATGGCTGTTTAGAATTTTGTAATTAAATGATTCCACACTAAACACCATTCATGTCAAGCTAATATGGGAATCATGTTATAGTAAAACATTAGGGTACTGACGTGTCATCGACGATGATATCCATTATCTGTCAGCTAGACAGGTTATGTGTAGAATTTGAATTATGCAATTGTTGTTATATTATTTGAAATATTGAATAATATAATAGCCATGATAAACAACACAATAGTCTTTTGCTACTATTCAAAATTTTATATCCGCTGCGAAAATCTGGAAAAATTAGAAATTTAAACTCCAACGTAACAATAAAAAATCTGAACATAGAACTTTACTTCATCTTCTCAAAATATTTCTCCAGATATATTGATCTTGTATATCTTTCTCTTCTGCACCAAATCTTCTCATTGCTGTTTGTACACTTTGGAGTCAGGTAAAAATAGGCCATCCCATTTTTCTACTTAACTTACCATCCCTGTACAAATTTCGGTAACCTAGTGTCTTTCATCCTTGTTTCATGGCCATACCATTACAATATTTTTTGTTCTACAACTTCATACATTTCTTCTTTCACTTCCATTAGCTTCATTATTTCGGAATTCCTTACTTTTTTCTTTTCTTGATATTCTTGCTGATCTTCTCAGGAAATCCATTTCTAATGCTTTCAACTTTTTCATATGGTCTTGGTTGATTGTCCAGGTTGCTGATCCATATAAGACTATACTTTCCAATTATGACTTAAATATAATTCTTTTTGTTCTATTAATAAAATTCTTGCTCCAAGAAGTGACTTGAGTATCCCGATTACTTTCCGGCCATTAGTAATTCTTTTATTAATTTCCATATTCGATTTTCCTTCTCTTTCTAAAATTGAACCCAATTAGCAAAAATTATTTAAATTTTAATTTTTATTCCACAATGTACAGATCATTGGTAAGATATTCTGTTTTTTGACAGCTAATCTTCAATCCACATTTTTTATATTCTACTGACAGTTGGTTACAAATGTAATTTGCATCCTCGCCATCTTGTGCTATGACTACTTGATCATCAGCAAATACTAAATGATGTAGATACTTTCCATCTATTATTTCTAAACCCATTCTATTACATTTTTGAGACTATATTCTCAAACTAACATCTACATAAATTTTAAATAGGGTTGATGACATGGGCCACCCTTGCAGCAAGCCTTTAATTGTGATAATCAATAAACAGATTTTATTTGGCACGTTATTTTTGTACATTCTTGTATTATTGTAATTAAGGAGTTATCAACATGTGACATACATAATGCTTTCCATAGCGTATTTCACGGGACAGTATCATATGCTTTTTCTAAATCCACGAAAAGTAATACTGTATTTAGCACATAGTTCAGTAATTTATTCTAATCTCTAATATCCATCTCGTGTATGTCTGAAGTCCAGTGCTTTTAATTCTTCTATCAAATATCCAGTCAAGCACCAGCACAAATATATAAGCCCATCATGCTCTCCAATGGTTCATAATCCAGATCCTTTATCACATTAATGACTAATTGGTTTCTATAGTAATTTTTGCAAACAAATCCCTGTCTTTCTGTACACACTCTCTCCTGCCCATATCCTGACGATACATAAAGTGAGTCCCAAACAATCCCACCACACTGAAATATGGTCTGATAGAGGGCTTCAAAACCTCAAACAAGTTCTGTCAAACAGCTTATTATCAAATGATATGCCAAGATATTCACACAACTTCAAAAAGTAATTCCTCATTCACCTTATTACAGAATATCTGGAGTTTTTTTTCGATCTGTGCAACTAATAATATCAGTGACAACACTGTAGGAAATAATATGACTGCAATGACAATGTGCGAGCACGAGTTCAGTCATATGTTTCTAATTTCGTGAAGAAGTGCAGAGCCTGAAATATTGCATTGTGTTTGTGGAGTGTTTATCACTGCTGCCCTCCTCCCTTCAACTTTGGTGAGAAGTTTACATAATAAACTACTTTTGGAATTTATCTTTATTCCATGTCCACATCACCCCCTCTCCCCCACCACTGTCATCTGCAAACAATCGAACTAGGACCTTAATAACGTATTTAGCACATAGTTCAGTAATTTATTCTAATCTCTAATACCCATCTCATGTATGTCTGAAGTCCAGTCGAACTAGGACCTTAATTCCCTTACAAATATGCGTCACCTTAACTGATGTGGATATTTCCCCACAATGAAGTGCCATTCTCATATCTGTGGACAATGTCCACAGATTTGACTTCGACAATTGCCATCTCTTCCAAATCAAACAATGTCTACTTTATACCATTGCAATTCATGGCAGACCCATTTTCTCTAATAATTTTAAAATCCCTGACCAGCCATCCAAATTCTGGTTTTCCAAGGTTTCTCGACATCACTCTAAGCCATAGGTTCCCAACATTTTTAAAAAATAATTACTCACCGCCCACTTTTCCAAAAGAAAAAAATACCCCCTTTACAGAAAACACACACACATAATTTAACCCATAATACTCCAACTTTTTTGGCTCAAAACCCAATTTTTGAAACAGTGATCTGATGGCACCCCTCTTAGATGAAGTGTACACAAAAAAAATCAAGGATAGAATTCTGAAACTGCTGTATTAAAAGCTATTAACAATATTGATGTAGTGTTCAGTTTGATAAAAAAAAATATAGTAAAGTATTAATAAATAGAGGGCTGAGCTCAGTGAAGTAACTATAATTTTTCGATATTGATTACTTATTTCAGTACATTCCACTATTGACGATCAGTTTCTTTTCTTAGGTAATACATTGCTGACTATGCTAAATCCTCTTTTGGCTGCTTATTATTATGGGAATGCAATTAAAAACTTGTTTTATGAGAGCAGGATGTCATACTGGAAAGCAAGGAATGGCAGTTGGTCCACAACGCCTTGGACCACAAATGCCCCAGTGGGCAG
Organism: Vandiemenella viatica; assembly: GCA_031002005.1. Lineage (NCBI taxonomy): Eukaryota > Metazoa > Arthropoda > Insecta > Orthoptera > Morabidae > Vandiemenella > Vandiemenella viatica. Next base: position 380,047,835 of record JARYHS010013630.1, read on the forward strand.
TATCATCCCATCGGAAACCACTACTCTAGGCGAATGACAGGATTGTTGTTGTTGTTGTTGTTCGGGCTTTAGGGCACGTCAACATCGGGGTTATTAGCACCATAACTATTACCTGGCGTGACAACGTAGCAAAAATGCAGTCTATGTGGCCAACTGTAAAAAGGTCGGCCACGGAGACAGCACAATAAAATACTAAAATACTGACAGACATACTGTCTGCATAGCCGACTATAAGGAGGTCGGCCACACAGACGGCAAAATAAAACATAATAATAGAACTATGGCTGTAGACGGACCACAAAGAGTAAAAATACATACATTGACTGGTTGGCTGTAAAAGGGCCAACCAGTTTAAAACAACGACCTAACTGGCTGGCTGTAAAGGGGCCAGCCATATAAACAAGGTCACAACTAAAAACATTACTTGGATTGTTGGTTGTAAAAGGCCACCAATCCAAAAAAACCTAGGCCGATCTGCCAAAAAATTTTGGGAAAAGACCGGCCAAGCTACAAAACTTTAAAACCTTAGCCACATTGTCACCATAATCGTTTGCAATTCGCGCTGAACAGGCTGGAAGAATGATCAGTGCACACCGGTTTTCGTTTCTCTGCCGAGAAAACCCGGTGTGTACTTTTTACTCATAGCAGAAGCCTTTTATCAGAGCCCCAACTTACCTTGAGGAATACCGTTTTACTGAAACAGTTCGGTTTCTGGGCCTCATTTTAGACAACAGGTTAACTTGGCTACCACATCTCAAAGATGTTAAAGCCAGAGCCTCAAAAGCTCTAAATGTTTTAAAATATCTGTGAGTGGCAGGTCATGGGGTGCTGACCGCTCCTGCCTGCTACAATTTTACAGAGCCTTTGTACGGTCACGGTTGGAATACGGCTGTATCATGTATGGTTTGGCACAGGACAGCTATCTCCGTATATTGGGTAGTGTCCACCATGCTGGAATTCGGCTCGTCACGGGTGCATATCGCACCAGCCCTATTGTCAGCATCTTGCCTCGGGACCAGAGCAAAGTCAATTATGACCTTGTCGCAGGCTAACTTGGCAACTACATCAGCTGTCTCGTTTCCCCCGATTCCCACATGGCCGGGTACCCAGCAGAATAAAACCTCCTTTCCGTGAGATTGGAGGGAAAGGAGGGCGTCCTGGATTAGTAGGTCTGCTGGATACATATTTCCTATGGCTTGAATACAGCTGAGGGAATCACAGCATATGATGAACCACTTATCGCTATTTACTTTCATATGCTGGAGCGACTTTAGCATGGTGTAGCACTCGCAGTAAAAACGCTGCACCTGCCGTCCAGTTTGAATGTGTAAGTCACTTGAGGGAACGCTACGGAGTAGCCAACTCTGTTAGCCTGCTTAGACCCATCCGTATACACTGGGGTAAACATGTGATGCTGATTTAAGATGTCTCTAAAGATATTATTAAAAACACTGAGACAGGCCTAAAATTATTCTGCACCTCTTTAAAAGCCAGGGAGGAGATTTACTCCAACCCTGGTGATAAAAAGAGGGAAGCTCGAATCCGTATTGTTCTAAAATAGCCTTTGTACGGTAGTTGAACGGTTTAGTGGCTCTATGCAGTTTGGTATAAAGCCGCTCATAGTTGGGATGTAGAACTATGTCGTACACGGGACTGCCAGGTGTTATGGCAACGTGCAGGTAGTGTCGCACCATGAGGAGTCGCAGGCAGTTGGTAAGCGGTGGCTAGCCAGAGTCAGAACAAAGGCTGGCGAGCCAAATTCCAGCATGGTGGACACTACCCAATATACGGAGATAACTGTCCCGTGCCGAACCATACACGATACAGCCATATTCCAACCGTGATCATACAAAGGCTCTGTAAAATTGTAGCAGGCAGGAGCGGCCAGCGCCCCATGACCTGCCACTCAGACATTTTAAAACATTTAGAGTTTTTGAGGCTCTGGCTTTAACATCTTTGAGATATGGTAGCCAAGTTAACCTGTTGTCTAAAATGAGGCCCAGAAACCGAACTGTTTCAGTAAAACGGTATTCCTCAAGGTAAGTTGGGGCTCTGATAAAAGGCTTCTGCTATGAGTAAAAAGTACACACCGGGTTTTCTCGGCGGAGAAACAAAAACCGGTGTGCACTGACCATTCATCCAGCCTGTTCAGCGCGAGTTGCAGCTGCCGCTTGGCGCTTCTCAGGCTGGACAATGCACAAAAAATTAAAAAATCTTCCACATATAAGGAGTACCCTACAGAACTCCTTATTATGGCTGCAATGCTATTAATAACAATCGCGAAAAGAGTCGCACTTAAAATTACCCTCGGGGAACACAATTTTCCTGAATAAAAAGATCAGACACTTCACTACCGACTCAGTACCGGAAGCAAAGACCAGATAAAAATGATTTAAAAAAACGGGGCAGGTTACCCCTAAAACCCCATTCATGTAACTGTTTTAAAATAACATGCCGCCAGGTAGTATTGTAGGCCTTTTCAAGATCGAAAAAAAAAAAAACCACATGGTGTTGGCTGCGGATAAATGCATCCTTTATTACCACCTCCAGGAGGATCAGGTTATCCAAGGTGGAACGTGACTTCCTGAATCCACACTGAAAGCGGCTCAGCAGATTACAGGATTCAAGTCACCAGACGAGGCAGTGACCATCCTCTCAAGTGTCTTCCCTACACAGCTAGGCAATACTACAATAACTTCCTGGCAACAATTTGTCTTTCCCAGGTTTTAAAATAGGAATTAGTGGGGCTTCTTTCCACGAGTCGGGGAAGTGTCCTCCGGTCCAGATATTGTTAAAAATATCCAGAAGGTACTCTTTAGCATCTTTGCTTAGATGCCTCAGCATCTGGTACTGGATCAGATCAGGCCCTGGAGCAGTGTCATTTGCGCTGTTTAACGCTGACTCCAGTTCCCAAAATGTAAATGGGCAGTTGTAGGCCTCTGTATCTGACGAATCGAAGCACAGCACTCGCCTCTCGGCAGCAACTCTTCGTCGCTGGAAAAGAGAGTCAAAGTTGGCGGACGAAGTGATAGCGGCGAATTTCCCCGCCATCAGCTGCGCTATGCTTCATTCATTGGTAATTAAAGGTCCATGATCCAGTAATCCAGATACTGGTGGGCGGGAGTACCTTCCAGATAAACGACGGATGGATACCCATACTTTTGACAAAGGAGTGGAACGATTTATAGTGCTCACAAAGTTCTGCCATGACCGTTTCTTGCTCTCCTTAATAACTCGACGAGCCTTAGCTCTGGCAATACGGAACGCTGCTAGGTTGTCAGATTTTGGGCACAACCTAAAACGATGCTACGCCTGTTTGCGACCTTGGATGGCAGAACGACATTCGCTGTTCCACGAGGGGACGGGCGTCCTTCGCAGCATTCCGGAGCTTTTCGGCATGGAGACGTCAGCTGCACGGTGAATCACTTCTGTGAAGTGATTCACCTTCTCCTGTATACTGCCAGAGTTGTAGTAGTACAGAACGGCAGTAGAGCTGCCAATTTGCACCACTGACGTTCCATTTGCGCCGGTTATTACCTCCTCCACGTTCACACTCAACGTGCATCCAAATAGTGGTCTCTACCATGTAGGTCGCGATCCACCTCCCACTGCACGGAGTCCCCAATTGAGGGAGAACACAAAGAAAGGTCAATGGCAGAAGATGTACCGGAAGCAGTGGTGAAATCAGTCATTTTCCCAGTCTTCAGGATACAAATTTCCTCCTGCTCTATCAATCTACCAACCACTCGGCCCCTGGGGCAGTCGCAGGTGGAACCCCACAATGCACAATGAGCATACGGTCAGTTGGATAGGACCGTGTATTTTCACCGCTTCTGCTTGTAATGAGGAGGTGAGAGCAAACGGGTTCATAGTGGACAGTGTTTCGGACCAACACAGCCACTCCTCCCTTAGCTCGATCACCCTCGGTCTCGTCCTTTTGGTATATGTCATATCCTCTTAGCACTGGTTGGTGCGATGGTCTAAAATGTGTCTCCTGTAAGCAGAGACACAATGGCTTAAACCATGCTAAGAGTTGGACTTCCTATTTGTGAGCCTGAAAGCCGTTGACGTTCCACTGAAGTATGGGAGCCATCCTACCTATTTAAAACCATCCGCCCCAGTTCGGGTGAGTCCTCTGATGGTAATTACTGAGGAACGGAACCAGGTTCTTCCACCAGCATTATGTCGTCTTCAGGGTCCGAAGACGATTCTTGTTCTAAGGCCTCGGAGTGTTGTGGACTTTTCTTCCGGCGAGGCCTTTTCCCCTTCTTCTCTCTGCCAGTTGGGGACCTGGGAGGAGAAGCGGAAGGGGACTTCACGAACATAGTGGGGTCCGTGTGTTTAAACCCCCGAACTTTCTGCACCTTCTGCCATCAGCTACTGGCAGATGGTGTTACCGTTGATACATCTGCTGCAGATGATGCTTCTGCTCTGGGCGCTCTTTCTGCTATTGCAGAGGCACCCACGTCTGTAGCTACTGTAGTGGATGGCTGTGCCTTTGCTGGTGGACTTGCTTAAGCTGCTGTCAATGTGGTAGAGTTTGCCGAAGTGATGCTACCGACGTCCACGGTCCTAGGTGATATGACCTTGGTGGCTTTGGCACCACAATTGCATTGACATTAGCACCTTGTAATTGTGCCCATGTCTGCAAAGGACGTCTGTGTAGCAACGCTTTCTTTCCTGACGGGAGTTGAAAGAGTCTTAGTGAAGCTAGTAGCAAGGATGGGTGGTGCTAGCGTCTTGTACCGCTTCTTTGCTTCGGCTTATTCGTCTTCAACTCCTGTATCTTTTTTTCCTCAAGCTACAATCTACACTCACTGCTCCAGGCTGGATGTGCCCCGGAGCAGTTGACACACACCTGTGGGAGGGTGCAACTACTACCTGGCTCATGTGCAGCCTTTCCGGATTTCCCACAGGTGGGATTGCCCTTGCAGGTCGCTGTCGTATGACCAAACCGCTGGCACTTAAAGCAGTGCATTGGGTCCGGTACATAAAGGAGGACATTAAGTTTTAAATATCCTGCTTTGATGTCTTTGGGCAATGTTGGAGTGTCGAACATTAGGACGAAGGTGACTGTCTTCTCAAGACTGCCGTTAACCCTTCATTTAATCTGACAAACCTTGACCACATGTTCTGTTGACCACTCCTTAAGGAGTTCCTCGGTCTCTAAATCCAAAAGTTCCCGGAAGGTTATGACGCCTTTACTACAGTTTAGAATTTTATGGAGTTCGCACTTCACTGCGAACTCCCCGAGCTTCTCACACTTAAGGAGTTGGACAGCCTGCCTGAGGGTGGATGTTTCCAAAAGTAATGTCCCATTCCTCAGCTTTTTTACCGATTTGAGGGTACCCGCAATACCCTCTAAACCTTTGTGTACATAGAATGGAGAGACCTTCTCAAAAGATCCTTCCACCCTTGTCATGATAACGAAGGCATTATCTATAAGACAACCCTTGCCATTACTGTAAATTTGTTCCGGAGGAAGGCTTTTAACCCTCGCCCGCTTGTTTGATCTGGGTGTATTTTTATTAACCTGCGACACACCCGAGCCGCAGGTTTTTTTTTGTGAGTTGGCATTTTGGTTTCAAGAGAAAAAACCAGTTTAAAAAGAAGCGCTAATACAACAGGGATGCGCAGGTGCCCCTGAGGTTGCACGTTAGCGAGTGATCTGCCTCTCACCCATGCACCTCCTCAGCACATGGCTGACCTTGAGGTTGAGGTTTTTTTTATAGAGGTTAGTACCGTCCTCACGATCCGGGCAATTAAGCCAAGTTCCCAGTTCTCCTAGGCACACAACGTACCACCATCAAGCCCTACGGTGGTCGTTGAAGCATGGTAGGAGTTTACGGTGTGGGAAACTTGAGGCGTTCACAAGTTTCCAGCTTGGGCACCGCAGGTTCACCAAACCCGTACCTGGTACTTGCGTACCAGGCCCCTGCAGGGGTGAATGACAGGATGGTTCCTACAAAAGACCATTGCCAAATTCCTTCCAAAACCTTAGACACCCACCCTTTTCCCCAAACTGACCTTTTCCATCTCAAATGGCCTTGACTAGGCATAAAGCCACAAGCAAAAAAAATTTCTATGATCATGAATCATTTTCCAGGTACTCCTAAAACCTAACAAACACTTTTTTCTTCTGCTACCCACCTGGACTTATACAAAGACAAGTATCTCATTCAACCCTTGGTTCACACAATTTTAGTTCTGCACCTCTAAAATCGACAGTAGTCTTGTATTCATCATTCAATTCTCTCTTGGGCTCGATTCCATTAACCACATCCTTCACTGTGAGGATGATTTCCTATAGTCTATCCTACAAGTCACAACCTTCTCACTAAAATCACACCCATTCCAATCCTCCCATAGAGATTTTTTCTATTATTAGACATGCCAATAGCCAGAAAGCTACCGCTCACCCACCCGCTTGATAGAACGAATGGCTACAGGATCAGTTTACACTGGCTACTTAGACCATCTGTAAGGCGTTAAGCTGATGCTGAGTGCTAAGCAACATTTTGTCAACTGTAAGCAATAATGTTCGTGACCTTTAATATTTAAATAACTCGGTCACCACACGATTGATATACCCTCAAATGTGAAAGAGAAAATAGAAAAGAGTTCACTGTACACTATTTTAAAGTCACAAAAGATATATATTATTTCAAAAGTTCTCTTACAATGTAGGTACCAGATCTATGAATAAAGCAATCGGACAACAGTTCCACAGAAGATTGTATGTAAAGCATACTTGCGAGAAGAGAGAAACTTTCATCAAGGCCCCTAACTTAGATGAAAGTATGACCACAGTATACTGATATTAACTATGCAGACTAACTGCGTGGAGCCACTCGCTCTACATTATGACGCGAAGTTAACTGTTTGAAATCTGATCGGTTGACCTTGTGACATCAGCAAAAACCTTTAAAAATTAATATCTTGGAAAGTATTTAATAGATTGAATTGTAATTATTACCTGGGTTTCTTGATATCTTATTTTGTTTTGGCTGGGATTAGTCTTCAAAAGGGTTTCTATGAAATTAATTTTAAGTCCTCCTATGTGATCAGCCTGCGCACCTTGTCACACTTTCCAACAATCACGACAATCTATTTCCAAAATCTCATTTATCTCACAGATGCATTGAACTTTTTACAGAAACCAAGGTATATTTTTAACCCTCTTAATTTACCCTCTCTTCTGGTATAAATTTCTTGATTTTTTTCATCTTTTAGTTAAAATTTCGATTTTTTTCTCTTAATTAAAAATCCTAATTATCCTTGGCATCATTATTTGACTTTATGTTCAAAATACTCTAGAAGGTGCTGACTATAACTGATGATAAAATATCAGCTGTAACTTTACGCATTCATTAGTGATTTCAGTTTTTAGGTTTCAGCCCTCACTGGCCGCGTGGCTTAAAACATAAACAAATCAAATATCTCTTACAATAAATTTTTCTGAGCATAATGATTCTTATAATGAGTTTCAGCAGTGAAAATGAATGCAACAAAATCTGTTTAAAGTTGAAAAAGTACTTTATCTGAAATTTGTATATTCCACTAAAACGACTTTGAATTCGAACTATAAAGCATGTTACTGCTGGGAATATGCTAGTAGTTTTGGCGAGCTTACAGTTTTATTACATGTCCAGTGACAGTCCATGGCAGTTCCCACATTTCTAACATCAACTGTTTAATGGCGAGAACTGACAAGAATTCTTCCTGAAATCTCTACTCCATCTGAAATCTAGATGGGAACTAGCTTACCAACAAATCCTTGAGAATCCGTGCTCATAAGCTTTGTTAAAGTAAGTATATCAAAGTGATATTCCGACCTGGTAAGAGAATTTCAATTTTCTGCACATTCTGCCTGGTCCTACAGTTTATTGTGGAATCTGAACAATGGAACATTTGGGCAAAGTTCATATGATCAAACACAACTCTTAAAAATGTCTGACCCTAATAGCGTTTGAACCTCAAATTTTTGAAAGCAAATACCTTAACCCACTGAGCCACCAGACCACTCAACTCTGGTAAGACTTCACCAGTAATCCTATCACTTATTTTTATTATGGCAACAATGGAGTAGGAAGAAATGCTGCAAGGCAATATTAATAGGGAAACAAAAGATAAAAGATGCCTTTCACTCACTACAGTTGAAAGGAGGTGTAGTGAAACACTCATCAAACACAAAAACAAGATATTTCGGGCTATGACTTAACACATTAAAATAGAAACATGTTACTGAGCTCACACAGGCACCTGCGATCAACACAACAACATAAATGGTGGTTTTTGCCATTACAATCACAGCAGAAGTGACAGGGGAACAAAACGAATGGTAACAGCAGGAAAGGAATTAACTGAAAGAAAAAAACGAAATGCACAACAGGTAAAAAATTATCAAAAAAATTGAAATAAAATCTACATATAAAAGAATAATTATATTTACAAGTGATCAGTATCCTAGGGTGAGGTAGGTGAGTATTATCTGAGAAAGAGGGAGTTTATAGTATACACAATGTGTTGCTAGGCCAATTCTTATCTTCAGATTTCTGGAGTATATGTGGTTTTAAGGGAATATTCTGAAGGCTCTGACTAAGAAACATTTATTGAGGTCACCAGAGTTGTGAGAACTGGCATGGGCAGCAACATGGTGATCTAGGTTTTGGGAGTACACTGTCTGTGGCCATTCATTTTGAAGGATAACTGGTTCTTGGTAATAACTCTGACAATGGAGGCAGGTGAGCTGGTGTGGGATGTGGCACAGGTGGCATGGCCGATGTGGTAGATTTCACAACTAGTGTGGTCACAGTAGGTTGTTGTGGGTGGATACACACTGCACATTTTTCAATAAGCACATTACAAGAAAAGGAGCTGTAGCGTGGTTGAGAAGCAGTAGAGGGTTGGAACTTCTGCAGAACTATATTTTTTAAAGTTAGGTAGCCTGCCAAAAGTGATGTGGGATGTTGTGGGAAGGACAGTGTGTCAGGTAATCTAAAATTTTGTTACTTCATTACCAAATCTGTTTATAGAGCATTGAGTTTACCTCAATAACATTAAAATTCATTAATAAGTAAAATACCTTTTGTTCATTAATTATGTATGTTATTTCTGCAATTAATTTACGGATTTAACACTACTACTTGTTTAGATAAGTTGTGGTATAACGTATTTATGAAGAAATTATAAAAGAAATTTGTAGTCATGGTAACGACCAGAGTAACAACAGAGAGCAAGCGAGAACGAATGTTAGAGAATGTGCTTTTGAGTTGATGATAGTTACTGCGATAAAGGACCTTGTGTTCTTCAGATACCTATTAATGAAATGCAACTGGAATAAATATCAATGAATCATATGAAAGTTTATCATTCAAATATGAAAGACCAAGTTAATAAGTTTGAACAGTAAAGTTACTTCACAATTCTTAAACGGTTACTATATCCCAGCTCAGACACCAAAAGAAGATTTAAAAATACAACAGAGTCATAATTCTTGTTCAGTTAATAAGACCTTATTCTACTGGCACAGAACTTGCCAAACAAGTATAATTTTTAGGAACAGCTTTTTTACTGTTGGATTTTTATTTAAGCAGTCTAAATTAGTATAATTATCCATTAAATATTGTTTTAGGTCTATGATAGTGTTTGTATTGAAACTGGCGAAAGAAAAATCAGAAGGCCTCTACAAACACATTTTTTCCAGTTGGAGTATGCATAATTTGAACATCTTTTTGTTTTATACTTAGCACTTCAGTAACGAGCTATTCTTTTATGAATTCTCCGTTTTTGTTTGGCAATCATTCAAGATTTAGAAACTTAAAAGATACTGATGCTAATACTGTAAGGAAACAAAGCCTCTTAGTTTTTGAAGAGTTAGTAATTAATGTTTCCTTTTTTTATGTTATTTCTGTGGGAATTGTTTATTGAAAGTGATATATTCAATTCACTATTTTGTATCTGATGTATGTAAAGCTGATTATAGATGTATGTTGTTGAAAAATGCTTTATATCGTGTTATTATTATTTCTTAAGTATTGTGTCAAAGAAATCCACGCGTCATTATTACCAGATGAACAAAGTACATGAAAATCTCTGGACGATAAACAGTGAAGGAGGAAGATCTTTGGGCAAAGAGATGAGATGAAAGCGGTATGCACGGCGGACGTTTGGATAAACTGCAAGTTGTATCTGTGCACGCAAAGAAATAATAAATTAATGAAAGTTAATATAAAAACCAAGTGAATGTTTTTGTTAGTTATCTTTATTCTTTTGGAGGTATAAAGAAGAAATATTGGCACTTTAAACACTAGCAAGAAGGTTAGTAAAGAGCACAAATATTATATGTGGCGTTCCGTGACAGACAAGATGCCATATTGTAAAGACAAAATATTATATGTGACGTACCGTGACAGACGAGATGCCATATAGTAAAAGCAAAGACAAAATATTCTCCGTTTTTGTTTGGCAAACATTCAAGATTTAGAAACTTAAAAGATACAGATGCTAATACGAGGGTGAGTCAAATGAAAACCTTAAATTTTTTTTTAATATTATTTATTGAGCAGAAGTGGTACAAAGCAGTATCACCTTTCAACATAATCTCCCCCAAGCTCAATGCAAGTCCTCCAGCACTTACAAAGTGCAAAAATTACTTTAGAAAAAAAAATTCTTTTGGTAGACCGCGCAACCACTCGTGCACCGCGTGGCGTACCTCTTCATCAGAAAGGAACTTCTTTCCTCCCATTGCTTCTTTGAGTGGTCCAAACATATGGAAATCATTTGGGGCAAGGTCTGGTGAGTATGGTGGATGAGGAAGGCACTCAAAATGCAGGTCTGTGATTGTTGCAACTGTTGTACAGGCAGTGTGGGGCCTTGCATTGTCATGTTGCAAAAGGACACCTGATGATAGCAATCCACGTCGCTTTGATCTGATTGCAGGCCGAAGATGATTTTTTAGGAGATCTGAGTATGATTCACTGGTGACAGTGGTCCCTCTAGGCACGTAATGCTCCAAAATGACACCTTTTTTGTCCCAAAAGAGGGTCAGCATAACCTTCCCTGCTGATGGTTCTGTTCAAAACTTCTTTGGTTTTGGTGATGAGGAATGGCGCCATTCCTTGCTCGCTCGCTTCGTTTCTGGTTGGTGGAAGTGAACCCAGGTTTCGTCCCCAGTAACGGTTCTTGCAAGGAAGCCATCACCTTCTCGTTCAAAGTGCCGAAGAAGTTCTTCACAAGCATCGAGACGTCATTCTCTCATTTCAGGAGTCACCTGCCGTAGCACCCATCTTGCAGACACTTTGTGTAACTGGAGCACATCATGCACAATGTGGTGTGCTGAACCATGAATAATCTTTAAACATGATGCAATGTCATTCAGTGTCACTCGGCTCGGCGGTTTTCCATCACTATGGCTTCAACTGCTACAATGTTCTGTGGAGTCCTAACTCGTGCCTGACCTGGACGAGGAGGATCTTCCACTGAAGTCACCATTTGCGAACTTCCTACTCCATTCGTAGACTTGCTGCTGTGACAAACATGCATCACCGTACTGAACCTTCATTCTTCGATGAATTTCAATAGATTTCACACCTTCACTACTCAAAAACCGAATAACAGAACGCTGTTCTTCCCTGGTGCAAGTCTCAAGTGGGGCAGCCATCTTTATACTGATACTGCGACGGTATTTGTGCATCTGCACTATGCTGGCACATACAGGCCATTCTGCATGCTGCTTGTAGCACGCTTACCAACTTACAGGAAATGGCGCTAAATTTCGATTTTTTTATTACAAATTTAAGGTTTTCATTTGACTCATCCTCGTATGTTAACCTTGGTGTTGGGTTCTTCTAACTACTTCGCTACATTTAATTAAATCAATCAACACAACACAGTGCGTAGGATTATCCATTTGTAAATTGTTTAGCATCCATTGCATTCTCATTAATTCTGGCAGTAAAGACCACAGAAGGTATCTTTGTCCCCTTCAAAACTTCTGATGTTTTCAGCTATAGGTATTGTATAGCTTAAGCTCTAACTTTGTTTCACATGCTTTCTGAGACCTTGATCACAGATTTCAAAGAACTTGACATTTTACCATTGCTCATCATGAAATTTCAACTATCAGTTGTTTTGACATCTTGTCTTGTCTATAACTTCAAGCAATTAAATGCAATGTACTTTATATTTTTTATGATTAGGCAGTTGATATTCCTCAAAATCTTCAAATGGTTGAGGAAATTCTCTCAGTAGTAACATCACATCAACAATTTACATATTTTCAATGTTAGCTGAATCTGTCACATATTGTGTATGTTCCCAGATTTCCCATATATTTTAAAAGCTTTGACTATATTTGATTCATTATCAGTAATTGTCTTCAGTTTTTGATAATTTCAAACAAAATTCGTAATTTATGTCAACAATCAGATCCGCTATTTTTTTAAATGTACAAAATCCTTTAAATTTCCAACAAGAAAGTGCAGCACTTTTTCTTTCAATCATGTTACAATCAATCCAATAAACTGTCATATCCACATAGCATTTCTTGAATGAAGAGCAAATATCTGCCATGATGCATAGAAAATCAATCACTTTCAAATCTAATTTTGTATTTTCCTTGTATTCCACAGATTCTTCTGCAAATTTATTTATCACAAGTGGGGTAGCACACAATCCTTGGTGGGTCTGATAACTGCTGAATAACAAGCAATTAGCATTCTAAATGAATCCTTGTCCACAGTCCATTTTGTTGACAGAGTATCAACTACAAAATTCACTAGTAACTTGTCAAAATTAATTGAATTCTGTAAAAAAGTTGCAAGAATGATAAGTTTCATTTTTTTTTCAAAGTGCTTCTTGTTTGAATGTTGAGGATAATGAACATCTCTATGTGTAAGTGGCCATTGTGCACAGGTATGTGTCATGGGTGTGAGAGTAGGACATCAAGAAGGATCTTTTCAAAGAAGGATGTTTTCATGATGGTTCCAAATCATAAAAATGTCATCGGTATATCTGAACCAAACAATGAGCAATAAAGTAATTTTTTTGAACAAAACATTATTTCAATTTGTCAGGAAAGTTTGGCCCAGGAGGGTGTCATGCAAGTGCCCATAGCAGTGCCTTTTACCTGATGGTAGTTGTAAGATTGGATTAGCTAGAATTAAGTAATACAGTGCAATGAGGAAGAAATGCTAAGCAGAGTGTGTGGAGAGCACATGTCAAGGTAGTATTCAAGTGCACTAAAACTCTGGCATTGGAAGATGTTTCCTGGTTACTAGGTTGGTGAAGGCTTGGTGCATGTTGCACGGTTTGTTGCAAGTTCATAGAAATGAGCCTTAAGGCTGTCTTGTAAGCCAAGGAGGTTCATTTTTATGGACTAGGAGTTGTCTAAAATCCAGAAGTCTACTGAAGAAGGTTCTAGGAAGGTGAGGGAGGATGGTTCTCATGTCAGGGCAGACTCGAAGGAACCTTGTCAAAGTACTCTGTTAATTGATTCCAGGCCTGAAAAGTACTGGTTCACTACAACTGGACAGTGGTTAGTTTTTGATGGTTTGGGTTGTTTGATAGGTTGAATGGGTTGTGATGTGGCTGTGAAAGTTGTTTATGAACTAAATTTGCCTTGGGAAATGTTATTGGAATATAGTGTGGGAGCCTGCTGGTTGTAACATGTGCACCTGTCATGAATTCCAAACCTGTAGGGGAGAGAGTGTTTGATGTTGTAAGGATGGCAGCTGTCATAATGAAGTTACTGTTTAGGTTGATGAGTTTGGTATGAACAAATGAGATTAGATGGCCCTTAGAGAGGAATAAATCCACATCCAGTATAGTGGCATGTGTTCAAGAATAGGTTAATGTTAATTTCAGAAAACTGAGCAGTTAGTTTTCCCCATGTATCCAGATCTTGATGTCTATGAATCTGAGCCAAAAGAAGGATTTCTGGAGAGCCTCATTCAGGAATAATTCCTCCAGGTGGCCTAAGAAGAAGTTTGTGTAAAGGCTCAGACACACGGGACAATTTTTGTCGCTACTACTAATCGCGGCGATCATTCACCGCGATTAGTAGCAGCTATTAGCCTGTTTCACGGAGCTACTGGTTTGAGCGATTAGGTTGTGGCTAGCAAAGTAATGTCTCAACCTTATTTGTTGGTTATGATGTCGTACAAATCACGTTGTAGTTCTGAGACGATTGATTCGTTCAGGTAAAGCTGAGTAAACACCGGTAAAAATTAAATTTAAAAAAAGTGGGCCCATGACTGGATTAGATGAATAGAAAAAACGGAGACCTCTGCGTTTCATCTGATAGAACTAGGAACCACTAGTCTACAAAAAAATCAGCGGCTACCTGAAGGAAAGTTCAATAAATTACTTGAAGTGATTACTCCTCAACGTATGAAAAAGAAACACTGACAGAAGGTGCAAGTCCATGAAATACCAAACTAGAAATTAATTTGTGTTACATGACAAGTGGCGATAGCCTGAAGTCTGTGGAGTATTTATTCATAGCTAAATTACTTTCTGTTGCATCCTTAATTTTGTTCTGAGATGTTCCTCAGATGAAATGATCAAGCCAGTTTCATTCAATTCAATAAAGAACCTACACATACAATTTTTTTGTTCATTCTTGTTAATATATTTATTGTTATTGGTGTGCAACAGTCCTTCCGATAATCATAAAAAATCTACCCTTTGGTCACATTTCCTTCCCGATTTTCCATGATGGCAAAAAAAATTTTTTTAAAAAATTCAACAAGCCAAAAAACAGTGAACGCAACTTCTGACAACAGTAAAAAGAATAACGATCAAGCTGTCAGACGAGGTGACAACAGCGCTGTGTAGCGGCAACTGGGTGACGTGACCACCACAATCGCGTGCTACTAGCGATGAGAATTGAACATGTTCAAATCGGATCACTGCTATTTTTGATAGCTGCTAGTTGAGTCAGCAGCAGCGATTACATTGTCAAACGAAGCGATTAATCGCTGTTATTCAAGTAGCAGCGACAAAAATTCCTCGTGTGACCGAGCCTTTAAGAGGGGGCCATTTGGCAAGGAAGGATCTAGAGGGAAGGCTGTTAAGAAGGGGAAGGCAGGGATGGGCACTTGTCCAGAAAATATAAATGTCAGTCTACCAGAACAGAGATAGACTCCTCCAACGCCTCACTACTCGGTGTAGGACACCCCATAGTTGGCACTTATGGTTTACTGACCGAATGTATCTCTGCCATGGTATACCAACATCTACAACCCATTGTCAGCTTCCCTCCCACAAGGACACACACACAACACTTCCTCCTCCGTCTCTTCTGTGTACATCCAGACTCAATCTTAGTAACCAATGACATAACTTCCTTATAAACCAACATTCCTCACTGTCATGAACTTGGCACCATGGAACATTTTCTGGACCAGCATTCCTCTCCCCTTCCCCAATATCCTTCCTCACCACTATTGTCATTATTATCACAACACAATAATTCATTGGAATAATGAACAGCAATAGTATTCTGTGAGAAAGCTGTTTCATGAACTGCAGTTCCTATGCTAACCCATTGCTTCCAATCATTTAAAAAGTATTCCACCTAGCAGAATGAATTTTAGATTTATTCCAATTGTTTTCACTCTACTTATTGCCATTTTATGGTTCGCTCTACCAAATGCCTTCAAGAAATCTAATGTTAGACCATTGATTTGGCCTCCAAAGTTCATTACATCCAAAATTTCTTGCCAGTAACCAACTAAGTGAATTACATGAAAAATCTATCCTAAAGCTGTATTTCTGATTTACAAACTACTTCCTTCCCTCAGACATATCTGATGTTGGATATATAGCTCTCGATCAACTTACCCAACACTATTTTTTCCTGAAAGCTTTACATTTCGACTTCAAGGTCATCAGAGCCAGGAGATAAGGAATGAAAAAGAATTCAGCCACGGCATTTTTGAAGGAACCATTCAAGAATTTACCTGGAGTGATTTCAGGAAACCATGCAGAGAAATCCTGGATTGCCAGGTGGGGGATCTGCTCCCATGTCCTCCCAAATGCCTGGCCCAAGTATTATCCACCAGGCTCAATTACTCAACACTAGAGTCAAACTAATTTGCCCATAGTCCCAACACTATTTGTCCCTTGTCTTTTTTGAACCAATATTTCCATGTCACTTTCAAAATTCTCTGGTAAGCAACATGACTCAACACAATCTAAACAATATTTACTGGTATGGTCTATTGACCTGTCTTTGACACATCTGTAGTAATATTAACCATTACAGCATCTTTTATTTATTTTATTTTTTTAAATCTAATTCCTCTGGCTCTAATTTCCTAGCATATTCATTTCTATTTATAAGGAAAAACTACTATTTTCTCCCTCCAATCACAGCATTATAGTTCATAATATTAAATAGCAGCAGGATGCAGCCACGACACTTTCAAAAAATTACTGCAGTAGATGAATGCGTGGAACACAAAAACGCAACCACAATAATAGAAATAATGCATAGATTGGAAGTTAAAACTAAACTACGAAGCATACCGTAGCCATGAGATGAATGTGAGGTCTACAATATTTGAGAGTGTGAAAAGGCGCATTAAAAGAAGCGAGGAGCAGACAAATTTGGCATGAAAATAACAGGAGATTTAAGAAACAGTACGTGCAGTAAAATGGAGTGGTGCAACAATGCACTCTGAGGGGGTTGGCGTTCGAAATGAAAGGACAGAAATTTGCTAGTTTGTGGAGACGTTTATCTGTAGTTTATTAGCTGTTTTTTTCCTATCCTTGTTTACTTGTTCCTAATCTTTATCCACAATTGTCCAAATTTCTACTCTTACACTAAATCTTCTGACAAAGCCAACAAATTTCTAGCTGCAAAATCTTGTGGGGAATGAGGTAACTGAAGGAATAAGTTATCAAGATGCAGTAATGATGAATATTAAGGGATTCAGTAAACCAGTGGCCAAAATAGAAAGGGGAAAGAGGTATAGTTATAAAAAGGCACAGACTTTAGGGAAAGGCTCAACAAATGGAAGGATGGCACCGTGGAGGTGAAGTAGGAAGAGCTTAAGGAGATAATAAAAATGAGTGAGGCAATGTTTATTCCAAAGCAGAAAATAAATAGAAGTACAGAACCTACTGTGAGAAGATTAAAGAGGTTAGTAAGATGGGAACACAACAGAGTCAAGAGACAGGAATACAGTACAGAAAACTTAAAACAACTAAACAAGCAAAGTAATAAGAGCAAAGAGAGAAGCAAAGGATGGATTTATAAAGAATATTATTGGTGCAGGGGGACCACTGAACAATCCATCTTGAAATTTCTATGGTTATGTTGGAAAACTGAGCGGGAAGAGAAGGTATTCACACAATTTTAGATAAGAATGGAGTTGAAGTCAATGACAATTTTAAAATGGCCGAGATGTTGAATTACTGGTTTAATGAGACCACTAGGAACTATCACGCTATGATGGGAGGGTATAAATCAAAAGAAAGCCTCCCTATAAGTAAAAATATCGAAACAACAAAATTTGAAATAGATTCTCAAGAAATTATGAAGGAACACAGAAAGCAAAAAACTCTAAGGAGCTGGTGTAGATAATATTACCATAGATTTATTAAAGATTGTGGGATACGATATTGTTTCTTACCTTGAAATTTTATTTACAATGAGTCTGGAGTCTTCCTGCTTACCAGAGAACTGGAAAAAGAGTAATAGTAGTACGAGTTTATAAAGGGGGGAAGACAAATAGGGTTCAAAATTGATGGCCGATTAGTTTGACATTAGTAATACGCA
Organism: Vandiemenella viatica; assembly: GCA_031002005.1. Classification (NCBI taxonomy): domain Eukaryota; kingdom Metazoa; phylum Arthropoda; class Insecta; order Orthoptera; family Morabidae; genus Vandiemenella; species Vandiemenella viatica. Next base: position 380,065,623 of record JARYHS010013630.1, read on the forward strand.
AAATGATGCAGAAATTGATATGTAACTATACCAGAAATGCCTGTAAGGGTGGTTTGCAGATTGAATACATGGCTTTAGGCAAGGATAATCATATAAGGCATTTGACAGAATGAGCCATAAAATCATTTTAAATATGCTAAAAACTATTGGGTTGGTTAAAAAAGTTACTTGCTGGGTAGTGGAATTCTTAAAAGCCAGAAAGCACAGTGTTACAGTAGGAAATACATTATCAAAAGAGGTGGAAGTAAATATGGAAGTGCCCAAGGGTAGTCTATTGGAACCGTTGCTGTTCATTAGTCTAATGAATGACTGAGTTGATGGATTACAGTAAGAATTTAGGTTTTTTGCAGATGACAATGATAGATATATAATAGGATCAAAACACGAGAAGAGCGGACAGCTGCAGGGTGACCTGGATAGTATATCTAAATGGGTAGGTCAGCATAGAATGAAGACAAATGCCAAGAAGAGTCAGTTTATTAGGTACACAGATAAACTAAAGATTGTTTATGATTATGGGATGGGGTCAGAACTGCTTGATGAAGGCTTGAAATATTTTTTTTTCAAAAATGCCAATCTCAAAAATTTAGATTTTTATTTTCTGATCATCAATACCATTGAGTACTGCATTCACTGTACAGGAGAACTTATATAAACATTTAAAAAATTCAGAGAATTTTACATGAACTGTATATATACTATTCCTCTAATATTCTCTGAATTTTTATTTGTATATATCGTATATGTCAGGTTATGCCTACTACAAATCCTGAAAAGTAACATGTCACTTTGGTTCTAAAAATTTTCATAATTAATTTTGTAAAAATCCATTATTGCAACAAAGCTTAATGTGAGTAAATAAAAATGATAAGTGAAACTAAGTTGGGACTTCTGAAATGTTTTTAAATTGTTAATTGAATCTTCTTTATAATTCCTGAATGCAACAACAGCTTCTAGAACAATGTTGAACCATTCAGATGATTTTGTGTGTTTGGCGTAGCATATAAAAGGGGCACATGAATTCACAGTTCAGTTGTCAACAGACAAGCAAAGAGAAAGTTCACAAAATTTTGTGGTCAAAAAGTATGTTCATAAGCTTTTGTGAAGATTCTTGTGTGGTGTATCTTCTGATTGGAGTCATAGGAAAGTGACGTGTGCTGATTATTTGCAGGTCCAGTGAAATGTAAGACTAGCCAAAAAAGCAGACAGGTTGGGAATAGGAGTGCTCGTGAAGGCTATGTTTCGAAGTTAAGATGTTTCCAATAGTGTGTTATAAATGCTTTGACGCTCCCCCATGGTGGATGATGAAGAATTTCATCTGCAGTAGAAGAATTAAAACGCTAAATCAGTCAGCTGTACAGGTTGGTGCTAGTCCCATTAAAAACATGGTCAGTGAAGTCAAGCCATAAGTTCTATGTATCAAGAAAGTGCATAGAAATTACTGAAGCTATAGCTGAGAACACCAAACAATCTGGCGAAACTCCCCAGTGTTGAAATTCCATCCTCAAAAGAAAGTGAACCTAAAAAAATTTGTGAAACTTGCCAACAATTTATATCAAACATTAATTCAGCCTTGAGTCATGTTAATTCTACGACAACAAAAAGTGCAACTTCTATCAATTATCCCAGCATCCTTTTCAAATGTACAAATTTTGCATCACATTCCATCTGTAACAAAACACATGGTGGAGAAAACAAAATTGAAGGCTAAAAAGGAGTGTTTGGAAAAGTTTATCCCTATCATGGTCACCCTAGGAATGAGGTTTGATGTTCACATTGCACAGTTATTTTATGTGGAAGATAAATGGGACTGTTCTTGCCAGAGTGCCAGCAAAAAAGACACTATAGCTATAAGAGATTGTAACATAAACCCGTAGCGTTTTTTTTTGTTTTTTTTCTTTTTTTCTCTCTCTCTCTCTCTCTCATTTAAGATAGCCTGTATTTGCTGAGCTATTTGCAAGCACCTCAACATATTACCACAAAGGAGAGCCCGTTGTACATTTTGAAAAACCATTCGGTCATGGTATCGTTGACGATAGCCCATGTTACACAAAGTTTAATAGGAAAACAAGAAACTTCAATTGCGGATGGGAACAGTTTGAAAAATGATCTAACAAAAATCCACTTTCAATATTATTCACTAGGTATGTTTAGTAGTCAATTTTTTCTTGAGGTTTTACATTATCAGCTTTTCAGTTAATTCTATTTCAAAATCACAGGAACAAATACACAACTACTTTTTGTCAGTCGCCTCTCAGGTACACTATATACCAAAAATCATAATGTCCTGCCGCCATCTCACTTCACACGCACCTTGCCGCCTTATTTCGTCTACTACAACTGAGGCAGTATTATCAACTGCTAACACTGAAATCATATTCTACCAACTTAAACTATTCAGTAACTAAATTACAAACTACTGACCATGGAACCTCATTTTACAGAACATGAGATACATGAAATACAGAGATATTACGATACATATCATTATAAGATACGGGAAAAAAGTGGAGAAAGTAAAAAGACACGTGATCAGCAGTATTGAGAAAACTTTTGCCATTTACAAGAAAAAACATCCTATATTCCACATTGGAAGATCAACATTTTAGGCACTATGATCTAAGTAGGTGGTTCCAAATCCAGAAAGAGACGTCTGTTTATGTGTGTACTGTGCCAATTTCAAACTCTGCGTGGTAACTTTGAAGAACTTGGCAGGCAAGACATAACACCTTGATTGGCCACATGATGTCTTTAGTTGTCTGTGATATACAGCAAGAGACCTGCTTGTTTCAGGGATGTGATGACTGCCCTGGAAAGGGGGGAGGGGTTCGTTACAGACAGTCTAGAAAAAAACAGAAGCTGACTCTTCTGAAGTTATATATGCAACATGGGAAGAAAATAAACTCATTAAGAAAACTGTTGCCATTGACACCTTCATTGATGAATTTGGGAAATGGGCAGTGAAAGCAACAACACACCAACATCTGAAGAAATTGTAACAACAACGCATTGCAGAGGTGAAGGGATGTCTAGAGGTTGAGCAACTATGTTTTGTGCTTCACTGTGATTGTGAGGACTGGTCAGTGATTCTGCCATAATAAGTACTGGCATATCACTGAAGTAATAATCAAATTTCAGTTTTCACAGGAATCATATATTTTCAAAACAAGACTAGCAGTTATAAGTGATGACAAAGGACACAGCACATGCACTGCTGCCAATGCGTAAAATTCAACAATAGCTGAAATCACAGCCACAAAAGATTATTTCTGATGACGCTCCTAGTCACTTCAAAAATCGTTACCAAATGATTGAAGTAAATAAGTCGCTCGTGCAAGTGGAATGGGTATACAGTGGTACTGGGCACAGGAAGGGGCCTTGTAATGCTGTAGGAGGCCAGCTGAAACACCATGCTACAAAACAATCTTTCCAGGCCAACTAAAGAGACAATTCAAAATGTCTAGGATTTTAAAAAGAGTGGTTAATTGAAACACATAAACAGCCCTCATTCTGTTGCCAAAGGAGGAAGTTGGAAAACAAACTGCAAGAACTTTAAACAGCAAGAAAGAAGAAATTTTATTTGACACTGCATTCCAATCAAGATCTCTGAAATGAAGAAGAATATTCAGATTCACGATTTACAAAGAGGGGCGTTTTTGCCTTGTATTTATGACTAACTGGTGGACATAGGTATCAGTTGTGAGTTAAATGAGTTCATCGTTAATTTTATGCTCCCATATAGACTGGCCGCTGGATATAAATTTCCAGCTGTAAGACAGCAACACCACAACCAGTGCTCACTTTTACAATGTTTTAAAGATTGTGGATACTCCAGTTCCTATTGGTTTAAAAGGAAGGCATCACTCAAAATCAAAGGAAGATACTGATGCAGTTCAACATTTTTTTAGTTAATTGAATTTCTACTTTCAGTTACAAGCAAAGGGCCCAGGAAGTGGTATATATTGTAAGTTTTAATATGTTTTTGCTTGTAATATTTTTTTAAAAATCTGTCCATTTCTTACACTCATTAAGAATTAAAATTCGATGCCAAAGACCAATATATGACTATGATGTAATGGAAACTGGTAAAAAGTATTATATTTAGGTGTAGGAAATGTTTAATGTTTACAGGTACAACCAAAACAAACCGAGCCAACACTTCCAAGTTTCACAACTTGTTAAACATACAACAATGGACAAGGAGATTATGGAATTAAGGTGTTTTTTTTATGTGCAATAACAATCAACAGTGTGAAGTTTCATGAATTACACATGAAAGCAATGCTAATTGACAGTTTACCAATTTCAACATTGATAAAAGAGAAATCATCCCAATTAAATTACTGACACTGAATTGTATAAATATTTAAAACTGAGAATAAGAAAAAATTAAAAAAGTAATCTTATGTTGACCAGAATAGTTTCAAATAAACATTCCTTCAGCATGCTTCCATGGTGTACTGTATTCTTTGAGGAATGCACACAATGTAAAATGCAAACGAAGACTAATGTGTTCCTAAGAAATAATGCATTCTAAATAATGTTGGGTTTACTGGACATACTGCTAGAGCCGTGGCACAAGATAATGTCACAACACTGTCGCAGTAAATCACAAGACATATTTTCCAGCATAATATGGTTGGAATATGCCCTGAACAAGCACAGTCCCATTATAATTATTTTCCAAAGAAGTGTGGTAGAAAGAGGTTCCAGCGACATTGAGATCTCAATAAACCCATTATATTTACTGCTTACTTTTGAAACCTGAACTGGTCTTGAGTTAAAACACATATGCAACCTCTTTTCCATTAAAGATTACAAATGATCAAAAGAAAGCTTCTGATGTGCATTTAGCACAAATATCTGCAGACAATATTTAATGACTGAAATAGTTGTGCAGCACTTGACAACTTTGTCTTAATAGAAACATTTTCTATTCACATTTTTTTTCCTAATGGCATTACACCTCGTCGTGGTCATTAGCGGGAAAGGACTAGCAACAAGGAACAGGAAGGGATTTGGCCATGGTCATTTGAAGGAAACATTCTGGCATTCACCTGGGGTGATTTGGGAAAACCATGGAAAACCAAAATCTGGTTGCCCGGAAAGGGATTCGAAATGGCATCCTCCTGAATGCAAGGACAGAGCGTTAACCACTCACCCACCACGTTCGGTCCTATTCACCTTGAAGATACCCAATAGATGCTGCAAGAGACAGGCTCTATTCCGGGGGGGAGGGGGGGGGGGGAGTATAGGCATGGTACCTTAACTGAAAGTTCACTTGAAAGGAAAAACATTCTCTGACTTTACGTTAATAATTTTAAATGACCATGTAGCCTGCCTGGAATTCTAAACTGAAATGCTTGATGGTCGCGATCAAGTTTGTTAACCCACAAACTTAGAAAAGGTTTCAGTCTACTACGAAATCACAAAAAAGTTCACTTGAACAAAAATTTGAGATTTATTTTCAGTCACAATTTTAAAAATTTGCATTATGTAGTTGAGTAGGCAATCGAACAAACGTTTCCATAAAATTGCAGATTATGGAGAGGATAAAACCACAGAAAACCCCTTTAGAAAACTTATAAGTTAATAATAGTTGTGACCATGATACTTCGATAAAGAAAAACATTATGGCCGACACACGTTCTTAGTCTGGCTCATCGAGTTCTGGCTACCCACCCAACACACACCAAAACTACTGACGCAGATTCATCTTACACAACGTTTCCGAAGTAAAGACCAAAAGACGAAACCATAAAGACAAAAGACAGCCTCCTCTCCTAGGCTCCTGATTATATACCACCATCTGCACACCACATGTATACGGACATTTATTCAAAATAGTGAAAAATAATTGTGATTATAGAAGGTGTTCAAACTTTAACTGCAAGTAGTCTTGTCTTCAAGGTACATGAAAAGTGTTTATTTAGAATTCTCAAATGATAAGCTTCTTTATAAATGAATTTAGTTTAACCGGCACATTGATAAAGAATCCGAAAGTTCAGTGGTGGTTCCCCTAAATGTATGTTGAATTTAAGTACTTCTTAGGTCACCCTACTGAATTGCAAATAAAATTATTGCCAAAATGTTCTATATTAATTCCTGATTCAGTGATGTAAATTTTGTTAATATCTGTGGTTAGATAGCAAAGTTATTAGTTTATGAAGATTAGGTTTGAAATGTTTCATAAGTCAACTCGGTTTATGCTAAATAACTATTCTTGTGTTCTTTATATTGAAAAAGTCAAGTTATCAGAATTTTCTTTGAATTTAATTATGTGTTTTGACAGTAGTTTTATTTATGAAAGAGGTTTGGTTTAATCGTAATTTAATTTCGAAAACTACCACGTGCGGATTATGACGAAATAATCTTAAAAATGTATATAAAATCTATTCTATTGCATGGAATGTTTTTAAATTTTAATATGTTATACTAGATTTTTGGTTCTTTTAGGAAATCTACTTTTTAGTTTGGGAAATTATCGAAAACATATGGTAAAAAATGTTAAAAGTGAATGCATGTTTATCGAAGTGTTTAAAATTTTATTTAAGTTATTTACATGGTCTGAAACTACGGAATTTTAGTGAATTTAGCTTTCTTTTGAATTATTATTATTTTAAAATTACTTTACTTCATTTAAATGTGTTAGGAGTTAGTGCAATTTTCACGTAACAAAAATCTATTGTTTGCAAGTTGGATAATAATGGATTACCCTATTCCAGGTTAGTTGAAAGGTTCTTTACTATTAAACAAAGTTTATTTAGTGTTTAAATTAAGTGTTGAGTGACTTTACTGTTTTTAAAATTTATCTGCTGAGTTGATTGCAGTATGAGCTGCTACATGAAACGTTCCTCCCATAACCTGTACTTGCAATGAAACCTTATGATTGAAGGAAAGCTTTCTCCCTCCCTTATGCTTTAAGCTAAGCAAACTAGAATTTACCAAAATTCTAAGGTGCTTACAATGCTCATATTATAGATCACAAAAGGAAAAGTTTTACTAAACACGATACAACATTAAAATTCAATTCAAGTTGCAAAATTTCTTATATAGAACAAATACAACAGCACGAATAAATAAAATTTCATCCTTTGGTACTTCTGTAATCATTAAATCAAAACTACACATCATGCTATAACTTCATAACATAGTAATAAAATGCAGTAAGTCAGAATATGCCCTATAGTGTTATTAACTACTAAATTAAATGAAGCAAGACATTCTGATATTTTATCAAATTTTAGTTTTACTTGGCCAAAATCCAACCCTTTCTCACACAGGAGCAAGACAACTGTAAGTATTTTAATAATATAATGAAACTGCTTTTAGCAATGCATATAGCTAAAGATAGAGCAAATAGATCAATCACCTACCACAGATAAGGGATGCATTCGTCTTTCATGAGTGGTTGGTCTCTTTTGTTATATATAATCCTCTTATATAAAATGCTAATCTGAAGTCTAGGCACATCATCTATAGCTATTGGCTAGAGAACAGTCACATACCAGCCTTCACTTGCCAATCAACAGCCACCATATTACAATGGTTACTTCATGTTGCCTTTTTTTTTTTTACAACAAACAGATGCAGAAACTCATGTAAGGAGAAAGGTGTTCGATGATTATGTTATATTATCTGTATCAGTTATAAGAATTAGATTAAAACGTAACCTAAGACTTTTACTGGCTGAAGGTAAGAAACAATGAAGTTATTAAAATTTCAAAGAAAGTTTACACAGAAGGTACATAATCGCGAAATGTATCAGTCAAATAAATTACAATTATCGGGTTTTTATATTATACTTTCCGGCATTTACAGTAAAATGCATTTATTTGAATACATCATAGCCAAATACTCTGATAATCCAACCACAGTATGGTACTCATATCACGATAAATGTCATTAAAAATGACTATTATTCATTTTTCCTTTACAAGCTTTTCCAGAATAAATTCCCTCTACCACCATAGATGATACCCATCATTATTCATATGAAGGTAATAGAAACTATGATTTTAGAGTGCCGATATTAGTGGAGGTTGTGGTTAAGTAGGCCAGAATTGTAAATGAGAAATTTCCCCCCCCCCCCCGCATAATTCACTCTGAAATCAGTTTTTAAACAATTTAAACTCCTTTCGTAAGTGCTATCTATGTTACTGAAGGTATTATTTCATGTGGATGGAAGTAGTTCCATATTTGTTGTGCTGAATTGTGCCTGGACCAGGAATAAAATAGATATTACATGGTATAGCAAATGTTTTTGGGATCCGAATTTATTTTTAAGTTGTTTCTATACTTCAGTAGCCAGTAATTCAGTTGAAGTTATTACTGTATTGCTATGTGAATTGCTAACTAAATACGTAGAACATCATAAAATTAAGGTTATGAGCAATATGTATTAACAATTCCGTATAATTAACTCAAATAAATGACAGTTATCTGTTATTGATATTATACTTTACGTTGTTTAAAGTGAAATGCATTTATTTAAATAAATTTGGATTACCGTAGATCGCGATTCTGACAGGAATTGGTGTCATAATACTGCTGTGGTGAAACACAAGACTCCTATAGAAATACTTTCCAAAGCACATTTTACTGTGTTATGCTGGTCCAGGCTGTATTATAACCTAATTTCTGCTTGAAAATAATGGTCCAGGCTGTATTACAAAGGAATTACTGCTTGAAAATAATGTCTTGAGATTGAATACAGCAGTATTACGACATCATTACCGAACGTTATTTTCGCGGAATCGCGATCTCCAGTAGACCCGATCATTATCTGCTTTTCCAGAATAAATTCCTACTACCACCATAGGTGATGCCAGTCGTTATTCATATGAGGGTAATAGAAGCTATGATTTTCGAATGCAATATTAGTGGAGGTTGTGGTTAAGTTGACGAGAAGCAAACTGGCACATTTTGTTACAGCATAATTCACTCTGAAATCAGTTTTACAAACCATTAAACTGCTTTCATTAAGCGGCATGTTACTAAAGGTATTAATTAATGCGGGTGGAGTAGTTCCATAGTTAACAAGCAGAACTGTGCCTGGACCAGGAATAAAACTGATACTACATGGATAGCAAACGTTTTTGGGATTCCATTTTATTTTAAATTTTAGGGGTTCTATACTTCCGTTGTCATTAATTCAGTAGAAGTTACTTTCCATCACAAATCAACTAAGTCTGAACCTTGACCTCTCAGATTTGGATGAATTTTTTTCAGGTAATGTACCCACCAACACTAGTTTAAATTTGAAATTTAAAGTTTTTCTGACTTTTGGTTTTTGAGTTTCAAGGGTTTAAAAATAAAAAAAACTTTTATATCATTTTATGATTGTTTTTAAACGCTGTAGCTCAAAAACTGTACAACCTAGAGAGCTCACACTTGCACCAATGGTTTTCCTCGAAAAATACCCTTCAATTTGATATGTAGCATGACTATGCTACCTAAATTTGAAAATTTCAATTTTTTTAAAAATTTCAAAAATACATACCCTTGGATTTTTTTTATAAAAATTATATGTGTTGTCCAGTCTAACTGACTACATGCATGCAAAATTTCAAGATGGGATCTCAATGGGTTCTTGTATAAAAAAATATTTTACTACAAGAATACATGTTAGTGAGGTGAAAAGCAGACTATTTCGAGGCTATGAATACCTTAATATGTCGGAGGTGAGGGGGGAAGATGTGTATACATCTTAATCCCCCTGCCATATGTGTCAACTCCAAAATGATTAAGGTTGCAAACTAAAATAGTGAGTAATGAGTTTGTTTTTTCGCATTTTCGTGTGTTCCTCTGGCCCTCTTGATTTTATCTGTGGTAAATGACGGTTATCTTAATTTCAGTGGTTAGTGGCAGTTTCACTGTCACCAACAACCAAAAGAAACATTCATAAATATGGTTTTAAGAGAATGGTGTATCAAAATCAGCTATGCTATTCAATGTATGTATACTTAAGGTACGATTCAAATACGGAAAACATTTATAAAATCTGGAATAAAAATTACTGCCTGCACATATTGATACACTGTTTGATGAATATCAAATAGTTTCATAACACTCACAAGGTCAGCCAATAGGAAGCAGTTCATATATACACTATGTCTGAATGTAAAAAAAACTCAATTTCTCTCCCAAAAACAGCAGCATTCCTCAGAAATCTCAATTATATAAAAATTGTAATTTATGTAAAAGTTACTGAACATGTGTCTCAATGCTTCAATATCACTATTTTACTGGTAAGACCAATAGGTGCCACTATAAATAAAACTAAGACAAAAATCCATGAAAAAAAGGTCAGATTAAATTACATAGGGTAACGATGGAAGTGGTTTACATCGCGATACATGTTGTCACTAACACGGTGCTCATGAAATTATTAATACTAATTAGTAATAACTCAATTCCTTGTGCTTTATGCATAAAAATTACATTCTATGTCCAGTCTGAACTTGGCCACAGTCTTGACTAATATAATTCAAATTACGCAGTCACACCCAAACACTTGAAATGCATCGTGAACTACATTTCAGTAGTGACAACATTGATTATATCATGATTTCTAGTTTGCTTAGCACAAATAGTCAATTTCGGGTCTACCAGAGATCACGATTCTGCTACAACATTCCTCATCGCTGGCTAATGCCCATCATAATACTGCAGTATAGTTATTTTATTTTTAATAGATAATTAGATTGTAAAACCCCTTGGACCATTATTTTCAAGCAATAACAAGAATTGAATACAACCTGGACCAGCATGACACCTCTAAAACTACTTCGTAGAGTATTTCTAGAAGTGTCTTGAGTATGATTACTGAAGTATTATTTTCATGATGCCAATTCCTTGCACAATTACAATCTCCACTAACCCCTTAATATCTTTGTACGTCCAGATGTACAAGTAATGTCCACTGCATTCACGGAACAAAATGACGTTATAATTCTCACTCTAGAAATGACGAACTGTACCATTTCGTCTTTTTATAAACCACCTGGTTCTGTATTCACTGTCAACAAACCACGTAATTTCCATAATAAATACATACAGATCGTGATTGGTGAGTTCAACAGTCATAGTAGCAATGTTTGGGGCTATGATCATGAAGATGAGAATGGGGTTGCAGTACAAGAATGGGCTGAAATAAATCAACTCTCTCTAATCCATGATGCAAAACTACGTGCATCATTCAACAGTGGTCGGTGGAGGCATGGTTTCAACCCTGACCTCATATTCAGTAGTAGCAGTATTAGCCACCAGTGCGTTAAATCTGTCTGTTCCCCAATACCCAACTCACAGCATAGACCAATAATGTGTCAAATATATGCCACAGTTAGACCACAGGAAGTACCTTTCCATAGACCACAGGAAGTACCTTTCCAAAGAAGATACAACTTCAAAAAGGCAAATTGGTCTGAATTCTCAGAACTATTGGATTCCAAAATTCTTTCAATAGAACCAACACCAGAATGCTATGACATCTTCACCAAGGCTGTAAAGATGTTCCACAATGTTTATCCCTCGTGGTTGTCGGATATCTTACATTCCCGGTCTTGCATCAGATCAAGCTGCTCTACTTAAAGAATACATCAATTTATTTACAAAGATCCTTTTGGTGAAGCAACAGTGGAAGCAGGAAACAAACTCATTTCCATTACTAAAGAGACAAAGCGGAATCAGTGGATTAAAACTGTTGAAGACTTAGATTTCGCAAGAGACAGCCATAAAACATGGAGACTACTGAAGCATCTAAACAATGAGCCAACTAAGACCAAAGTTCATTATAATGTTACTGCCAACCAAATAGCACACCAACTGCTATTAAATGGGAAAGCTAATCACACGTCCAAAATGCCCAAACTGCGGAAAGAAGGCCTAGAGGAGAATAATGACCTCACAATACCATTCAGCATGGAAGAATTGGATAAGGCTATAAGAAATTGCAAAAATGGAAAATCAGCAGGCCTGGATGACATAACAAATTAAGCACTTTGGTCTAACAACAAAGAAGTGGATGCTTCAGCTCTTTAACAACTGTAGAGTAAATGTCAAATTCCAAAGATATGGCAGAAGAGCCGAGTGATCGCCTTGCTTAAACCTGGCAAAGAAGGAAACAGCCTAAAGAATTTTAGACCTGTTGCACTTTTATGTCACCTCTACAAACTGCTTGAAAGAATGATCTTAAACCGGCTGTTGCCTGTAGTTGATCCTTTGCTTATTCCTGAACAAGCTGGATTCCGCCCAGGTAAAAGTTGCACAGGACAACTACTAAATATCACGCAGTTTATAGAAGATGGATTTGAAGGGGTGGTATTTGTTGATTTGTCAGCAGTGTATGACATCGTCAACCATCAGCAACTACTAGTCAAGTTCTACAATCTGACCAGTCTTAGTAAGTTCATTGCTACTCTTCTGCAGAACCGCAGATTCTTTGTTGACTTCCAAGGACAGCGTAGTCGTTGGATGTCAAAGAAGAATGGTCTACCCCAAGGAAGTGTGCTAGCCCCATTATCAGCCTATACCACCCAAATGCATGGGTTTCATGAATGCTGATGATCTTGCTCTGGTCTCACAGAGCAAAGACTTTGAATAGGTGGAGAACACAATTACCAATGCTCTGGAAGATTTGTCAAGGTATTATAGCACGAACCAGCTTAAACCAAATCCTACGAAGACACAAGTATGTGCTTGTCATTTAAGGAATAAAGAAGCAACTTGTAGGTTAAAGGTAACATGGTCGGGGGTCGAACTAGAACACTGCGACACTCCAAAATATCTAGGAGTGACCCTTGACAGATCACTTACATTCAGGAAACATTGCATGAACCCCAAGCTGAAAGTTTCCAGTAGGAACAATCTCATAAGAAAACTGGCTGGATCGCAGTGGGGCAGCCAACCTGAAACAATTCAAACTTCTGCCTTAGCACTATGTTATTCAGCTGCAGAGTATGCCTGTCCTCTATGGCACGAGTTGAACTCGTGCCAAACAAGTAGTCATTGCAGTTATTGAAACATGCAGAATCATAACAGGCTGCTTAAAATAAACTCCAGTCGAATGGCTCCACCATCTCGCAGGAATAGCACCACCTTCTGTTTGAAGGGAAACAGCAGTGAACAAGGAAAGGAGGAAAGTGAACCATGAAAAATCGGGTAATATCAAGATGGGGATACCGCTGCGGCCTCGCGTAGTAAACACACAGATCACGTGGTATATGACATCATTGTGACGTATGGTCCAGGCTGCATTACAACATAAACTCAAATGGTGATTGACGAAATCGTATTTTATAAATATGCGTTTCGGTCGTAATGCAGCCTGGACCAAAGTGAAACGTAACCATAACGCACAATATTGCAGATATCCAATTTTCAGATCATATCTATAGCTGTTACAGTGTTGGAACGAGCAGACTGAATATGTCACAATCATGTCATATACACTACGTTATCTATGTGTTTACTACGCGAGGCCGCGACGGTATCCCCATCTTGATATTACCCGAAAAATCTCATCCACTATATGGGCATATCCCTCACAGGCAAAGACTGAAGTCCTGGAAAAGTTTCCTAAGAATATTTCAGGAACTTACGTCAACCGAAGAAGCCAGGTTACAACTATGGAAAGCTAAGGCTCCCCTTCCACATGGCTGGGGAAGAGTGTCTGAATCTTTGCCACCTGGTTATGACAAGGGATGGTTTACATGAAAGTCTTTGAATAGGCTGAGATCAGGAGTGGGCAGATGCAAAGTGAACTTAGCAAGATGGTGCTATGCTGAGATCAATGATATCAAGTGCGACTGCAGCGAAGACCAGACTTTCCAGCACATGCTCCAGTGTAGACTGTTTCCAGCATCCTGCTCGGCAGCTGAACTGTATGAGGCCTCAGAAAATGCACTGGAGGTGGCCAAGTTCTAGTCCAGTATAATTTGATGTTTGTGATTGTGTAACTGTATGTTTCCGATACGAAATAATAATAATAATAACCCCTTAATTTTATCATACACTTTCAGTTTGAACTTAAGCTTGACTAATGGATATTAACTGTATCGCGATGTAAACTTGACCCAGCAACAGCTACGCAAAAACTTTTTTATGAGACTGAAATTTGAATACTTATAAATGAACAATACAGCACATTAATTACAGCTGAAGTAACATTTTTTTAATATCTGTTAAGGCTGCACAAGAGCCAACCACTATAATAATAACGATAAGCGTGAAGAACCGGTGGACTGGAGATGGCAATTCCGCAGTTAATACATTACTACAGTGCAAACTAATTAATACAATAGTAAGTGGTATTATTTTCCAGCAGTAAGTAGGTTGGAATATACATCATATCAGCATAACATATTTTCAGGCAATATTAGGTAACAATCCTCCCTGGACCAGTACAAGGCTTATACAACCTATTTACTGTTTGAAAATATCATGCGACTGACTATAGCAATATTATGATGAATATACTAATTCATGTGGAGTAATGTAGTTACAGCAGAATCGCCGGTTTAATTCTAGATGGGGATACCGCTGCCTCGCGACTGTTAACGTGACATCACGTTCACGTACAGTCATCTGCGTAAAATACGTGTTATTACTTGTCGAAGTTAACGGCAGATAATTTATTATTGAAATGCGAGCTTCACCTGAAACATTGAACATCCGGTTGTGTTATCGGACATCTGCGGCCGCTTACCAGCGGCCGCCTGCCTCTGATCTACCTTCGGGATATCAGTTTATGTTGATATTGTATAGCTTTAAATTATTGTGACCGAGCTACGCGAGGGCACAATACAATAATAAATAATGACTGTACGTGAACGTGACGTCACGTTAACAGTTGCGAGGCAGCGGTATCCCCATCTAGAATTAAACCGAATCGCCATCTCCACTTAAACCGTGAAGAAGTTTGTACTATCCCTCTTTTGGAAACTTATGAAAGATACAAACGAACATTTGTTAAGGGCAGACAAAGCCAGATTCCCAAAACTGCCTTTTGAATACAGCCCCAGACAAAAACGAAGCGATGGAAGTAAGCAATATACAAGATCCGAAGAGACCAGTATTGAGTATGATAATGATAGTGAAGACACAAAGTGTTATTTGTAGTTTCTTTTTATCTACTATCTAGTGGAAAAATAAATATCATCTCAGTTCTAAATGTAGGCTATCATGTTACTTAATACAGAGTTTCACTAGATCAATGCAGCTTTGTAACAAAATGAATTTCGATAGCAAAACAGAACACATATCAATACACAATAGAGCAACAATTACTTATCGATAAAATCAGGAATGTTTAGAAGAAAACAGAATCCCTGTTTCAGTATCTATAAAATATACAGAAAACTTCTTTGAAATATTAAGATCAATGTTCGTAAGCAGGTACATATTTAAAAACATTGGCAAGAGCGAAGAAGCTAGTTCTATATATATATATATATATAAATCAGGCATTAATATCAAATAAATATCCAACTTTTTGCTGCAAGAAGAACTAACCCTATTCCGCTGGGAACAATCCTTTGCAGTTTCATCAGACAACTCTCCAACTCCCATGTCCTCCAGCAAGTCAGGTCCTACTGCACCAATAGACCATGATTCAGTCTTAGAAATATTAGGACTATCACTATCTTTTTCTCCGCCTTGTGTTTTCCGCCTTTTAACACGAGCTCTGCAGCAAAGTAAATCAATTACACTTTATCACAAACCACACATATTATATACTAACATTTAACTTTTTCTTAAACAAAGTCAAAGTAACTTTTGGAAAAATGTTGATGCTTCTAAGCAGACATCTACTGATAATCACAGGATGAATTTTAGAGGAATTAACAATAATGATGACAGAACGGACAGTTTTTGATGGGTTAAATATGACCACAACCATCTCTACCTTTCAATCTGATGGTCGTTAGTAATATCGGACAGATTTTGATGAGAATTTCCACAAGTTGAAACCCTCTTCCTACCGTTCTGTTTCATTTTTGGCGGAATCTCCCACCACCACGTAAACTTAACAATCGATAGACAACTATTCGATATACACACATATCAAATTAAACTTATGCACAAAGTCCAAGCACAGGCGCGAAATATCGTTATCAATTCAAGATTCCAAAGAAATACAAAACTAGGGTTGCCACCCGTACTTTATAATAAAGTATTGTACTTTATTTCTGGTAATTGTACTCTATACTTTGTGAAAACAATAAAGTAAGCGAAAATACTTTATTTCGCATGATTTGATTTCCATGGGATTTAAAAAAGGTTGTTCGTAAGCGTTTTGCGTAAAATGGTACGTTATCTAATGGTGCATAATCGATAGGTCCCCAGCGCCACTCGAACGCTAATTTATGATAATTTTTGAACGCAATCTAACCTCAAATGTCAACATTATCAATGTCATTTTCGTGTCAAAACTTTTTGTTTGTTTTGTGTAAAGCGGTTTGAGAGCAATTAGTATATGGTTTATCAGTTTTATAGATTTATGTTATAGTAAATTATGGACAAGGACAACTTCAGTAAACAAAGTACTCCACCTACAAAACATAATTTTGATAGTGATACGGATCAAATAAATAGAGAATATGTTCCACTGAAATTTTTTTATTATTTATTTGCAAAGCCTTAAGGTAGCCACACACGTGGAGGTCGGGCCGCAGGGAAACAGTCCGCGGGCCGGACAGCAGGGATTTCATCGAAGTGGCGCTGCACACACACGGGGCGTTAAAATCCTCAAGGGTTTCTCAGTCTCAGAGTTGGCTTCACGATGGCAGCATCCGATGATGTGCATGCGTTGGCTGCTGTTACTATTTTCTTTATTGAATTTGTCACAGTGCTACCTCTCTCTAAGTTGCCTAGTAAAACTTGAAGCAGCCTTTTTCTGTAGTTCCATATCTTCATAAAAGCTTCCTATCATATTTCAAAAATTTGCCTCGGTTAACCAGGCGGCTCGGATAATCGGAACTCGGATAACCGGACATTTACTGTAATTGATTCGTAAATACATCAACAACATAAAATTAAATGACATAAAAACTAAATTAAAATAATATTAGTTTAAAATCATGTTGTCATTAATATAGTTGATCATGTGATGTAAACTCAAATTCGAATCTCATGACATCATTTGCATTATAATTTGATAGAACTACTGCTGCTGTGTCGTTGTTTTGAGGTAATTTATCAAAATCTGCTGGTGATTTATAATGATCCTGCGGATGTTGCTTGATAAGGTTGTGGGCTGAGACTATTCGATGAGGTTCCCGGACAAAAAAAAAAAAAAAAAAAAAAACAGAACTTCTGCCTGCAGAGTAGTACAGGCCAGAAGTAGGTAACCGTTGCTCACTGTAAGACATTCCTAAACAGCCCATTTCGACTTGAAACAGGGTGTCATTAATTATTTTTTCTGTTATTAGCATTAGATTGGTTGGAAGGCCACGTTATTTTATGGCAACGGTTTTGCTAACAACGTCAAAGTGATCTTCTTGCAGCCGGTTTTTTTTATGTTCTTCAGCACATCACTTCGCAAAGATTCTTTTCCTGGTGGTTTAATGTTGCTGTTTTTTTTAGTATTGATTCTTTTTATTTTTTTTATTTTTGCATTTGGTTCATTCTCCTTTAATATTTATGCCAGCTTGGCTTAGGTAGCTTCTCGTTTGTTTGTGTCGTTGTATTCCTGGTACTTCAGTTCCTATAGACAGGGCTCACTATCATACATATTTATAAACACGGAACATCACGAAACGGAACATCAGAAACAAAACAGAGAAACAAAACGGAGAAACAAAATCGCAACACATGCAGGCACTCGCAAGAAATCCTCGAAGGACGACTCACCGCAGGACATACACGCTGAGATTCTCACCCTCCCTCCCGGCCTTCGAGGAAATAAGAATTGTTTTTCGGTGAGGCCGTGGGCGCACTGGGATCCCGCAAGGCCGTGACCATTCCGTCCAAATCCGGTGGGTTTGCCGCACGTGTGTGGCGGCCTTTAGAGTACCTAAATAAATGGTTTGAATTTAATGACACAAACTGCTTATCTACACTTGGCATTATAAATTTAAAGAGCAATGCTGAATTTGATAATATTGTTAGAAATTTTAAAATTGCAAAACCTTAAGATAGATATGGATTATCTTTATGGAGAAATTTCTTTATTAAACAAACTTTATGATCTGATATATAGTTCTAAAGGTTGGCGGAATTATCTACTGCACAAAAATAGCAGCAAGTATTTAATAAGACTGAAGATAATTTTGCAAACTTGTATAAAGGAATTTCATTTTTACTGTCTATTCCCACCACGTCAGCATTCACAGAGAGAGTTTTTTCTGTAATTAATTGCAAATGGCGAGACGAAAGAAACACAACGTCTCTGAATCCGATAAAAAACGAATTACTTATTTACTTTAATTAATATAGATTGTAAAGATGCTGTGCAATTGTTTAGCAGTGATAATAATTTGATAAAACTTGCGAAAAGCAATAAAAAAATTGTACTTTATTTTCGCACTATGTACTTTTTTTTCCTTACCTTTAATAACCAATGTACTTTATTTTCAATAAAAAAAAGGTGGCAACCCTAAATGTGAAGTACGCCAGGACAATTCCGTGGCTAGGATTTCTTGTTAAACTGTAGTTCCCCTTTACTAAGTAGGTTTATCGGGTTAGGGTGAGGTAGCCACGACAGAAGCGAATTAAAACTCTGTCAATTAGCTGCCGGGCCCTTCCGATATATCCCAGCCAATAATTCATTATTATACCAGAATGGCACTCCCTGTTCGACAGTCAACAGGCACTAAAGGGACTCGACCTTCCTCGCAAGACCTGGGTAGCTCTTAACAGAGTTAGGACTGGTCATGGAAGATCTGCTTCATCTTTGTATACATGGGGAATGAGAGATTCACCGAGATGCGACTGTGGTAAGGAAAAACAAACCATCCGCCACCTGACATTTGACTGCCCACTTCGAGCATTCAGGGGATCACCAATAGATTTTATTAACATTTCAAATGAAGCTTTAGATTGGCTATACCATGTTAATTTTGAATTTTAATTGTAATTTAATGTTAAATTGTATTATTTTTGTGCAATGGCCACAAGCTAAATAAATAAATAAATTATTTTTTGGTTGCCTGTACATTCATTAAGAAAACAGCTAACCATGTTTTTAATAAACGTTTAAAAGGGACATTCAGATTATTTGCATTTCACAAAATCTATTCATATGTTTCTTACTGCAGGGGATTTAAAAATTTTCATTCCTACTTGTTTTGGAGTTATAGGAACATCATTCTCCGCCTCTAATCTCCTTTCTCATTCCAATTTAATACCTTTGTATTCAGTTCTGATTCCTGTGATTACAATTTTTTTAAATATCGGCTATCTTCTTTTTTATATATTCGGTTGCCTATAATGTATTGGCCCTCGGAACAGCTCTGGCATGGTTTCCATATGTATCTTATACCTTTAGATGTACACTTCATAGCCAGCTTTAGAAGGTGTTTTTAATTCCATAATAAAATATGTTCATGCAATTTATTTCTGCTTTCTTCCATTTTGTTACTGAGCGTAGAAATTTGTAATTTCCACCTTATTACTTCATTCCATACCGGTACATGGTCTGTTCTGCTAAATCTTTAACACTTCTGATGAATTACATTTCCGCGGTTTGTAGTCGACTTCTATTTTTCTTCTTAAGAACTGTTATTCACTTCCATATACTACTCTGAAATTGCCATTGTTTTATACAACTTCATTTTAATTTATTTTTTGACAAGTTTTACCCATGGTAGTTTTAATCGTTCCAGCTTTGAAAAATTGCTTAACTTGATCGATTTCCCTACAGCTGGTGTGTGACATTACATACAAGATATTTAAATTTTTAGTAATGTTCCAGACAGAAACATTCTCAACATAATTCACGATCGTGAGAGCCTGCCGAAATAAATGAAACATCAGTTGGTCTTCAGCAACCGTCACGCCAGGAAGTTCCTTCTGTGTTTAGTTTAATTTAAAGTGTGTAGATAGCTTTTGTTCAATCTTTGCTTATTTAACAGCGCCAGTAAACAGTTGGTCTTCAGCAACCGTCACGCCAGGAAGTTCCTTCTGTGTTTAGTTTAATTTAAAGTGTGTAGATAGCTTTTGTTCAATCTTTGCTTATTTAGCAGCGCCAGTAGACAGTTGGTCTTCAGCAACCGTCACGCCAGGAAGTGCCTTCTGTGATTAGTTTAATTTAAAGTGTGTAGATAGCTTTTGTCCATCTTTGCATATTCGTTTAACAGCGCCAGTAGTCAGTTGGTCATCTGTAACCGTTACGCGAGAAAGTCCTTTGTTAATTTAAGTTTTTTTTCCAGTCGTGTGTATCGGTTGTTTGTAAGTAGTGAACAGTTTATTTGGATCACTCATAAAGTTCTTCTTTCATCTTCTCCGTAGCTTTTGTTTAGAAATAATATGTGTAGGGACTGTGATTGACGTGTGCAGGCGCGGGCTGAGGTGGCTGATCTTCGCGCTCAGCTTGCAGCTTTGCTAACGACAGTTACAAGGCTGGAAGCTGCCGTAGGCGACTGCAGCAGATGTGCTATGGGAGACTCCGCTGAAGCTAGTGCTATAGCAGGTTCTCCTGTTCCCAGCATCGTACCTGTAGTCCAGGCTGAGACCTTGGAGCCTGTGCGGCAGTCACTTGACGGTGTCTGGCGTGTGGTTTCCGGGCGTCGACGCCGCATACGGGGGCAGTTGTGCAAGTCTGAATCCCAGGAGGACATACTTGTACCACTGTCCAACCGGTTTGATGTGTTGTCTGGGTCTGGTTCAGATCCACAATCGTCAAACAGCGAGTTGCCAGCCCCCCAGCCCGCAAGGCCTGAGCGATCACAGAAGGGGATTTTGGTGATAGGTAGCTCCAACGTTAGGCGTTTTATTG
Source organism: Vandiemenella viatica (assembly GCA_031002005.1). NCBI lineage: Eukaryota > Metazoa > Arthropoda > Insecta > Orthoptera > Morabidae > Vandiemenella > Vandiemenella viatica. Next base: position 380,086,561 of record JARYHS010013630.1, read on the forward strand.
AACCCCTTAGGGACTTGGCGAATAGGTCTGGGATGAAGTCCTGTGTCCATTCATTGTGTATTCCGGGAGGTCTGATCCAAGATGTGGATCAGGCCATCCCGGATGCCATTGATCGGACGAGGTGTAGCCAGCTGCGGATTGTAGCTCATGTCGGGACCAACGATGCTTGCCGCCTGGGGTCAGAGACTATCCTCTCTTCCTTCCGGCGGCTTGCTCAAAGGGTGAGCTCTGTGGTTGATGACCGCAAGATTTCGGCTGAGTTAACTGTCTGCAGCATTGTCGATAGAACCGACTGTTTACCTCTGGTTCAGAGCCGAGTCGAGGTTCTAAACCAGAGACTGCGGCGTTTCTGCGATAATCATGGATGCAGATTCCTAGATCTTCGCCATGTGGTCGAGTCGTGTAGGGTTCCCTTGGATAGATCAGGAGTGCACTACACACGTGAATCGGCTACACGGGTGGCAGGGGCCGTGTGGAGTGCATTGGGGGATTTTTTAGGCTGAGGCAGGAAGACCCGAAACTGGATCACAGTTACGGGCAGCCCAATCAAATTCGGCACCATATGTTAGGAGTAGCGTAAATCAGTCTCGACCATTAAAATTACTCGTTATTAACTGTAGAAGTGTTTGTAATAAGCAGCCTGAGCTTGAAAGCATTATTAGTAGTACAGAAGCAGATATTGTATTAGGTACTGAAAGCTGGTTAAAACCGGATATAAGTTCAGCAGAAATATTTAACGATAGAATGAATGTTTTCCGTAAGGACAGGTTGAACTCCAATGGAGGCGGTGTATTTATAGCTGTTAGTAAACACCTGTCGTGTAGCGAAATAAATATCGATACGGTCTGTGAAATCCTATGGATTAGACTAAAAGTAGCTAGGAAAAAACTTGTATTAGGGTCTTCTATCGTCCACCAGATGCAGATGTATCTATTGCTGAGGCCTTAAGAACTAATGTAAGTAATATAGCTCGTCAATTTCCAGATCATGGAATAATACTAGGAGGTGACTTCAACTTTCCGTATATCGACTGGAATAATTACGTCCACGTTACTGGTGGCCGGGATAAAACATCCTCTGAAATTATTCTTGACCTTTTCTCAGATCTTAATCTGGAGCAGCTCGTCACTGAACCAACGCGGTGCCACAATGATAACGAAAACATTTTAGATATTCTCGTTACGAATAGGCCTGAGTTATTCACGGACGTTTCTACCACCATGGGAATAAGTGATCATAAAGCTGTAATTGCTACAGTAAAATTAATAGCCGCTCGCAAAAAGAAAAAAGAAAGAGTCGTTTACAGGTTTGAAAAGGCCCCAAAGGAGAGTTTAAGAGCGTTTCTGAGGGATAATTACATTACCTTTATAGAAGGAAGAGGCTCGGTTGAAGAGATGTGGCTTCGGTTCATGCATATAATCAGGGAAGGTATGGACTTACAAATACCGAAAAGGACAATCAGGGATGGGAACGATCCCCCGTGGTATACACGTGAAATTAAACGGTTACTTAAAAAACAAAGGAAGATACATGCACGCTCAAGGACGACGATGTATAGGAGTGATTTAGAAAAGTTAGCTGAGACAAGAGAACATGTTAAAAATGCGATGCGCGAGGCTTTTAACGACTTTAGATGCAACTCACTTTCTAAGAGTCTCAACGAAAACCCAAAGAAATTTTGGTCGTATGTAAAAAAAGTTAGTGGTAGTGACAACAATATGTCAGTTCTACTACAAGACGGCCGGGAAATTGATGATAGCCGCGAAAAAGCTACCGTATTTAACACTGAATTTAAAATTCTTTCACTGACGAAAACATGGATAACATTCCCGCTTTTGCACGGCGTGTAGAATCTGATATGGATCCAGTTAAAATTGATAGTGTAGGTATCATAAAGCAATTAAAGCTCCTGAAGTGGGGGAAGGCGCCGGGTCCTGATGGTATTCCAGTAAGATTATTTTCGGAATACGCGGAAGAAATAGAACCATTTCTATCAGATATATTTCGTAAATCTTTAGAAGAAAGAAAAGTACCTTCTGATTGGAAAATAGCGCAGGTGATTCCCGTTTTCAAGAAAGGTGATCGGCGAGATCCTAGGAATTATCGACCAATATCTCTAACATCTGTCTGCAGTAGAATTCTGGAGTATGTCATATGCTCTAACGTTATGAAGTTTCTGGATGAAAATGAGTTACTTACAGCAAACCAACACGGATTTCGTAAGAACCGTTCGTGTGAAACGCAACTGGCTCTATTTTCGCATGACGTAATGAAGGTTATCGATGCAGGATCAGAAGTTGATGCTATTTTCTTGGATTTCCAGAAGGCTTTTGACTCTGTACCACATAAACGCCTTTTGGCGAAGATTCGAGCATACGGTATATCTGATCAGATCTGCGAATGGATACGCGATTTTCTAACTGGTCGGTCGCAGTATGTCATTGTTGACGGGGAAGCCTCTTCAAAGCTAGATGTTACTTCGGGCGTTCCTCAAGGAAGTGTAATAGGACCACTTCTTTTCTTAATTTTTATAAACGATCTCGGTGACAACGTTAATTGCAGGATGCGATTTTTTGCTGATGATGCACTTATTTATAGGGAAGTGGGGTGCTCTGACGATTGCTTAGAAATACAGCGCGATCTGGATGTTATTTCGGAATGGTGCAATAAATGGCAGCTTACACTTAACTGTAAAAAGTGCAAGGCAATGCAAATAAGTAATAAAAAGACCCCGTTTGCTCACGAGTACAAAGTTAACAATTCAGTTGTTGACACGGTCGATTCCCTGAAGTATCTAGGCGTAACAGTACAAAGCAACATGAAATTCGACTTGCACATAAATTCCGTCGTAGGCAAAGCTAATTCTAAACTACGTTTTATAGGTCGTATTTTGAGAAGCTGCAATGCTCATACAAAGGAAATAGCGCACAAAACACTAGTGCCTCCGCATTTGGAATACTGTTGTGCAATTTGGGATCCGTATCGCAAGGGATTGATTGACACGTTAGAGAAAGTACAGAGGAGAGCCGCTCGATTCGTGACCGCTAGGTAAAGTCCTTATGTGAGTGTCACAGAGCTGATACGTGGGTTGGGCAGGGATTGTTTGGCGGACAGACGACGTCGTTTTCGTTTAAATTTGTTGGAGAATATGCGAAAATCTCTAATTTACGAGTGCAACGAAATTCTTCTTCCGCCAACCTATTTGGGTCGCAATGACAGAAGGGATAAGATTCGAGAGATAAGATGTCGTACTGATACATTTATGTATTCTTTCTTTCCTCGTTCTATTCGGGATTGGAATACTCTAAAATAGGATTGGTGCTTAGCACCCTCTGCCACCCACAGTAATTGTGAATTGCAGAGTATAGATGTAGATGTAGATCTCAAGACCGTCTTTGAACAGAACAGCGGAAGACAGAATGTACCTTTATTCAGAAGCCACCAAAACCACCGTGGGAGCAGAAAGAACCACCGAAAACTCTTCCTTTCCTTCCATAGGCCGGGAACACGTTGGGTCGGGGGGGGGGGGGGGGGAGGAGGAGAGGGGGGATGGAAGATTCATGGCGCGGTTTGGGATAAAAAGTACCTTCCGGTCTCCCGCCAAGATAAGAGATGTGCTGCGTTTGGTAAAAGATGACTTGGGCTTGAGAACACCTGGGATTTATTCCATACCGTGTGAATGCGAAAAAGTGTATATCGGTCAGACCATCAGAACGATCGAACAGCGTCTTACCGAACATAAGCGACACCTAAGGCTGATACAACTGGAAAAGTCTGCGACAGTCGAGCATGCCTTTGACGAAGAGAACAGAATAGAATTCGATTGAACTGTAGTACTGGCCAGGGTCTCTTCCTTCTGGGACTCGGTCATAAGCGAGCAGAAGAGGCGTAAGGCGTGGGCCACCTACGGCCTTGTGGTCCAAGGGCCTCGCGTCTCGAAAGTTTTAAGCAGCTTCATTCAACCCGTAAAATAGATTAGGACCATCAAAAGCTGTGACCGTGACTAAATATTTTACTTATGATAAAAAGATAAATTCCACCAGCTAACAAGCATCTAGTAATACTAATAGTATAGTATCTTTTGCCGGTGTTACATTGACTGTCGCGGGGAATACCCGGCCATTGGTCTTTTTTCCAATTCAGTTTGCATCTCGTAGAATCGAGGCAGTGAAGACAGTGTTATTTCAGTTTAAAGATATTATTGAATCGTTAAAAAATCTCACTGAATATTCACTCTTACCGATCGTGATTCGACATTAAACCAAACTCTCAGCTAAGAATTTATCATATCATTACACTTATGGTGTGAGATACTGTCGGTTGAAAATTACAGCAACTTGTACAAGTTTATTTAACCATTGGTCTTGAACATTTCCTTAAATTTTGTGATTAGATCAAAGAATATCGACAACTGGGTTCGGAACGCTTGTATGACGCTCGTCATTTTATTGAAAAAAAAAGGCCAAAATTTAAAAATGAAAGGGTAGTCGAAAAGAAAAGGACGTTCGATTAAGAAAGCAGAGATGAACCAATACAGTCTCCCAAAATCTGGTATGAAAAAGATTTTTTTAACACTATTATTGATTCCAAAGTGAGCAATATGGATTCAAGATTTATATCTTGAAATCATCACACCGAAAATTTTGGTTTGTTGTATGGGGACCAAATAAATCCCAGTAATATTCAGTAAAAGCGGAGTGAATATTCGTTCTCTGTTAGAGGCACAGCGCGCTTGCCTACTTCGGCAACTGGAGGCTAAATTCAAGATAGCGGGGGTGCAGCTAACATATTGCGTGGGATAGGAGTTACGTTCTCGTGTTTGTGAAACTGTCAGTGTGTGAATAACTGCAATAAACCTGAACTTATTTTGTAACTTCTGTTTCTTTGCGTAAAACCGTTCTAATCCGTACCAGGCTACCATCGCTCAAGCCAAAAAAACTTACGCAGACTTTAATTAAAATTATAACATCTTTAATAGACTATAGTTGTTCTAGCAGCTATCATCCTCGCAGTTTGGCAATACAGCGTTATCAACAGTCACCTCGTGTCATACAGAAGGCCGTCACCCTGACAAGATGAAACATCAAGAAGAAGATACTATCGGACAGGTTAGTGATCGTACGCCCAATACAGAATCGATCAATATCCACTCGGCCACCCAAAAAGGTACTTTGGCGTGATCTGCGTGACTCAAACCCTGCACCACATGCATAAACAGAGTTCCATGACGTTGTTTTCTATGATCTAATCTAGTAAAAAATATTCCAAAAGAGCATATATTAAAAAAACTACTAAGATTTACACACAGTCCTGCCAATAGGGGGCAGCAATAGTTTCCAACCTTAGGAATTATATGAACACTGATTCCAAGTTTACCTGATTACATTAAGGGTGTGAAATAGCTTGTTCAGTACATAACAGAAAGTAACTTGAAAGAAGTTTACCCAATATCTATAGTGTCATTAAAATTTTGTTAACAATAAGTACATCCTGCGCTGAAAGGAGCTATTCAAAATTAAAATTAATTTAAAAAATCATTTACTAAGTACAATAGATCATCAAAGACTTTCAGCTTTGGCATTTTTGTCAGTTGAATAGCTATATAATCTAAGCAGGATTACGATATAGCAATTAAGGAGCTCAGTAAGATTAAGAGCAGGAAATTTCCGTTTCTTTAATTCTGTACTTGTGAGAGTCCTTTTCTAACTTATGGCTTTATTATGGAAAAATATAATATTTTAGCTAACGTAATATTTTCGAGTGTAAGGTACAGGACACATGCGGCATTGCTGATGCAAATTCAGCGTAAGGTTGTTTGTTCCTCTACATAATGCTTACATGCTGACTGAAGGAGTCACCTTCAAGTGGATCGAACTGGAATCAATGACGTCAAACACGAGGTGGCGTGTGGCCACGGAACAGTTTATTCGCTCTCAGTTCATCAGGAGCAGTTTAGTTGAAAAGATGGGTTAACTTGTAGCTAAGCCGTTTCTCGCCAGCCTAGTCTAGCCAGCAATACATTCCGCTAAGTCCAGTCCGCCATTCTATCAGTCAATATCAGTAGCCATCATTCATAGACGCGAGTCGGAAATAGCCTTGCAGTAGCGCGCCAACGATTGTAACATGTACAGTCAAGTGCTACAATAAACAGGTTGTTCAGTAGTTAGCGTCGTGTCATTCATATAAAGGGTAGATTATCAGCTAGTCATTTCACAAATGCTAGCCTTCCTATCCTCGTTGCTGGACGTAAACCAGCTGGTGTCAGACCTGACGTAATTGAATCTTTACGAGTATTAGTAACATCAGGACGCAGACGAAGCCATCACTTGAAGCAAGAAGATAACGCAAGACGGATTTCAAGAGGGTTAACAAATCCCAAAGGTCAGTCAAATACACCACGGGGTCCTCCCACTCGTCAACAGCCCACAAAGTATAGACCACTCGAAACCACACACCAGACAAATGGTGTCATGGCGTGAAATACAATCGCGCTATCTGACAATTGGTGTCAGAAGTTGGATATGAACCCAGGACCCCGTAACATTGTGGCCTGACAGAGGAATAGCTAAGGGAAAAGAGAGAGAGAGAGAGAATGGCAAGGAGTAGTTTTGCTGGCAGACAGGCGTAAGAGCGGGAAACGGTTGATAGCGATAATAATCAGTTACTATAAAAGTATATCACATCGGCAACGGAGAGCTTTAACCAGCACGGGCAAGACGCAACACGAGGAGAACAGCTGGAGGCGGCAGATTTCGTCGACGCAGCGGGTGTCGAGTTCGCAGTGGACGGCAGCGGCAGCAGACAGTCGGCGCGGATTTCAACACGACGGAGCGGACTGTGGTGGCAACGAGTCCTCAGAAATAGCAGAAATACGGTGAGTTTTGAGCACACGCACGCGCTTTGCAATGTATAACGAGGTTTTTTTTGCGAGAAAATTGCATCATTTTAAAGCAAAAAGTAATGTTTTCGCAGTAAATTGTATGGTATTAATTACGTGCACGCTTCAAAATGATAAACGCACGAATTTATATTTGGTTTCCTTCTGGAGAAAGTACGTTCATTCAGTATAGAAGTTTTAAAAGATTTCAAAGTGTACAATTCATGTCAAAAACATTGTGTCAAAATGGCAAAATTACAGGTTTATCAGTGAATGAAATGGAAGAATAAATTTAACATAATTAATTACGCTGATGGTTTTGTCGAGGGGGCAGTATCAACTCAAAAGAGTAAATTATAGCCGAGAAATAAATCATCTCTTCAAACTTATGTTTTGCGAATAAATTGGAACTTCAAAAAAATTAATAGTAATAATTATCAGATAAGAAAGCATTTAATTTAATTTATAAAAGTTACAACTAGTTGAATAGTTCGCGACTTTGATCGGAAGTGCACGCCGAACAGAGCGGCTAACTTTAACAACAGTTTTCATAAATGTTTCAAAAATGTTCGGTAAGATAAAATAACCATATCGCTTTCGGAAGATTCTCACTTCATTTAAATGTAATACAAAGTTAAGAAAAATTATTTTGCCTTAGTTTAAAATATTTATGTCGTTACGAGAAAATGACTCAAGATAAAATGTGCTTTACGTGGCGTACGAGTGAAAAATGGATAACATATAATTTATTGTCTTGTTACAATTAAGTATAAGATTAAAATATATTTTATAGATCTGTTTTAAACAAATAGAGAGCAAGTTTGGACCATAATAAATAACGCAGAAATGGGTGAGTGTGAAGTGAAATGCTATTTTTTTTTTTAAAGTAACATATCAATTGGTGCATTGTTAATAGACAGTTAAAAATAAAATCTAGTTTTCTTGCTGCGTTGTTAACACTCTGAATGAAGTATTACAAGAATAAGTCTTATTAAATGCGTGTAAGCTGGTGAATCAAAGTGAACTTATTAATGTATGAGCTGGGGTAAGTAACAGAAAGAAAGATGAGAATAATTGTTGTGTATAAAATATGATATGAAGTTTTAAAATAAGTGCTCAGGTACAGATATAATGATAAAATACGTGCTGAAATAGTCCACTTGTTGATAGGTGCTTGTAAGTTAAGAAGCTGCAGCAATTGAATAAAATTAAATAAGGAAATGTGGTGCGCGGTGCGGAATGCGTATCATGTAGTAATGACGGACGCAATTTACGATGCATGTCGTGGAACACGGCGGGTATATGCACGGGTTACTATTGACAACGTTGATATCGGGAAGGAATATGACAACCTATCGCAGCTGTAATAGCTCTCACTAGGTTAATTCTGGAAGGATATTGTATGGAGAAGTATATACATTTTTAATATGTATTGTTCGGGAATCGTTATCAAGCGAACTTTAGTGTAGGAACAGCACGTCCAAAGATTGTCTTCTAATGAAGAAACGCTTGCGTAACCGTTCGGTCCAGAAACGCATCCAGGATGAGGGGGAGGCATCCTCTGAATCGCTATACGGATTGCAAAACGGGTCAATTTGCTACATTGAGTTCGGGAGATAATTCTAAATTAATGTGTAAAATCAAATTGCGGTAAATTAAATGGAAGGCTGGAATAATTTGACGGTAGGAAGACGACGGTATTATTATCGGATCCTGGTCAAATAAATCCTGTAGCCTTGGTAAATAATAAATCTCCAGGAATAACGTTGGGTCAATGAGTATATGTTTTAATGGTTGGCGTCACAAACCAACTGGAAATAAAGCACCGGGGTTATAGCCATGGCCAAGCTATAGTATTTTGGAAGCACCCATGTAACTGGTCAGAGGATCCAGGGTAAAATGTTAAGCACCGGGTAAAAAGTAATGTAAAAAGTACTATAAGATGTACTGGTAATGGTAAGTGGATCAGCATGGAGTCACTGTAATGTGGAATACGTGAAATTGTTGTAGGAGCACGCAGCTGGTAAAAATAGTTTAAGGAAGTGTTCTCAAGGAAAGCCCAGTAAGAAAAAAAATGGCGTCGTTTCGCCGAATAAAACCCATCTAAGTTAAACCCCTTGCAAAAAAACCATAAATCTGTAACAATAGGGGTTGAGAACAACATCTAAGTAACTGATTAATAATGAAACAACGGTAGCAATTTTAGCAACTGACTAAATAACTAAAACAAAAAAAGAAAAATACGAAAAAAAAACGCCTTAAGCAGCTAATGTTGACACAAGTTTTATATAAGACCGATTTGATTCAGTTTCAATGGATTTATGCGTAAGAAATTTATATAAAAATGTTACATTAAGCAAAAGTTAGTGTTAGTTACGGAAGTGTTGATAAATCGCCAACATTTCGTTTAGAGAAATTTGGTAACGGGAGAACGCAATTTCTTAAGAAATATTTAAAGTCATAGTTGAATGAGTAATTTTATCAGAAGTTTTATGGGAGTGTAACTTATGTCATTATGTGGCGAAAAATTATACTTGTGTAGTTAAATAAAAAAAATCTAAGAAGTGAAAATTGTGTACCCATAAAGGAATTTGAAAGAAAAAAATATTTGTATAATTGGTATCAAAAAGGTAACTTTACATTTAATTGCTTTACTTAGTAATGTTGAAGATTATCACGCTTTAGCATAGTGTAGAATAAATAGCTAAGAATCAAACCATGTTTTACTACAAGAAATAAAGGTATGATTTAGAATAAGGTATCCGGTAAACATAGGAAGAAAAGCGAAAAAGCATATCCTATATTTAACAAGAAATATAAAGTATGGGATAAAATTTAGTGTGTTCACTTTCTTTATGAAAATTGTATCCTACTATATGTATTTAGTCAAAACGCCATTAAGCTTAACCTAATTTTCAGAAATCATTGTCTAATAGTATTGCCTTCTACTGGAAGCATATTTAAGTGCACATAATTTAAGTACAGGCATTTGCCAAACTGGAAAGAATATATATTGGATTTCATGAACTGATGATTCGTGATTCGCCTATACTTAATTATTAATTTGCATTATAAATACAAATATCATTTAGTTGACCACGGTATATCCAGAATAGAAGCTAAATTTTAATAATATATGATTCATTTAAGGGAATAATACGTCTATTTGTTTTGTTAAAAAAAAGTGCCTTATGCCGTGCGAGTGACTTAAAATTCACTCAGTTCTATTCGAAAATGTTAGAACCATTACTGCTGGAGATGTTGAATTTGCAGATGAACCTACCAGTCGGACAGCCATGACCCGGTCAAGAAACGTGCCGGAAGTTCTGTCTACGCAGCGTCAGGTTTTACGCACCTCAGCAATGCAAAGGTCGCTTCGTGCAGTTTTACGAGTGAACAAACATTAAGTACAACCAGACTCTATTGATTTTTCTTATCAAGCCAGTTGTTCAGCAAATTTATTGGTTATATCGTAAACGTTTTAATATGTGTTTCTATTTTAATATCAAGAAATTAGTTACAATACTTGGCTAGATTTAAGTTTTAGGATAACAATGAAACAAGATAGCACATATTATCCTATCAGTTTCAGAACTCAACGGATAGAATATTTCATGAACACTAAAATCATATTTCGGAGATAACTCTATTGCAATATTGTTCAGTAACACTTAATTTGTTTTCAGCTAATTTTAATTGCATTTCATGACGAATAACTTGGTTTTACGTAACCTGAAATACCAACCATACAATTCTAATCATCTCTCAGTATAGTGACGATTACCATATTCAAGGAAATCTAATGTAAACTTTATTTTTGCAATGTAATGTAAACTTCACTTTGAACCATAATTACGGTATTTAAATATTTTGGATAGATTAGAGGTATAAATATAACCATCAATCGCAATAAGCTCATACTATATTAAATGTTATCTTGGATCATATACCGCACAAGGAAACATAATTAGTACACATCAAAGCATCTTCCATGCAAAACAAATATAAATATGATAAATATGGCAATGATCTAGTTTTTTATAATTAATGTATTGAAATAGTTAGGTGACTGTTAGTGTCTCAAAGTATCCGAAAGCCTATATTTCAGAATAGTTACAGTATTAGTGATTTTCATCCCATAAGCTATTATTGTGTAATGATTCATAAAGTGAACTAATGGCTAATTCTTAAGTGATCAATTTCATACTATTTATTAATTCATTCTGATGAATTTAATTGATTTTATACTTGACTGTAAGGTTAATTCCGACAAGCGAAGTAACTCCCATTCTTTATTTACTTTTGAGTAGTAGGAAATTGAGAGTATGTACTAAATCCAAACTTTGAAATATTATTTCCCAAAAATTATAAGCTGCGTGACGCATCTTCCTGGAGAGGGGAAGAGTGTGAGAGTCCTTTTCTACCTTATGGCTTTATTATGGAAAAATATAATATTTTAGTTAACGTAATATTTTCGAGTGTAAGGTACAGGACACATGCGGCATTGCTGATGCAAATTCAGCGTAAGGTTGTTTGTTCCTCTACATAATGCTTACATGCTGACTGAAGGAGTCACCTTCAAGTGGATCGAACTGGAATCAATGACGTCAAACACGAGGTGGCGTGTGGCCACGGAACAGTTTATTCGCTCTCAGTTCATCAGGAGCAGTTTAGTTGAAAAGATGGGTTAACTTGTAGCTAAGCCGTTTCTCGCCAGCCTAGTCTAGCCAGCAATACATTCCGCTAAGTCCAGTCCGCCATTCTATCAGTCAATATCAGTAGCCATCATTCATAGACGCGAGTCGGAAATAGCCTTGCAGTAGCGCGCCAACGATTGTAACATGTACAGTCAAGTGCTACAATAAACAGGTTGTTCAGTAGTTAGCGTCGTGTCATTCATATAAAGGGTAGATTATCAGCTAGTCATTTCACAAATGCTAGCCTTCCTATCCTCGTTGCTGGACGTAAACCAGCTGGTGTCAGACCTGACGTAATTGAATCTTTTATTAGTAACATCAGGACGCAGACGAAGCCATCACTTGAAGCAAGAAGATAACGCAAGACGGATTTCAAGAGGGTTAACAAATCCCAAAGGTCAGTCAAATCCACCACGGGGTCCTCCCACTCGTCAACCGCCCACAAAGTATAGACCACTCGAAAACCACACACCAGACAAATGGTGTCATGGCGTGAAATACAATCGCGCTATCTGACATACTGTTAGCTATTAATTTATTAGTTACAGTGACAACGATTGCATTTTTTGAATAAAAATTTCACAACTTAAAAAAGTACATATTTATTTATAAATTCTGCCCGACAGAGGGCCTCGCAAAACCTATCTTACATAAAATTTAGATCGTGCCTTGCTGTAAGGCACGCATTTTTATTATATTAAAATCTTGTATTTTACTTTTTCGAGACAGAGCGAAGGCGTGCTTGCGGTAAAACGCTGAGCGGAAATACTGCCATTAGCTCCGCAGAAATCTTACACGAATGTCAGAATCGCATGCGTAGCTAAGATCACTTTGCAGTAAACAACTTGTAATTTTTCCCATTCGTGTCTGATCTGTGAGAGCCTCGGGTCAATATCGATCGAACCGCTAGTACCTGTCAAAATTCTCGTTCTTCTACATGACGTAGAATAATTACTATAACATAACCTAGTTTGCTGGCATTACATAGTGCAGTCGCAGATGTATTTTTCTTGTGACAGATTACTAAAATGTTGCAATAAACATCGAGTATAGCGACTTCAGTATGTTATTCGACTGTAGTGTAAAGCCCACGGCCAACTAAAGATACAGGCCTGGGTACACTTTGGTGACTTCAGCAGAGTAGTGCTATAGCCGAACCACGGCCGAGAGCCGAGCCACGCACATGCTCGCGTACTTACAGTTTCCGCTGCGCGAAATTAAATTCACACACACGTGCACAAAGATATTGACAAATAATTACTTTATACTTACTACATGATTTTTTATGTCAACTACTTCAAATTCAGTCTCATCAGTAAATTTCATAATACTCAAATATTCGTAAATAATTGCTTTGTGCTTCACTACATCAGTTTTTGTCAAACATTGTACATCAGATTTACTCTCATCACTCCAATTTCACACACACACACACACACACACATACACACACACACACATGGATATTCAAGCGCACATGTCAAAATATTCAATTAACATGCTTCAAAATCTGCACTACTCATACGCTTACAAACTTAAAGGTAACATCATCTTTATATTATTTTATTGTTTATAAGGTTCTTCATAGTTAAAAAATTTCATTAAGGAAAAATGGGAGTTAATAAACAAAAAACATTGAATATGGTATTTACATATTTATTTACTGAAGAAATTACACAACCATCAGTTTGTAAAACAGTATATTCTACTTTTTTGCAGCATTATCATTGTACTGCAATACATGACATGACTTAAATGGCACATATTAAAGCTGCTTAAATTACTAATAATGTTTCAGTTGTCATTGTGGCCCAGGTTGCATGTCTAACAAGCCACAAATTCAATCACTAGAAAAGTAAAGCTTATATCATGTACTTGTTTTAAAACTTATTACTCCTCCATTTATACAATGAATTTGCAAATTTAAAAATTCTTGCATCGCGTTAGGCTGCAGATTTTGTGCAGAACAGAAATTTGATGCATATCACCAATGAAATTACTTGAAGACATATCTAATATACATTTCAACATGAACCAAGCACTTTGTCATTAGAACAGCAGTTCCATTGGGTACTGTCAGCTTTTCATAATCATATTCTATAATGAAGTTATTTGGGAGGGATATTTCAACTTTTCTACTTCATTAAGTACATGTAATAACATTATTTTAACTGTTGTTAACAGGTATGATAGCAACACTATCTTTGAATTTTGAAGACACTGGATATCATGAAAACCTGAGTTGTTTTAGCAACATTACTATTAGTCTGACTACCACCATAAATTGTACCACCCTTAAAGATCAAACAAGGTTCAATGTAAATTTCATCCAAGAGCACATTTACTATAAGTTCATGATCTTTCAAAAATTTCTTCTTAATCTTCAAATACCCTACACTACCATCTACATTTAAACTATTTCAATTAAACTTACCTACCAGCTTTCTGATATTGCATGGAGTGGCAAATATAGAAATCCAATCTTATGCAAAGTAGCACATGCTGATGGTGAATAAACATACAGAGTAGCTGCCAGTAATAATGTATTCCCACTGTACATATGACCTGCTTTCATTTTTAGATAGAAACTGAATTTGTTCAATTATCATTTGAAGTTGTGAATATCTTTCACCTGTAAAATTATCCTGTAGCAAATTCACTAGCCCTATATTTTTAACAACTACTTGTTTAAGGGGTCTTCTTTAGACACTATTGACTCAACATAATTAATCATACTGTCAAACACTTGTTTGGACTTTACTGCTATGTATTCATTGGGCACTTTATAGTGGAGAATTTTGTAGCTTTGCACAGAAACAAACACACTTAAATCTGTCTTAACAGTTACAGAAGCAAGAATGTTTGTTATTTCGTTACTAACATCAATAAAATACAACACTACCTTTTGTTCACACTGACTACAGAACCACTGTTTCTTGTTTAGCACCTGAAAAATATTTACAGTACATGTGCCTCCCAAATTGTTAATGACACTGTGCTCTTCATATTTCCTGTAGTCTTCTAAGCTTCTTGCCACAACTTTTTGAAAATTGTCACTTTCTGCATCACATCGTCTTCTGCATATGAATCCAGCTAATGTCAAGTATCCTGGCAAATTTGGAAAAATTGATGGCACTGCATATGGTTTCAGCTTTGGATAACTCCTTACGAATGTTTTTATATCTCCATCTACTGCAAACTGTTCTGTTTTGAGTATGCAGTCTTCACTAAAATGTTTCATGCATATTACACGCTTCTTTAACTTTCAGAAGTCTGTAGGAATTTTTATAAGCCACTTTTTCTTTAGTTCTTCATCGCTGTCTAAAGAAAATGTGCCGAGTTTTTCGTTTTGAGACATAATTAATTCTACAGCAGACCATACTACACCTTGGCATTTTTAGTACCTGAAAAAAAAAAGACATTCAATATACCTATTACAATGTAAATATTATACACACATTTCCAAAAGTATTTGTACATATTTAGTTACTTTATCAAATAACTTTCAACATAACTTCGCAAACAACACATGATAGTTCAAATGAAAATTCGTTAAGAACTCGTAATAGCTTATTATATTAATATTTAAGAAATACTTACTGTAAATAGAACTGCAACTATAGGAACTTCACTTTAGCAGCTGAAGATGAAAATAACTGGTAATCCACTGGTCGACGAGAAGTCAAATACTCTCAGTAACACGTTTGCAAACGAACTTTCAGGCTCACAACACACCAGCATGTCAGACCATAGATCTACTTTGCTGATGTCACAAACAAAATGGCTTCCAGCACCCAGGCCTGTATATTTAGTTGGCCTTGGTAAAGCCCGTATGATTCTCCGTTCCCATCGAAGACCACAAAAAATTCATTTAGGTGTCAGACAAGTACAGAAGACTAACGACGCGGTGCAAGAAGAACACGTCGCAAGTCTTAGCTAATGTGAAGAGACTAATTTGACTAAGTACAGACTATCCACAACAGCCATCCGACAAAACAGTCATTACAAATTTTGGCAACAGAAGTGAGATTTTGTGGAACCATACGGTAGCTAGGTAACGAGATATTGGCGGGGAAATCGATCATCGATCCACGAAACTTCTTTGGTTTGACGCGGCCGAAAACGGGAGGCGACTATCGGCCTTTATATTGTCTCTGCTATCGGCGAGGCGTTATCTGCAGCGACTTTCCAGTCCAGCTAATAAATACAGCTCGGCGTCCAATAGCTGAGTCCAGGGCATTGCAGCAGGACAACACGACAACCCATCGCAGCGGCAGCTTTTCGCAGTTTTTACTAAAGGTGAGTTTGCTGGCAACATGCCATATAATCCAGAAGGGCGTGAAGGAAATTTGCAAGATGTGGTAAATGCATTAACGCGTTAAATAGCGGCGCTAGAGGCCAAAGTGGCACAGCCTGGGCAAACTATGCAAGCAACTAATATTTCTCAAGCTTCTAATAAACGAGCTTACAGTGCAGTGATGATGAGCTCAGTTTCTTTAGGGGGAAAACCTAATGAATCAATAAATGAGTTCACTACCAAACTAGAGGATCTTTTCAAATTAGGAGAATTAGGTAGTAGTGAAAAATTCATTCTTTTAAGAACAAAGTTAATTGATGAAGCTGTAAAATTCGTGACCTATGATGAGGACTGAAAAAAAGCCGAAACATTTGAGTTATTACGGGGTGAACTTTAAAAGCATTTTTCCAAGAAACACACAGCACGGTTCTATCGCGAACAGTTAAGAAATATTAAGAGAAAACCAGAGGAGGAACTTGATCAGTTCGCAGATAGGATTAAGTTGATTAATAATAATACATATGTACTCAGGGAAAATGCATACGAAAATATAATGAAATGCTATGTGGCAGATATGAGAGCATTAGACGCATTTTTAGGGGGATTAGACGGTGATATTGCAAAATATGTAAGCCTTCAGAAACCAATAACATTATCCGAGGGTTTAGGACATGCCCAAACTTTCGAACAAGTGATGAATATGACTAGAAAATCCGAAAAGACAGGTTTGAAAAACGGGGCTTTCATACGAAAAGAGAATTAATGTGTGGAATTTGCAAAAAATTAGGTCATGCAGCTGAAAACCGTTGTTGCAAATTTACTAATAAGTACTAACAATTCATGTTGTAGTTCTAATATCGACGTCGCATGTCGTCGAGACAATGATTTTCGTGATATTCATTGTGCTAATTAAAGGCATACTTGTCATGGTGGAAATAGTGCAAGATTTTATTCTGTCAGTGATAGTAGATTCCATGGGAATGATGGAAAAGCCTATTTTTCAAGGGAATTTAGGAGAAATACTAGAGAAAGATTATCTGCAGATGATGATAAAGATAATGATAACAATAAAGATAATTACAAAAGTAAGAGTGATAAATCATTTATGGAAAATAAGCAAAGTTTTCAAGGAAATAATGATAGGAATTATGGTAGAAAAAAATACAGAGGTTTCAATAGATCAAATGGGGTGCAGCGTGGAAGCAATAATTCACAGAATAAGTTAAACGAATAAGGGGTTTACAAAGCCACGTTGTCACGCCCCAAATTAAATCGGTTCCTGTAACTATATATCAGAGTAACCCCCAAGTGGCAGATTTCATTATAACAGTAAATATTGAGGGAAAACAATGTCAACTGTTGGCTGATATGGGCTCTGAAGTTACATTATTATCTAAAGATATTTTTGGTATCAATAATTTAAGAGAGTCTGATTACAGAATTACAGGTTTAGATAGAAATACAATTATTCATACTTTTGGGGTGAAAAATGGATGGATTTTCTAAATAAATATAATGCAATACTTGACGTGACGAAACGTACAATAGGGTATATGCATTTATTTTTTAATTTTTTTTAATCAATTATTTAAATACGTACATAACGGTAAAAAATATAACATTGATGTAAATACTAAGATTTAACATCAAAATAAATACTTTAAAACTGAAATCCGGTTCCACCGATTTAAACGCTGCCATTTTGTAGCGCTACACTGTGACGTGTAAGTACACGACCGCATTGGCGTACTATATGGCATGGAGTGTTTTATCTCAAAACTTTCATGTTTTCTAATGTCGATATGGAAGGAGGTCGAAAACCATGTTATAAGTACTGTATAGTACCTGTGTGCAAAAATACTAAAAGAAATACACTTTATAAAGTGTATTTTCTTGTCCCGCGAGATGCGAATATAAGAAAAAAGTGGTGTACCGCTATGAGAATAGATCTGCAACTAGTTGTTTATTATTGTGAAGATTATTTGTACGTAAGTACTTAGAATTTCTGTATTTTAGGAAAAGTAACATAAAAATTCGTTACCTGTTCAAACTCTAATCATATCTTACTTGGAGACCATCAGACATTTTAAGAACGGATTGCGATCTCCCATATATATATTGAAGGGTACACAGCTTATATGAGTGTGTTATAGTCGTTTTTGAAAATGCTCCCTAGACTGTGAGATATTTGCATACAAATAAACAAAAAATTCTAGATGATGGGTATATACTAAATTATTGCCCCCACTTTATCAAGTCACGGCCTTGTCTATGGGATAGGATGCTGGCTCCATAATTTTGTGACCCGAGTTCAGATCCCCGCAGAATCAAATATTTTTACTTATTTTTATCTTCAAAAATTGTCAAGCTTCACTTCTTTATTTGTTAAAACTTCATTTACATACTTTTAAAGCGCGAATTAAAATTTAAAACAAGTCACATTGCTTATAAAAAATACACCAAACAATATCGGCCCATTTATCAACAATGGCATTGAATATTAATCGCTCCATACCCAATGAAATTATGTCATGAGACGAATCTGCTAGTAAACTGGAATCTGATACAAGAATTTTGCAATATTTATAAGCATTTGTCACTTGTTCTTCCATTTCCTTGTCGAGTTCCATTTTTCGTCACGGATAGGCCTACTATTTTATCCTCCACACCTGTGCCTGAAGAGATGCCATCGTAGTACGAATCTCTTCGAGAGCCTGACGCCTACTGTAACACATTGCACAAACCATGTCCTTGAAACAGCCAAAAACGGAGTCACAAACAAATTAATCACAAGAATCTCGTATGTATGCTCGTTTGGGCCAACTAGAACCACGTTAAACCTTCATTTGTCTTGAATCTTTGCTTTTGAAAGTGACACAAACATATTACAACTCGAGCTGTTAGCCCTAGAAGAGACTTCCAGTTTGACGTGGCATCCGAACCATGGAAGCATTCTGGCGTACTTCACATTACACAGCAATCTGTGCCAGAGCTGAAGGTGGGTTAAGGGCTTATGAAAATCACCGCTCAGACTTGGATTGGAACCGAATACCTTTCGATCTCCCGTCAGACGCCTTAACCACTGAGCCACCAGACCGCTTCTTGATAAATATCGATATTTGATGTTTATATGAATTCTTTCTTCCCTCGTGCCATTCGAGTTTGAAATACTCTCGTAAGTTGCACATCTATGTTATTCACAGCAATGTGTGAGACAGAGAGTATATGTCACCCATATAAAAACATTTCTCATCTCATAAACATTAGCAACGTTTAAAGGTTTGGCATGGAATTTCAAAACGAGCAAGGGAATAAACGGATGTTGAGTGAAAAATTAGGGAGGGGTGAGGGGGGGGGGCAGTATGTGAAGGCAATAGAGGCCTATGACACACATTAAATAGACGATAAGTGTTGAATGATGTATTATTATCCAATAAAATGTATTTTAAAATTTCAATAAATCTGTATCATTTATCAATAAATTATGTTTTTTATTTAACGAAACTCCTACCCCACAATTTTGTATATTCCTTGAGTAAGCTGGAGTAGTATCTTATGACGAGTATGAAATACTAGAAATGGAAAGAGAACAGAGGTTATAACTGACATATCACAAGAGGCGCGTTAGGTATAATTGAAAGACATGAAGCAGATGAAATAGAGCTCCGTGTGTGTATATGAAACACATTGGTGATGAGGATGTTGGGAGGGTATAAATAGCCATTAAATGGCACTGAAAATTCCATTAAATGCGATTTTAAGAGCATGACCATCAAGGGTAATAAGACAATTAGAGTGGGAGAGAAATGGTAGTTAGATACATACAAAGAAATGAATTTACAAAATATACAACGAACAGTCGCAGAGGTGTATGAGATATAATGTAGAGAGAAGGGGGGGATGGGTGGTTTTCAAGTAAGGACTTGTTATTTGCGCCAATATTACTATTTGCAAAAGGCAACAATAAGTTTTGTCCAAAAAAATACGAAGAAATAATTTTAGAAGTGAATTTATTGTAATTTAACAATTAAAGGATTAAAATAGTTCAATATCAATAACACATGACAAAATGCAAGGAGGAAATTTAGGGGTTTGGTAATAACGAACATTAACAGTAAGCAAGCGGATTTCCTAATGATATTCTCGATAGCGGTGGCCTGTGACATCGCTAATGGTGTGCCGAAAGTAAGATGGCGTGTGACACTACCGCTGTTCGCCTGCGTTGATGTCGTGCCAGAAATACTCAGACTGGGGTTCCTGCTGTCATGCGTCCTAATTACCGGTTAGCGGTACAGCTAGAAATAGCGTTATTGAGGTCAGCTGCGGTGAGCCACGAGCCGCGGTCGATACTAGCGCCCCAGCAAGTGCTTCCCTCTTGTGGTCGCCAAAAGAACTATGTGCCAGCTAATTCCTAGTTCAACTACCCTCCTCCTCCACAGCCTGGTCAATGTAAAAAAATACCATTCATTTGATCACCAAACTCAAAACTGCAAACAAACCCCTAAATGCCCAAGATGTGGTGATCAGCACCACATAAGCAAATGCAAGAAGCAAGAATCCAAAACAACCTGCAGCAACTTTATGGGGAGACCACTCAGGCCTCTCTTATAAATGTCCTCTGAGACACAGAGAAATAAAACAAAACATGCCAGTTCAAAAACAAATTCTCACAAATGAACCCACTTCTATCCTAAACACTATAGATGACACAGTGCAGCAACACAACAGTCAAGACGACTACGTCAGGGCTACAACCGCTATCCTCCGAAACTTATTTCAGGCTAGGAGGACAGATATTTTAACTATACTAAGGCAGGTGTTTGACCAGTTCTACCAATCAGGAAACCATTTACACATTACGGTAAACCATTGTAATAGACATAAGTACCATAACTAATACTACATACAAAACCAGACAAAAGCAATTGAACAGACGCAACAAAGACAAGAAATATAACAATAGCTAATATTTCTAAAAGTAATAACTTCTTCTATGGTAATACAAACGGACGCAGAAACTGCAAGACGCTACTAACAAACTGCTTTCACAAAAATAACATACACATGACTTATAGAAACGTGGACTGAGACATACAAACAAGCCAATATACCAGGATACAAGACATACGAAAAACACAGGCAGGACGGCAGATGAGGGGTAGCAATTTAAGTGCGAAATGCCATCCCAACAAGAGAAGCGCCCTTCCAAATTCAATATGACAACACAGGAGCCGTAATGGTCGCAGTACCAAGACAAAGAGACACAGACATATTGGTAGCCTGCCTATATAACCAACCACGAAACAACCTACCGATCAATTTCCTACGATATATAATGACGTTTAAAGGCTTTTTAATAATGGGAGACTTTAATGCAAGACACCAATACTTAGATGACAGTCTGAAAAACCAAAATGGACAACAGCTGTTTCAGCTACTAACTACAGAGAAAAAATGCAGGCTCCAAACAGGTGTACCAACTTTCATAGGACATTAGGACATTCTACCCCAGACCACATATTATACATCACCAACCTGACCGACAAAATTCAATTCAAGCAACTAGAGGACAGCATCTCAATCACATTTACGACTAAAGCAGCACTTGGACCCCCACCCCCGCTTGAAACTAGAAACATCAAATTACTTTAAAACGCATCCAGCCGAAACACTGCGGCAAAAAAAAAAGCTACGGAATTTACAGGGAAATTAAAAGCGTAGACCACAGTTCGACGACAAAAAAACAGACAGAAAGCAGAAGCTTTTAGGCAGACTCTAGAAGAAATTCATGCTTTTCCTGTGGACAACTTTTTTATACGAAGACTTTCGACAAGAGGTAGAAAGACGACTCCCTATAATACTCATGACACCGACAGTACCCACAGAAGAAGAAGCAAACACGTCAAAATCTATCACAGACCAAGAAGTGCTCTCAGCTATAAAGTAAGCACCAAGACCGGACGAAATTACTAGATCACACCTAAAAAAGGAACCGATGGCCGAGATAGTACCAATACTGGCGCTACTATTCAACTACTGCGTGCCAAACGAAACTATACCAGAATCGTGGAAAAAATCGAAAACGGTATTGATCTCGAAACCAAATAAACCAACCACTGATCCGAAATTATACATAACCATATCTCTCATAATGTGATTGGGAAGACGTTTGACAGAATCATAACAGACGGACTTCAAACTTAAATGGAAAAGAAAAACCTTGTACCCCACACTCAGTCAGGTTTCAGACAAAACCACTCGGCTAACGACCCACTACTCAGACTAACTGCACACTGACCAAAAATTTCAACAAAGACCGCTGCACGTTAGCAATATTTTTAGACATAGAGCGAGCTTTTGACAAAATTTGGAACCAAATTAATCTTCAAACCAGCATCCATAGGAACACCAGACAAACTAGTCAGACTGTTCAAGGCACAAATATAATCAAGACAACGCAAATCCACAGGAACGACGCGACATCCGACGTATTCACACCAGATTCAGGAGTGCTACAGGGAGGAATTCCATCCCCCCTGCTCTTCATCCTGTATGGATTAGGCCGGCATTACACTGTAAAAGATCTTTGTCAAAGATCTTTGATAAAAGATATTTTATAAAATATTTTAGAATGTAATGGGACATATTTTATAAAAGATTTCTTTTATAAAATTTCTTTAAAAAATGTAAGACGTTGGCATTACATTTTATAAAAGATTTCACCACCCTGCAAACGTAAACAAAGAAAATGGAGTAAGGGACGTTACCAAAGTTGATTATGACTGTCGAATCCACGAAAATCTTTCTTTCTGAGTATGAACAGAAGGAAATGTTGTAAACTCAGAAACATATAGACTATATGATTAGGAATAAAAAGGTGAACACTTACGTAAAGTTAATTAGTGCTATGATAGAAGGCTGTACTGTAGAAGACGCAAAAAGAGAAAATTAATGTGTTTAAAAATTAGTATTTGACAGATTTCTGGAGTAATAACAGAAGTAATACGCAGACAAATGCGTGTGCTATATTGCAGAATGGTGTAGATCCGTCACCACAATCGAGTACAACCCATGGCACATACACCGTAAAAATAAACACCCAATAGTATATATGAAGTAGAAATTTATGAAAATATTGTGGTAAGAATTTATTGGACGTATACTTCAGCGTCAACCATAATTTTTATAATTTGGTATCTCCTTACATTGCAGCTCTTTCACTAAATTTTGATATCAAGTCTCGTAATCCACGGTCTAACCTCTTCTTTATCTTCAATACAATGCATATTGTGACAGATGCACTAACTGGGTCTGCAAAAGCTTACAAGTTTACTCCATTCATTTCAGAGAACTATGAGGAAAAATTTTATTTAGTGTAATGGGATTGAAAAAAATATCATAAAATATCTTTGATAAAATAAATATGATAAAATGTTTTATAAAAGATCTTGGACAAAGATCTTTTACAGTGTAATGCCGGTGTTAAACATGCCGGCAGTTGACAGAAATGAAGAGCAGCACAATACGCAGATGACGCCGCGTACTGGTGCTCGGTGGTCAATACGAAAACCATAAACAGACGCGCGGCTCGGTACTTGACAAGACTGCAGTACTGGATGAGTAAATGGAGAATTAAACCCAATCCAACAAAAACTCAGACAGTTCTGTTCAGAGATAGAAACCTTACCAAGAAACGACAAAAAAAAAGACATACAACTGACTCTGTGGAACCAACAGCTACGGCTGGCTAACACTGCGCAAAATATCACATTGACAAAAATACCTAAACTGGAAGACCCATATAAGACAGACGTTCAACAAAATCAGATATAATAAAAAATAATTTTTAATGTACAATGTCTCTAATCCTTATGAAGGATAAAACTACATTCAGATTTCTAACTTCTTCTAAATTGTCCTGAAAATTTATAGTTGGAAATTTTTGATAGCTTTTAAAATACTTATAAGATTGGTGACAAAACATTTTGCGAATGGAATACATAACTATAAGAAGTGTTGAGATTAGTTATCAATGAAAGAATTTACTTATCAGTTCACATTACTTGCGGTGCAATAAAATTGTTAGTAGAGCTATTAATGTATCAATTATCTGTTGCATGCGCCCAATGTTTTTCGTCACCAATCTTACAAGTATTTTAATAGCTATCAAAAATATCCAAGTATAAATTTTCAGGACAATTTAGAAGAAGTTAGAAATCTCTATGTGGTTTTTTCCTTCACAAGGATTAGAGAAATTTATACTTTTTAGTTAATTATAAAAACATTATAAATTAAAAAGTATTTTTTATTTTCTGGTTTTTAGGGTTATGTGAGTGAAATTTTTAAAGGTAAAGGTAAAGGTCATTGGGTTCCCACGGCTCCTGCCGCATCCCGTAGTATTCACGGAGGTAGAGGTCCGCACTACCCGTAAAACCTTCGGCACTAGAATGGATGTGACGGGGTCAGCGCCACTAATTGATTTTAAATACTTTGATCAAATAATCACAGAGACATGTTACAAATTCCAGTTTTTTAATAGAAAACATTTAATTGAGTTATTTCCTTCCTGGGGAAATAAGGAACAAAACAAAAAAAGAATTATGCATTTCTGTCGTTTGAATCATAAGTTATAGTCTGGAATTCGAACAAAATTCCAATAGAAAAAAGCACTTTTAGATCTTCCAGAAATCTTCAGGCAGGATTTACAATTTTTCTTTCCCTAAAAACATTTTTCAGACTAATGCAAACATTTAAAAAAAATTAGACTAATCAGTCCCCAGAAAATATACTTTGTTAAAGAATTTTCCTATTTTCTGGACAACTTTTCCATCTTTCTTTCTCTGAAAACCTTATTAATACTATTAAAGACATTTTAAAAATATCTAAATTGGTCCATAGAAAAAAGTACTTTCAGTTTCCACCGAATTTCCCAATTTTCCGATCACCTAAAAACCTTTCCGGACTATTACGAACATTTTAAAAAAAAAAATAGACAAATCCGTTCACAGAAAAAAAGACTTTCAGTTTGCTCCTAATTTTCCAGTTTTCCGGGCAACGTTTCCAATTTTTTATTAACTAAAAACCTTATTCGGACTATAACGAATATTTTTTTAAAAAAAATAGCCAAATCAGTCCATAGAATAGAGTATTTTCAGTTTTTCCAGAATTTTCAAATTTTTCGGACAACTTTTCTCATTTTTCATGTATTGTCATCCAGTTCTGAGTTATGGTAAAATTTCAAGTCTCTAGCTCACCGAGAAGTTAGTTTAAAATCAATTACTAATTTCCACCCAGACAGACAAAGCCCAAAGCGAGTTTATAAAAATATTTTAAATAAATAATAATAAAATACAGAACCTTATCAGATTTGTACGAGGACGGTTCCACGGAATCAGCGACCAGACCGATATTACAAGAAATTCATCAGACCGGTAATTGAGTACACAGCAATTCAAATGACGGGAATGCCATAAACAACTGCAAACATACTGTACGCGACAGAACGAGAACTGCTCCGAAGCATTATGTGACTAGACCATCTGACGCCGTCAGAGCATGTGTACGATCTGGCGAACATTACATATATGCAGACAAGATTGGCCATCCAATTGGCTAAACACGGACAAAGACTCATGACACTCAGACAAGACATGCAAAGCCTACTAACGACAAAACCAATCGCTACAGGATAGCTCAAACACAAATACATCTACAGCTCTCAATAGAGAAAAGATGTTTAATGAAGCAGAGAGAGACGAAATACACAACAACCTAACACAAAACGAACATCTACCTTGTAACGATACTCCTGTTCATGTTGTTATTATAGTTTTTGTATTACACTGGTGGCATAAATACGAACTTGTACCGGTTGTGCTAATCAGCCATAAAATGTTACTTATGCGATCTTAATACGGTTGCCACTCGAATTACCAGGTATTAATTATTTAAAGCTCTCAAATAAATTTCGTCTGGCACATTGAACAACGCACAAATCGAGTAGTAAGGATCTCATGAGCTACGACTACACAAATCACAGTCTTCCATTAACAAAGGTTTATTGCACTAAGGTCTACAGAGCAATTACAATACACTGTATAAACCACCAGCTAAGTTATCTGACTGGACTTCGTAATACTGAAGACTGCACGGCCGTATTAGGTAACGGACACAGACGGATGCTGCCGTTACATTAGTCGCCAATATTACGATACTGGATTACACTGTCGACAGTTCTTCATTATCTCCACGCCACTCTCCAAACACAGCAGACATCGCCACAGAAGTTATTGGCACATGATCTAAAGCTGCACCGACTCCAAAATAACTAATTAATGTAAAAATTTCAATAACAGTAATGTAAAATATTGTCCATTTAGCTTTACTTTCCTCTAAGCAAGGTATAAAATTATTTTAAAATTTTTATTGTGCTTTTTTTGAAGGCGGTTTTTATGTTTTTTAAACAATTATTTTATTTTTAAATTTTTAGTGGTAAAATAGTTTGTTTTGTATTTAAATATGCCCCAACAGTTCTCATTTTGCGAACTTCCTGGTAGCTCAGTGCTCGAAGCTCTTGCTCTCCAACTCAAAAAAAAAAAAAAAAATCTTTCTTTATATACCCCAGTAACTTCTAGAACGAGGTGAATTGGATGCTGTGTAAAATAATCTTATTTTGATCCAGGCTGTCTTTCGACCTAATTTAACATCAGTTTAAACTGCCTCTCGATAACCGAAACATGTAACATCTGGACAATAATACATACCACATACACAAGTCTGTCTCTGGAATATACCTGTCTGTTACGGCATCACGCAGAAAATATAGATTTTTAATTGGTATTCACAACGTGATAGCTTGGGGTCTAAAGTTGAAATCTGAGGTACATGCTGAGACATTAGGTCACATTTATTTTATGAATATCTGCCATGACTTAAAAATAGCTTAATTTATTTTGACGAGATTTAAAACTGTGGATTTTTGTAAAGAACATTGGAAATTAAAAGGGGTGGGAGTAAAGGGGGTGAGAGATTGGGCTTTTGTTTACCAAATGTAGACGGTCTTTTCTGATTGATTTAAAGTGTACGTGTGTAAATTTCTATCGATATCAAATAATAACTGAAGGTATTTATAAAAAACAATTAAGGGGATGTAGAGACGAAGAGTAGTTTGGTTTTTGTAAATTCGGCCATCGTTGTGATCGACGGGTGACTCTGTGCTACTACCACACACAAACACCATTGATCTGCGCTAGATAGTTTCGGCTGAAAACTGATACACCATGACACATACGTTTTTGGTAGAAATATGAAAGTGCCGCAGGTCGACCACTTTCAACCACCATATCTCCCACACCCCCATAGCTACCGACATCTAACCACCATAGTACACGGTAGGAGACACGATACTACATCACACACAAACACCATAGGTCTAAGTTATATGGTTGCGGCAGCAAAATGACATATACGGAGACCCATGTCTTTGGTCGAAATACGAAAATGCCTTGCATCGACCACTTTTAACCATCATATCTTCCACATCCCCTCAGCTATCGACATTCGGTCAACGTTGTGCACGACAGGAAACTCCATACTAATTCCACACATAAATACCAGTGATCTGTGTTAGGTAGTGAAGGCTGAAAAGTGAAATATAGGAAAACACACGTCTATTTATCTATATATATATATATATATATATAAGATTTATTTGATCGATACAGATGTTTTCTTAACCCATAAATATGTAAGATGAATGCTTTAATTTCCTGGCAACAATGTTAGCAGGAGTTTTTATTGTATTAGATTGAAATTTAACCTGGATCAGAATTTGTCATTATAGCAGAAGACATAAGTATTTTAAGTTTTTTTTAAAAAAATAATTTGTTGTCATGAGCGCCACATTGCATCGTAGGTGAGATTAGACCTACTGTTAAAAAAATAAGCCAAGCACTCAATTACTATTTAAATATCGTTATGTAAATAAAAGCCTTCACTTGCATTAATAGTAGGCCTACATAAAATCTATAATTTAACGTTTTAAGTTAATGTGACACAGAAAATTAAATTTAACTATGATAAAGTAGAAATTACAATCACGCGACGCAGCGAACTGGTTTAGTGGCTCAGTGGTTAAAGCGTCTGACTGGATATCAACAGTTCCTGGGTTCGAATGCCGGACTCGGCTGGGAGTTTGAAAGGCTCTTAACCTGACATTAACTTCTGACACTTCTTGCTGTGTAATGAAAAGTACGCCAGGACGTTTCTGGGGTTCGGATTAGGTGTTAGGTTAAGTCGGTTAGATAGGTGCGGCTTGAGCAGCTAGTTAAAACCTTGTTACCAGGTCATTATGACTACACAAGCATTTATCTTACAAGGCATAGCAGTTCCATGAACACAACTGAATTTCAGAAATTATCTGCATATGCCAATGTCACTATGTTACTTGTTTCATCGGAAGTAGGAACCTTTAGCATTGAAGATACGAGAAATGAAAAGTGGATTTTGAACTATTGGGAAGAAAACCAGGACAGTAATAATGAGATGTAAGAACACTACACGTATATAAACCACCTGCAGGTAATAAATAGGCCTACGTTTGTTTGGTTGGGTTCATTAACTGCAAAGGCGGACGAACTGAGGACGGCAACAGAAATAACTGCAAAAGAATACAACTTTTGTCCGCTATTTAGGGAGCGTCCATAAATTACGTGGCTCCATTTTGGTATCTTTTGATTTCCCCTCCCCCCTTTCCCGTGTGGCACGTAGCTATTCTTCCGAATAATTCCTGAAGATATTTTGTACTTTCTCTGGACAGACTATCATTAAAATTATTGCGTATATGATGAACACAACTGATATTTGCGTTAAGAACTTTTCTACAATTATAAATGCTGCTAATGAAATGTCAACACTAGCCACACCTGGAAATTATCAAGTGTTGAGAAAAGCCTGTTTCTCAGGTATAGTGAGGGATCCTTGTCTTCTTGAGGTTCTCCTTATCTCGTTCACAGGGCCGGCGCTAGGAATTTCGGGCCCCGGGTAAAATGGGCGATCTTTTTTTTTAGCTCTACAAACTGCCCGTGTGGGCAATGGCTGGATTCTTGGCCTCGAGGAGGCCTGGGGGCCCCTTCAGCCGGTGATCGGAGCTCCCATCAGCCGGCGGACCCGGGTACATTTGAGCCGCTAACCCCCCCCCCCCCCGCCCTGCTCGTAAAAAAAACTAGGAACTGCCATTTTTTTTTCTTTTGCTGCACTTCTGTCATCTTTCTTTCTACATTACCAGGGAATGATTCTTTGATGTGCTTAAAAGATTTCTGTAATTAATTGGATAATGAAAAGTCAATAGAAAAACATTTTCAAGCCTCGTAAAGTTTAACAGCACCAGTTCACACCACACTTTGAACTTGAAGTAACACTTCAACGAGAACCAAAATTAAAGTTACACTGAGTTTCAATTGACAGACCGCTCCTGATCAAAACAGCTTCAATCTCGTGTGACATCTCCAGATGAGTTCGTTCCATGGTTTGAATATGTAAAAGAAAAAAAGAGCTGACAATGACTATCACAACTGCGCACAGACTATGTATATGGTAGAAAATTAAAATCGCAACGAAAATAAATCCATTCAGTACACAGTATCCATAAATAGTTGCCAGATTTATTTGAGCAAAACAACAAATTTTAAATCTGTACAACTTATTGGAGTAAGGGATTATTGCTTTTTGCAACCGAGCATTTCATAAGAATTTTAGATATTTATACTTAAGTAATTAGTATTTATAATCATATATTCTTACGATTGTTTTAGCGTGAAATACTTTCAATCCACGTTGGTCAAGCTGGAGCGCAAATTGGAAATGACTGTTGGGAACTTTATTGCTTTTAACATGGCATCCAACCTGAGGGACAGATGCCCTCAGACAAATGCTGTGGGGGCGGCGGTGACGACAGTTTTACCACCTTCTTCACTGAAACTGTGGCAGGGAAACACCTACTGCGTGCTGTGTTTGCTGACCTGGAGCCAACGGTAAGGGAGCATGCATAAACCACATAGCTCCATTTTGACCTCCTGTGAACCTTCCCTCCTCCCCACGTAGCCCTACCTGACTTTTGCCTGTAACCTCCCACCCACGTAGCAAGTAGCTTTTTTCCCTTTTGATTCCAGAAGACATTTTGTACTGTTTTCTCTTGTCAGACGATTGTAAATTACATAAGGAGATAATTAACTGAGGGAAATAAATATTCACATGCTGTTGTGTGTTCTGTTCCTCATTTTAACTGTGAAAAATGTTGTGAAAGGAAAGCTACGTGGCCTGTCTAGGAACACCCCCTCCCTCCACGTAGCCCAGCGCCCCCCTACCCTTGGACAGAGCCACGTAGTTTGTGCACACTCCCTAATCCGTGCGTTTCATTCAGAGTTTTATCATTTTGCTTCTATTTGTCAGCTCAAACTACTCTTTTTGTTTGTTTGTTGTTCTTCCCATCATACGGTATACAATATTCGTATCGTGAAAATCATTTACATGTCACCCTGTGAAAAGTTTCTTGAAAAATTCAAATATTACAAAAATTTCTTATTTTATGTTCTATTTTACTAGATTTTAGTAAGTGTGATTTTATATTGTTCAGACGAGTTTCACACTGGTACCTATCGCCAGCTTTTTCATCCAGAGCAGTTAATATCTGGCAAAGAGGATGCTGCTAACAACTACGCGAGAGGCCACTATACAGTTGGAAAAGAGCTTATAGATATTACACTGGACAGGATTAGGAAGCTGGCTGACATGTGCTGTGGTCTTCAAGGATTCTTGATCTTTCATTATGTTGGCGGTGGCACAGTTTCATGTTTCACTTCATTGTTAATGTAGCACCTGTCTGTCAATTATGGCATGAAGTCCCAGTTTGAGTTCACTTTTTATCCATCACCCTAGGTATGATGTTTTTAAATTGTATAAAAATATAAATGCTTGTTGCAATTATAAGGAAAGAAATTATGTTATACTCATGGACCTAAAAAGGAACACAGATGCAGTGGTTTTCCGTTGCCTCCTGCATGCCCATTCCCTTGATCATATTTGATTCATCCACTCTTCAGACCTGTTTCAAACTACCAGCAGAATATGGTTTCTTGGACCACTATCCATACTTGCTCATTCTTATTATATTATCACTGTAAACCACTACGAGATTCATACTCTGGATCACTCAGTAGCAAGAGCCTCTTCTGTGAAAAGGGCACATCAAGTAAAGTATAAGTTCCACAATAGCCAATCATGCCTGTTTTTAAGTTAGAATAAATTTGCATAAAATTCCTTTCTGCCTCAATGTTAAACTTAGGAGGTGTTGGTGAGTCTGGTGCTTTAGTTTTATGCCATGGAAATATCACTTGTAACTTAAGGAAAGTTCCAAAATTAATTTTTAACTGTAATATGACCTTCAAAAAGATGAATTACAGTCACAAAACTTTCTAATATAAAAGTGAGATGTTTCTAGCCAGTTACTTAAACTTCATCTTCACAATAAAATTGATATTAACTGTTGAAAAAGCTGTATTGTATATAGGCCTACTTCTGATATGACAAACATGGATTTGAAATCTATCCAAAGTAAACTATAAACATTAGTTAACTTTTGTTAATTTTGTCTATTAGCAAAATGAGTACTTCAACCATCTCATCAAACGCAAGTCAGCGGTACATTTTGAATTTTATATAAGCAGTTATTCTTTCAAAACATACTAATCTGCTGTCATTTTCATTATTAGTTCCATTTATGTTTAATGAAACTAATACCCATAGATAAAAAAACTTCTGTTGATTATTACTCTGTATTCTGTCATGTTGGATAATTCCTGAAATGAAATTATGTGATATGTTGAGATAAATTAGATTACCATTCATATAAGAGATACATATAAATATCTGGATTTAAGATTGGCGTATTTCATTTCTAGATAAAAGATTCACTGTTCCAATAATCTTACTTAAAGCTGTTAGGCTCTTTATATTAATGATTGACAAAATTAATAGCTTTCAGTATGTAGATAGACTATTAGAAAATACACAGATGCTAATTTTAACCCTATCAGTTGCTAAGTTCATCTGCCTATGATGGAAATTGATACTAACTGTTAATTTTTCTAACAGGGTCATTTTTTGTTTATTAACGAATCAAGAACTTTAACTATCTCATCAAACAACATGTCAATGGTACATTTGGAATTTTATAGTCACTGTTATAAAGTCTTATGAATGACAAAACATTTGTAGTCTTAAAGGAAACTGTTTCTAAGTAATTGTTGTTATATGTGATAGTATTAAATCAGTTGTCTAACATTTCATGCTTTTACAGTTTTGTTAAATTGCTGCCATGTTTTACGTGTTATTTTTATTTTCTCGAGGTCTTTAATGCAGTTTTGGAACCTTATAATTCTGTTTTAACAACCCATACAACTTTGGAACATTCAGATTGTGCTCTGATGACTGACAATGAAGCAATATATGATACATGTTGCCTCAATCTGGATATTGAACGACCAACTTATACAAATCTAAATCGTCTAATTGGGCAGCTTATCTCTTCCATTACTGCCTCTTTATGATTTAAATGTTGATTTAATAGAATTCCCGACAAACTTGGTGCCTTATCCAAGAATTAATTTTCTGGTTGTGGTGTATGCACCAGTCATATCAGCAGAAAAGGCTTACCATGAACAGCTTACTGTGGCCAAAACCACAAATGCCTGCTTTGAACCAGCAAATCAGATGGTAAAATGTGATCCTCATCATGGGAAGTACATGGACTGTAGCAGGGGCGGATCCAGGATTTTGGTTTGGGAGGGGCTTGAGCGGATTTTGGTTTGGGGGGGGGCTTGGCTTGGGTGAATTTTGGTTCAGAGGGTTTGCCTTCAGTGGATTCATTTTGGGGGAGGGGGGGGCTTGAGTTGGCCATGAGATAGTCTTTATAGCCTCTATAGATACTTTGGGGGGGCTTGAGCCCCCTAGCCCCCCCCCCCCCCCCGGATCTGCCCCTGGCCTGTTGCCTGTTGTCCCCAGGTCATATAGTCTCTAAATATGTAAATGCAGCAATTGGTACCATAAAAACAAAAAGAACTATTCAGTTTGTGGATTGGTGCCAAACAGGATTTAAAGTAAGTATTGCCTTAAACAATTCAAGGGTAGAAAAAGGGTAGTTAAAGAAAGCCATGAAAATTGTTAAAATTTAATTTTGAACCATCAGTAACAACAGTTTCTTCAGTTAACTTTATTGTGACATTCACAGTTGTTGTGAATTTTACAATTAGTTTGCTATTATTAATTTATTATTTTTTTTAGTTTAAATTTGTGTATGCCATAAGTTCTTTTGGTAGTTCCATAATATAGCATCAACATATGTGCAGTGGTCTTCATTGATTCTTGATCTTTCATCCAGTTGGCGGGCACCAACACATGAAAGATACAGGTGGCAGTGTTATCCACTGGTGCCACATGACCTAAGTCACATAGTTCTATTTTCTTGAAGAAAGGCATAGCCCAAAGTATTGCATTTTTTGTGTTAGTGTAGTGTATTTTTGTTGCTTCCCTTCAACTTTGGTGAGCGATGAGATTATTGCTAAATGTTACTATATATATTACCCTACATTCTTGTTGAGGCATTTGTGTCACAGCTTTTGTAATCTTTCATCGAAGAAACTTACTGTTCGTCCTTTCTTGCCTGTTACCTCTATGATGGCACTGTAAAGATTTCAAGTGTGATATTTGATCATTCAATATTTCATCACCAGTGAAATTATTATCGAGACCATATCCTTACATTTCCCTCATTTATGAAGCATTCACCATATCTTCAACAATTTGTCTTTAAATTTCTGATGCACGAACATTTTTTTTATTTTTTGTCTTAACGGCAACCACATTCCACAGCCTTCAATTTTAATGTCCTTTTTAAACTAATACAGAAAAGTGAGACTTTTTGTAAAACAATAAAACTCACAAAATTTATATCAGCTGTTCAGTAACCAATTGAAGGTGGTGCTGTTACACTGGCATGACCTGCCTGTATCCTATGTGCAATCGGTTCTTCCTTAGTGGATGTGCCTACGCATCTCTATTCATATATTTCATCCCTCGCCTTTATGCTTTAAGCCTACCTAGTCCACTCATAATATTATCAGGATCTGTTTTTAATTTCCTCGCCTGCTCATTGCTACTTACGCTGAAAAGCTCCAATCATTTCCCCCAATACCCACTCTTGTCAATTCCTAAGTGTATCAATGAACCATTTGATTAATATTTCTGTCTTTTTTCTATCCTAAGAAACATCTTCCATGTCCTTGTGCAGGACAGTCTGAATGTCTTCCCCTCAATTTCCTTACAAAGCCATAGAAATTTCTAGTTGTAGGATTCCAGGATGTTCTGTGGTTCATTTTCAACGTTAAACTGTAGTTCAAGCCACGACAGACACAAATATGGGGAAATTGTCACTGAATCATGTGTTCCATTGCAATTAAAAAACATTAGAAATGAACAGATCAGATGTGCATGCACAGAGAGACTCACCACATAATCACATGACAATTTATTGCTAGGCAGCAGCTAAGAAAGAGAGCTATTAATAATACAAGGAAGCATGTATATGCCAACAGCCTGGTTATATGAGGAAGCTAAAACAACTGTTAGACAAAAATATACAGGGAAAATGTGTTGGAAATCAAAGACTACATGAATTCTCTTGGGACAATTGGAATAAGTAATTAATAAGCAGCTGTAATGGAGCAAGATAGTCCAGCAAACAAGTGGCCCATCATTATCATCATTCTCCAACTGCAGTCTCCTGGCTGCTGGACAGGAGTTTTCTCCATTCCTTACTTTGTCCTTTCGTGTCCTCTGATGCATGGTACACAAAAGGCTTGAAATCTGCTGTTGTTTCTTCCGAATATGGCACATATTTCTAACAATGTTACACATAAAACAAACCTTTCATAGAGCTCAAGGAACCCTTGATGTAAGGTAGTAACAATGCTAGGGATTAATAATTAAAGAAAACTGGGACAAAAGCTAACATTGTATGATAGGATTAAAATGAACATAACTGTGAGAGCCTACTGCAAAAAAGTGGAGAAAGACTAAAAAGAAAAGGTTCCTAGCATGTTCAGAGTGTATTCAAGCATAAAAAAATGCTCTGAAATAAGTTTAGTAAATGTAGAAATTTTTGTATAAAAGTTATTCAGCTTCAGAAATGTTGCATCATGTTCCAGGGATCACTGAATTCAGCTTGTTAAAGGACAGGAAAGTAACGTATAATGTGAAGAAGGAAAAATATGATATAAGATGATAGTTAAATTATGAGAAACAAAGGAGAATGTGGTATTTTAATTGTATGTGGTTTTAATGTAAAAGGAAGATTTTTAAAATTATTAATATGTCCTTATTCAAGGCATTATACAGAAAAAGAAAGGCATACATGGCAGTTAAAATAGGAGTCAAGAGGAATTCTAGTGTAATACAGGTTTGTTGCTTAGATAACATTATGAAGGATAAATAAAGCGTTTTCTAAGGATTCTATCACAAGAGAAGGATCCTAAAAGGATTTATATAATAGTAAAGATATTATATATTTCTAGAAATGGTAGAGAGAAGAAATTCTTAGAAAAATAGGGGATATACTTAAGTCTAGAGAATGGAAGAGCATTGTTAGAATTGTATAATTTCTTAAGATACAGTTTATAATGTTCAGAAATGGAGAATAGTTACCACATAGCTTAGAGACCCAGCAAAATCTAGGTTCAGTTCAGTTTAAACCAGAACACTGATTGGTGTAGCAAGGACATATGACTTTTCCTATACCGTGTATTTAGAGACTGACTAGGAAAAGCACTTGTATTTTGAACACAAGGAAGATAATGTGTTTTGAACTTAGGCTGACGGTAAGTAGTTTAATTTACTTTGTGCAAGAGCCATGTTTGAGTGACAGGAATTTATTTGAAATAGTAAAGGTAACACAGATCTAAACTTTGTTTATTCAGACTCATGTGATGTATTATTTTGAACTTCATCCAGTTACCAAATTTTATACTGGTCCCCATAGTATGAATGATTGTTGTGTAAGTCTGAATGCAGTTTTTGTAAAGCACAGAAGGGTCAAAACTGATATTCAATTTAATTTATTATATCTTTAAAAGTACTGAATCTTTTGAAATAATTACTGTAGTGTTTACATATTTGTTTTGGAAGTAAATTCTGTGACTTGGATATCAGTTACTTTGAATTATTTACAGATCCATCATATTGCTGATGAACATTTTCTTTATTTAACAAGTCTCCCTTAATGAAGTTGATAGCCATATTTCCTAGGAAAGAACTCATAATTTAATGGAATTTTAATTCTGATCTATACATTATCTCCAACATGTTATACCTACAGTACTTGCATAGTTTAAAGCATAGAGACAGTTGCTGTTCAACATTAGCGTATAATATAAGATACTACAAAGAGTGAAGGCATTTAGTTATGCAGATAAGCAAATAAAAGTTTTGCAGGAAATTTCTTGTAGAAAGCATAAAATATAGATATGTTATCTCAGAATATGATGCGAATCTAATTGTAGATGGACTTACACATAAGGAAGGGTTTGGAAAGGCTGCATCTATTAGAAATTCTGAGATATTGAGGGAAATAAGGGGTCTGGTCTACAAAAGCTTGGCCAGCCTGTTTGCTTGAATATGGTGAAACAGTAATGCCCCACAGGAAGGCCATTCAATTTGTGGATGCAAAGGAGGTCAAAAACTATTTTAAGTAATTGTGAGATAAACAGAGTGTGGAATGTTTCTATGGCGTTCATTGGTGATGAAACCTGGATGTATATTGCTTGAAGAAGAAGAGCCAGTATTTAGAAGGGAATGGATGGCCATCACCATCATTTATCTCTTGATTGCAGACATAAAGAAATTGATTTTTTTTGTTGAATGTCGGTAAGGGACTTAAATAAATTATTAATTAAGGCTTTGAATAATTTTGTCTATACATGAATTTAATGTTCACAAAACTAAGGTTTCCAGAGGTTGCTTTGCACCAAAACTAATCTCTACTATGTGCCTGCTAATCTTAACCGACTCAAGGAAAAAAAAATACAAGACAGCACTACAACGGCACATTATTTTCCTGACCTTATATCTCCAAACAGTGGCTGAGAGAAATATTTCATTGCATACACATAAGAAGTTTTTTGCATGTTAATTAATTAATCCAATAAGAAATTGTCATTTATCTGCCAGACATTTCCAGCCCATCTAATTTGTGACACTTTCATTAGGTCCATGGGAAGCAGTTACAAAATATATGATTCTTCTCTGTGATACAAATGAATAACAAGAGTTCCCTGTGCTATTTCTCTTGTATGAACATTACAAATCTTCGTGGGACTTATAATTCATAACCTAGAATTAGTTTTGCTGAGCCAATGTCATGCTGGTTTGTACTGTTTTATTCAAATACTTCATGGTATCAACCTTACGATGAACTGATTTCCTTATTTTGTTCACCAGGGAAGTGTTTTATTTAGCGAAGTGTTTTATTTTTGTTCATTTGATGTATTTAAAATTTAAGATT
The DNA here is from genome assembly GCA_031002005.1 of Vandiemenella viatica. Classification (NCBI taxonomy): domain Eukaryota; kingdom Metazoa; phylum Arthropoda; class Insecta; order Orthoptera; family Morabidae; genus Vandiemenella; species Vandiemenella viatica. Next base: position 380,124,042 of record JARYHS010013630.1, read on the forward strand.
GAATATATCCTTATAGGAAACTATAATATAAACAAACAATCTTGGTGAGTCAATGAACAAATACATCAGAAAATTCAAAATAATGGCATTAGTTTTCACTCTTGCTTCAATAACTTTTTCCACATAATGCAAAAAAAAAAAAAAAAAAATCCAAATGTGTTCCACATCATCTTTTGTTTAGAAATCCGTGCTGATCAGGTGTAACTAATTTGTTTTAATTTAAGAATTTCATAATGTTTAAGCACATGACATGCTCCAGAAATATGCTGAGAGAGATCATTCAGTATGTCAGGGAGTCTATTTGCTCTCTTTCCTTGAAAATGGTACTTGAAAAACAGATTCATTTTATACAAGAAAGAATTAGAATAATTTTCTGAAGCAATGAAATTTCAGGTTACACATTAAATAAAAGAATCAGTATGTCAAATGCACCTAGAACCTTAAAATGAAATGTATTTTATTCATACTAGAAATATTAATTTTGCATTAGAGAGAGGTCTTACAGTACATACAATCATTATAAAAGATACTTAGTTTGACAAAAATTGTATTTTTTTTTACTCCATCCATTAACTGTGAAGTGTTGCTTCAATAACTTCTAAAGATACAAACTTCTGAAGGAAAAAGGATTATTATACATTAATTAACTCATAACTGTCACAATGACTGTTTATTCTGTAGATTATAATCTAGCCACTTTTGTATTCGATTGTGAATATTCCACAGGTGAATATTAACCACCAGTCTCCTACAGTTGTGCCAGGAGGTGATCTTGTAAAAGTACAGCGTGCTGTACGTATGTTGTCAAACACAACATGTATTTCTGAAGCTTGGGCTTGCTTGGATCATAAATCTGATCTTGTGTATGCCAAACGAGCTTTTGTCCACTGGTTTGTAGTGAAAGGTATGGAGGAAGGAGAATTCTCAGAAGCAAGAGAAGATTTGGCAGCTCTTGAAAAAGATTATGAAGAAGTTGCAACAGATTCAGTAGAAGGAGAAGGTGAAGACGGTGAAGAACATTGATAAAATCTTTTAAACAACTATAAAAATTGTTATTTGACTGCCTGTTTGTGTGTTTTATACTGTGTTTAGTCTTCCTATGGAAGAATTTTTAATTTTCATGTATTTTAATTTTACAATAAATCAAAAAACACTTTTTGACATATTGAATTTATTCTGTGATCAATTTCCTTTATTCTTTGAAGCAGTTCATCTGTATGTTTATTTACTGGACCATATATAGCAAAAAGTACAAATGATATAGGAGAAGTCAAAATAGTCTGTACACAGATACATGCAGGCACAAAAATCGTAATATTGTTCATGACTTATTCTACCTGCAAGCTAATTGTGAACTAGTTTACTACAGAAAAAAAAAAAAAATGCAATTACCAATGTACAAATAATATATTTGAACAGTTATTTTTCCGTATATTAATGATAAGCACTGTGATTAGAGGCTAAAATTTGATTTGCAAACACTCATCAATACTGTAGACGTAGTAAAACAGTTCTGTAGTGTTGAAAATAGTTTATTATTGTCTCTTACTGAATTGATTCTTTTTTATATATAGATTATTAAACAATCTAATTCCTACATGCAGTTGTTCTCTCTGACAGAGTAGTATTTTTATACATGTAAGTCTAATATCTACCTGCATATACCCAGCATAGTTTTTATACAAATGTGTTTGCTACTATATATATGTACCCTTCCACATAGTGAGATACGGGCAACAGCGTGAATCAGGGGATAGCCTGCAGGGGTGAAGTACAGTGGAGACCTAGTGACCCGGACTGGTATAGTAACTGTGAAGGCTGTACCAGGGATGGCAAACCTTTATCGATTTACCATTGTACCATTTTTTCTAAAGAAATGTTGAATGCACACCTCGCACGCCCACTTACTAAGGGTCTGATAATGACATAGTTATGTGGTATGTAGATTAAAATATTGTTAAGATAACAAAAGATAGCTTCTTAAGACAGTTAAATGCATCTGGTATTGAATTCCGAGTTTTCATACTTATGGTACTTGCATTTTTACTCATATCACATTGATAGTCTTGCAAATTCATTTAATTCTAACTCCTTCCTCATTTCGATGAATTTTTGAAACCATATTGAACTAAATTGGATCTCAGTCAGATGCATTTCCATTTCTTAAATTTTCAACCAATCAAATTTAGGTAAGCTCAGTTTATCAGGATACATAATAAACTAGAGTGTTTTCCATCATTCTTGGAACTGATAAAATCTAGATGAAAATTCTTCAGTTGAAGAATTGATTACTACAGTGAGTTTTGATGGGTCTGGTTTTTCGAATAGGCCTTCATCCAAATTCTGGTGATTTTTTAAAGCTAGGGAAATTATTAAATTATTACTTGTAATTATTGTAAATACCGTTACTGAAAATTTGTAGTTTAGCCTTAAAAGCACAATTGAGGTCTATCATAATGACAATTGTTTTGTTTGCGCCTTGAAGCTTCACGTTCAGTTCATTGAAATTAAAAAACATTAATTTTTAAAGCCACATAACATCCATAAATTGTGAGTACTGTTCCGTTTTCCCCTCATTTTGTAAAAAGTCTGATTTCTTCCAAACAATCGACCAATCTTGTTACCGCGGCTCAACCAGCGAACATTGTTATATCGGTACAATATTTGAGATGATGATCGGGCCAGTAGAACAATCCAGCGATTTTATTTATTTATTTATCAATCTTGTTCCATGGATCCCTGCTGAGGAAGTACCTCTGGGATGTGAAACATGTCATTGTTGATACATATACACATAATATGAGTCATATCATAGTAAATATATATATATATATACATATTTTACAAATACAAGAAATAATAATAAACATACATTTTTGCAACTGAGTTTTGCAAATGTCATAATGAGTACAATAAATTATTTTCTTCAATTCTTGAATGGAGTAGAAGGAGTTTGCCAATAAGATAATCTCTAAGTTTTTGTTTGAATACATCTTTATTATCTGAAAGCTGTTTTATACGATTAGGTAGTTTATTAAACAGATGTATCCCAGAATAATTAACTCCTCTTTGTCTAATGAAAGAGATGTTTGTGTTTTATGCAAGTTATTTCTGTTTCTTGTATTGAAACTGTGTACCTGTGAATTAGGTGTAAAACAGGTTAAAATTTTCTATGACAAAGCTCATGAGAGAATATATATACTGAGAACATTGTAAGAATATTGAGTTCTTAAAGAGTTGTCTGCAAGAAGTTCTTGGTTTTACCCTACACAGAAACCTAATAGCTCTTTTCTGTGCTATGAAAACTTGTTTACTTTGTGAAGAGTTTCCCCATTACTGAATGAAAATATGAGTAGTACACCTGTTTCATTACTAGATCTGCTGTTAGAGAAAGTGTTCGTATTGCAAAGGTGCACTACTTAACTTTGCCAGTAGTGTAGTGATATGATCATGCCAACAGAGTTTCTGATCTATTTTAATACCAAGAAATTTTATACTCTCTGTTTCTAAGATTGTGTTGTTTTTATAGTTTATACATATATCTGGCTGTGCATAGTTTTTTGTTTTAAACCTAATATAATGAGTTTTTCAAAATTTAATTTTAATGAATTTGCCTTAAACCAATTTGCTACTACTCTAAGTACTTCATTTACATTAAATTCTATAGTACTGTTTGGTGTTTTACGCACAGTCAGGTTAGTGTCATCAAAACACATTTCAAAGACCCTTTGCGCTATGCGAACTAGACAGAGTGCTAGCCTCATGCAGAGACACAGCCCCGGGATACGACAACATACACTACGCCATGCTACGACATTTGCCCCCAAGAGCAAGAATCCACCTTCTACATATGATACAACAACTGTGGTTAGCAGGGAAACTCCCGGAAACATGGACAACGCACGTGATCGTCCCAATTCTGAAACCAGGAAAGGAGCCCACGGAGCCACAATCATACCGTCCAATTGTGTTACTATCATGCGTAAACAAAACAGCAGAACGCCTTTGGAAACACCGCATTGAATGGTGGCTGGAACACTCCAAACAACTACCAATATCACAGTTCGGCTTTCGGAAATCTCGCAGCACCATAGACAGCTTAGCTATACTAACTACAAACATCGAATGCTCAATTAAAAATCACGGATACCTCCTAGGACTATTTCTGGATATTTCAGGTGCATATAATAATGTACAGCTTACTATCCTTATGAGAAAACTACAAACGATGGGCCTCCCGACACCTCTACTGCAAGGCATATACGGCTCCCTCCATCAACGCAAGATATATGTCCGTATGAGAATAACTCATTATGTTGGACCTTTCACGGTAAACCGAGGTATACCGCAGGGCTCTATACTTAGCCCTTTTTTATATATCATATACACCTGAGAACTTGAAAACAATACTGGGACCACAGATCAATATCCTGCAATATGCTGATGACGTTTGTATATATGTCTACACCACGTGTTTTTGGATGATAAGCAAGTGGATCACAGGAGACAGTGACAAATTAACCAGCTGATTACATGAGCTCGGGCTGAACTTATTCCCCCAGAAATCGTCAGTTGTGGTCTTTACTCGCAAACGGAATCCACACCCGCTCGATCATATATGCCTGGGATAATATATTTTCCAGTACGCGCAACTGTTAAGTTCTTGGTGTAATTTTTGACAGCAAACTCTCCTGGATTGCACATGTGGACCATATAACTGCCAGAACGAGCAGCGCCCTGAACATACTTCGCGCAGTAGCGCACACCTGGTGGGGAGCAGATCCCACAACCTGTCTCCTACTATATAGATCGCTGTAAGATCACGCATAGAATATGGAAGCATCGTTTATGGAAACGCTCCGCAACAACAGCTACGGAAATTAGACCAGCTACAATACCGCGCTCTCCGTACCTGTGTAGGAGCCATGAAAAATTCCACCACGAATGCTCTTCTCATAGAAACCACGTAATTGCCACTTGAAATCCGCCGACAGTATCTTGCAGATAAATTTTTACTCCAGCGACTCTGCTTTACACACATCTCCTGCTACCGAAACTGCAAACACCTGGCAGTAACATGGGACCCTTCGGAGAATAGACACTTCGATTGTTTTCAAACAAAAAAGGAAAGTAATTCTAGGGAGCTTATAGTCAGTAGTTTTGTTCAATGTAGTACTGGATAAACTGTGGATTTCAGAAATCTGCAGAGTTAAAGGTGGTCCCATATGCAGATGACAGTGATCTGGAAAGAAGTTGGAAAGAATTTAGAAAAATAACTTGAAAACTTGACAATGGAAAACATGGCTTGGAGATAAATTGGAAAAAAAAATCACACAATGAAAACATTAAGAAACACTGGACTATCAAAGGTAGTATCACTCAATCGTAATAATTGAAAGGGTTGAGTGGTTCGTTTTATTGAGAAGTACAGTGAGCACCAACAGAAAAATCTAAAAGGAAATAGCACAGAGAATAAGAAAGAATTAACTTCTGATAAAGGAAATAATCTTGAGATGGAACATAAGTAGGAAGGCCTAAATCTTGTACCATTAAGTGTTCTGCAAACCATATTGTCCCTGTGGCTCTGAAACTTGGACATGTATGGATAGAGATCTAAGACCACAAAAGCAAGAGATGAGAGGCATAAAAAGATAAAAAAAAGTAAGGAAAAATTAAAGATTGCAGCATTAAAAGAAATGGAGGTGTAGAGAATGGGTGCAGTTAATGCTCTTGAACAAATGGGAAGGAAGTAGATATATTGGAAAGACAATGGATAAGATGTATGGATCGGGTTGCGAGACATGGAGAAGGGAGTTGATTGGAGACAATAGGGCCGTTTAAACGTATATATGAAAAATGGTCAACACTCCAGCCGCGCGAGCCATGACATCGGCTTGGAGCGAACGTAACGGAAATGTCCATTAAAACACAGTTTTTAGAGTTTTGACGTGACGCGAAGAACTTCCTCCGGGTTTGGAAGTTTTCTAGGCTCTTCATCTAAATGGTTTCGGATTATCCTCTTCCAACTAAATGTCAACCTTTCCTTCATGCGGTACACCCCATTTGAACGGATTATGCTCTGGCGACTGAAAGAATCGCGGTATAAGGAGTCACCCACTGCTAACCAACGGTCTCCTAGGAAGGTGTAAGAGGGGGTAGTGGTCCAGGGCACCGTCCTACTCTTGTGGTTGGAAATGGTCCCTAACGGTGGATGAATCAGAAATGATCAACGGCATAGGGATACAGAAAGGCAACGGGAAGCCACTGCATTAAATATAAAATATTTTGGAGGTAAAATAGACCCCAAATCGATCCCTGGGTGGAGACTGCTCAGGGAGGAGCCATCAAAATGGACGAAGACATTCTACGAAACGGAGCGTTAATTTTAGAAGTCTGATAGGGCAGGTAAATTAGAAAACTTAAAAACGGAGATGGAAACGGCTGAAGTTAGATGTTGTTGGGATTAGTGAGATTAAGTGGAAGGATACACAAGATTTCTTGTCTGGGGAACACAGATCAATTAACACAAATACTGTCAAGGAACACAGAACAATTAACACAAATACTGCCAGTGGACTCTATTGAGTATGATTTGTAATGACAACAGAGTAGGGGAAACAGATGATCTCAATGAACAGTTTAGTGACAAGATTACTTTGATGAGGGTAGAAACTAAGCCAGCTCCAACAACGTTAGTGCAAATGTATATGCTAGCGTTACAGGAAGATAATGACGAAATAAAGAATATACGCAGAAATTGAAGAATTAATCTAATATGTGAAGGTGGAGGAACATTTAATAATTATTAGTGATTGAAATGTGGAAGTTGGAGAAGGAAAAGAGGGGAATATTGTAGGAAGCATTGGTCTAAGAGAAAGAAATGAGCGAGGAAGTGGGTTGTTAGAATTTTTGTGAAAAATATAAACATGTCTTGGTGAACACGCTTTTCAAGAATCATGCACGTTAAGGGGATAGGGAGATATCAGCTAGAGCTAGACTATATCATGGTAAAGAGATTCAGAAATGTAAAGCATATCCAGGAGCTGACAGAGACTCAGACAGCTATCTGATACTTATGAAGTGCAGGCTAAAATTGAAGAGGATAAGGAAGCAACCCACGCAGAACAGACAGGAATTGAACAAACTGAAACAATCTAACGTGAGAGAAAAAATTTGCGGAGATGGTTGACGTGGAGCTTGAACATTTAAGTGTATACACAGAACGTTGTGGCACATGCGAACTAAATGTTTAACGCGTAACGCTAACAAATTATCCATACCACTCCCAAAGTTTCATTTAAATAACTAATTAAAAAAACTCGACAGTGCAAATTTTGTGGCACACCTTTCATCTCGTAGCGGCACACCGGTTGTAGACTACTGGGATAGACACTCGCTAAATCATCTATTGGCTACATGTGATAGTGGGAATGCAATTAAAAACTTCTTTGATGCCGGATGTAATAAGGACGGAGGCGATTAGTCATTAGGGTACCCTAAACCTTTCCTTGGACCAGAAACGACCTACCGGTGGGTGGTACCATTACAGGGGAACCACTGGTTGTGCTAGGGCAAGATTTCTCAAAGTGGGGTACGCGAACCCCTGGGGGTTCGCCAGTTGGTCGTAGGGGGTTCGCGACAAGATTTGCGTCATAGCGGCTGAATGGCTGACTCAAGCGTTCAACTCGCACAAAGGTGAATTGAGACTGAACATCGACTCAACCTGCCGCAGGAAATAAGCCCGGTAATCACATTAATTAATAGGCAAATTGCTATTTCTTTTTTTTTAAATAAACCTTATTTTATTAAAAAAAAATAAAGAAAAACCAAGTTTTTCTAAGGGGGTTCGCCATTGCATGGGGGTACGTGTAGCTGTAAGTTTGAGCAACCCTGTGCGGGCGGTGATGTTACATATCACTCTGCTCCCTCCTCGACGCGTCCAGTTAGATAACCTATGCTTCAGAACACTGTTTCCAAACCTGTAGTCCGCGAAAATGGTACAGGTGGTTCGCAGGGAGAATATTAAAAACTTAGATAACATACTGATACTGAATTAAGCTACAAGCGAGAATAAGCTATAAGCACAATTATTTAAAAGCCACGATATTTCAGTGACCAAGCAAAAATCTGACATTTTTAGGATATTTATTACAGTAGTCCATTCTCTAAATACGTTTCCAATCGGCATCAAAGAGAGCGACGTTTTCTGAGGGTCTTGTGGTAAATGGGAGGGACCGTGGTAGGCTTGGTACCATAAGAGTGGTTAAATAAACAACGATAAAAGTTTGACAGGTCTCGTTTAGTTTATATTTTGTACATGCAGTTCAGTGGTATAACGTTGCATCCAGCAGGCAGTAACATTATTATTCTAGTCAACATATAATTAAGCAGTTCACTTCGTTTCGTAACGGCATTTCTGTGGGAATTCATAACTTGGTTTCAGATTTATTATGATATAATAGTACAACAAAATATGTTACAGATGTTAATTATGTACACACAGGGCTACATAAATGATCCACAGCATTATTTTTGTCAATTTACTGGTCCTAGGGTTGAAAAAGGTTGAGAAACCTTCTACAGAGTATAGATTAAGCCTGGTGAGTGAACGATAAAAATAAGGCCTAGCATTCGGGATGATGTGGATTCGAATTCCCGTCTTGCAATCCAGGTTTCGGTTTTCTATGGTTTCCAGAAATCATTCCATGAAGTTGCCGGGATGGTGACCATAACTGAATTTCTTCCCGTTCCTTATCCCCAACCCTCTCCCGTTCAACGTCGACGAGGCGTAAAACTCTAAGAAAGAAAAAAAGACAGCCTGCACCGCAAATGCTTGAATCCCATCCAAGATGCTGTTACTGTCATGGAGGAAGGAATATATGGAGACGAGATAACGCGAAATCCGTGAAACCTCGTGAAAAAACTGTGCCTGCGCGGCGGACATCCTAGGAGTACCAAAACATTGGGCAGTTTGCACTGTGTCAGCTGCTGAGAATATTTCGTTTTCTAATATTCTAAAGTTTTCTATAATGCCAAGCTGTGATGCATATGGTTGCACAAACAGACGAGATAGGAAAAAACCTGGAATAGCGTTTCATAAGTAAGTCACATTGTAATTATCGTTCTTGAAGTAACTGACAGGCAACCGCAACATTAGTGCCATTCGCTATAAATTTATTCATTTCTCTCAATAGGATCATATTATTCTCAAATTTTTGTTGGTGTAGTGTAGACAATTAGCATATGTTACTATTTTGCACCTGAAAAGCTAGCCTTATTGTAGACAATGTTGGAAATTTAATTTAAACCGGTCATGTTTACATCGCGACACAGTGAATATGGTATTCTGCATGCATTACTCACGTTGTAAGTTTACACTGAAATTGCACGATGAAATTAATCGTGATAATTTGTGCTGTGCGAACTACTAAACGTGATGAAATAAACTTTGTTGACGGAAATGTAGTTCGCGATGCATTTCTTGTGTTTAGATGTGTCTACATAGTTTGGTTTTGTAGCGGCAATATTAATGGAAATGTTGGAAGGTTGAAATGCGGTGTATACCAGAAGAGAACAAACAATTTATTTATTATTAGCTGTTAGCTTCTGATTTTTAAATGTACTGATTTTTCTAGCAAAATTATATAGGCCACTACCAGTACAATATCTTCTAAGTAAGCTTATGAAGTATTAATTTTTTTTAAATCTCTAAACATTGACTTATGCTTTTTTTTTTAGATTTCAGATATGACTTGTTTCTGTTTGTAAATATGTCTACAAGTATATTTCTATATTTTGAAATCTTCCTTGTCAATTACTGAAATACAATGTGAAAATATAACCTATTTGAACATCAACTAAAATTTAAGGACTGTAGAAATAAATAGTTTGTTATTCAAGTTAAAAAGAATTACCTGCTCATTAAGTTACGTCCGAATTCATCATCAAATATGGATATGGCGATAGTTTTTTTCTGGTCCAGGCCGCATTTCAACATAACCACGTCCAATATCTCGAGAACTAAGCGAGATATCAAAAAAATTTATTATTTACTTTCAGTTTCCCTCATCGAGTTACATAAGAATTCGTCATCAAATTGTGGCTCCACGGTTATCGTTGAATCCCCTCATAACCTAACAACCTCATTTTTGAGACAATATATCTCGCGAACTAAGCGAGATATCGAAAAATTTTATTCTTTATTTTCGATTTGTATCGTCGTGTTACTTAAGAATCTATCACCAAATTTGACACGTTTCTTCTGAATTTCAACCAGAAACTCCACTCTTTTGAGACAGTATATCTCGAGAACTAAGCACGATATCAAAAAATTTTATTCTTCATTTTTGATGTGTCTCGTCGAGTTACATAATAATCCATCATCAAATTGCGGTGCCACGGTTGTCTTATGATTCCCTTGAGGGTTTCGTGCATATTTCCGTGTTTCTCTGGTCAAGCAATATGGCTGCCTCCCCTCCCCACTTGTCTCCGCCCGGTTTCACTCCAGTATGTGGCGAAGGTCCCTTGCGTCGTCTCCATATATTCCTTCCTCCATAGTTACTGTACCATCCACAGGGATTGGGATTGTCTTTGTAGTTTCCTACAACTGGTTAAATAATTTACAGGAGGATATGATGCCACGATTAAACCAAATCGATTACGGTAGTAAAAAACGGCAACATTTGGCACATCGAGTGATTTACAATGTTGGAGATGAATTGTTCGAATAGCAAGCTACATTTCTTAAGGGCATGGCCTCTTGCATGGAAGGAAACCACAGATTGGATTTAAAGTCTGATACTTCTGGATAAGAACGTGGGCAGGAGAATCTGCTGAAATATACACATGGAGAGAGGTCATTTTAGTCAGGATTGTGTCTCACCAACTGAAGAATTACAGCCAATCACCTCGTCGACGTCGAATTGTAGGGTCTGGCGCAGTGCGATTGTGAACTAAATAAAGACTTCTGGGTTTATACATCTGTATGTGGATGAGTATGAAGACCAGTTTCGGTACAGAGGGTTTGGAAAATGTTGGTGGAGTACTGATTGAAAGATTGATTACTGAAACAGATTCATCAATCACTGATCGCTTTTAGAAACGGATATACTTAAAATTAGTGGACTGTCGCTGGTAGAAATACTAAGGTGAAGCATAGAAGAATATCATACAGTGAGAGAGTTAGATTATTAGACTCCAAATCACCCATTGTCGCGTAGAAATAATTGTCGCACAGCTTAGCATCATGCTTAGCATCGGTTCTTCTTGTTTATGTTGTAACATCGCGCAATTAGGGTTCCGTACTCTACATAAATGTTGTAAGTGAGACGGCATTCGCTTGACACCTTCTTTGTTATAACAATTTCCGTATTTCTTCAATCTGGTCCAGCTGGTCTGTTATCACCAAAACATGACAGCGATTTACATTCATTAGAGTAGAATGTAGATACTACATATATTGGGATCAATGGAAAATGAATGTATTATATATAGCGTGAACAACATGTATGGAAATGAAGGTTTCTGCTGTTAAAGTTGCATCGTTTCGTAACTTTCGTGAGGCACCACGTCTATGGTACGTTTCATTTCGCTTTCGTGTACACTTTTTCTCAAAAAGTATGACCACGGAACGTATGTCACAAATTTCAAACGAATAGTAAAGTTATCTTAAATTCCTTCAGCGTTTTTCGTAGATTATTCAGTACTTTAATTTATTCCAATCCCCGACACCTTTACCTAAAAAAGTGGAATTTTTCCACTTTCTTATGCATGTAATCGAGTTCCAGTTAGTGCTAAACGCTACATCCTTAAATTATTCCCGAAAGTACATACAAAAAAAAAATCCTTTACATAATTTCACTTATTTCTACTTAAATCGTATGTCTTATTCAGATCAATAATGGATACAGAAAACCTTCCAGATAATACTCAAATAAACTGAGCAGGACAGCAATATCACGAAGATAATTAAAAATACTTCAGAGAAATATATACATTAGTGTAATTAAGATATTTAAGTTTTATCTATGATTTTGCAGTAATTACTTTGGCATAGGTTTTTAGAAAAGATTGTTTTGTCTGGTGAGAAACGTCATAAAAAATTTGTGGTTTTTTTATTATACTTTTTGCCAACTCCACAAAGGGCTTCTCAACTCAAATGCCTGCTGACACATGTTCGAGCACATCCTACAGGTAAGTGGGTCAGTTAAGTATTCACTCATTTGCAAAAACAGTATATTCCCACATGGTTCAAGTTTACGTCGCGATACACGACATCACTAACTTAAGATAAAATGATTGTATTAATGCGCGTGTGATTGAGGCTTTGATTGTATAGCAACAATATTAACTGAGATTGTGGTTAGGTTGAAATTCGGCCTGGACCAGAATTGACGTTGTTTTGAGGTATTCGCTGTGGATGTACCAACATAAAGATAATTTATTATTGTGACCGGCCGCAGAAATCCGATAACACATCAAACACTGAACATCTGGTTATGTTATCGGACATCTGCGGCCGCTTACCAGCGGCCGCCTGCATCTGATTCACCTTCGGGATATCAGTTTAGGTTGATATTGTACAGTTTTAAATTATTGTGACCGATCGTAGCGAGGTCACAATAGCACTAAAAGGAATAAACCTAATTATGTTGGTAGTCGACAGCGAATACATCCAAACAACGTCACGTCAACGCCGGTCAGTGGCGGAATCACAGTCTAGGATTAAACCAAACAAAACCTTCTTGTCACAGCAAAAGGCAAGAGGAATTTAGTTATCAGTTATTTAAACAACTTTAATAAGCACTATGTCACGTTGTGACGTCATGTATCGCGACGTAAACTACTTTTCCCAAAGTAACAAAATATAACTAGTGCGGTAATTAGTTATGTTCAGCTTATAGGATCATATCAGAACAGTGGAAATGAGTGTTTCGTGAGCTAAGAATTGCTGAAAACCTTTATTAGAATTATTTCAGGCTTGACACACCGGTGTTTTTAGCTCTAAACTCGATGTTTAACTACACATGAAGGAACATATTCTCCGTGCAGAACAGTTATTTTACAGTTTTCGTTAATTACCATTTTGATTTTTTATTTAAAAAGTCGGGTGCTGTGCAAATTACGGCCAGTAGAAAAAACTTGTTATTTCTCGATGAAACTGTGATTAACGCATTCCTTAGGCATTTCTATTCAAGAAAAAGCGTACGCGAAGCCGATAAAACTGGTAGGAAGGAGGTAATGTAGTGAAAATCGTCGGGTTACGTGCGGTATAGCCTATGGGTAGCAGCCATCTTTGCCGCGAATTTCTTCCTGAAGCTGTACACATGTTGATTTTCAAAGAGCTGTAGTAGTGTACGGTGTGGTTAGGTTGAAATGCAGCCTGGACCAGAATTACGACTAATACTCCATGGTCTTTTAGTTAAGCCGAGCGCAGTGGGTGAGAGGTTAACGCTCTGGTCTCGCATTCGGGAGAACGCCGGTTCGAATCCCCCTCCGGGCAACCAGATTTGAGTTTTTCATAGTTTCCCCAAATCACTCCAGGTGAATGCCGGGATGTTTCCTTCAAAGGTCCATGGCCGAATTCCTTCCCGTTCCTTGTCCCCAGTCCCATCCCGCCTCTAATGACCTCGACGTCGAAGCCATAAGTGAAATAATAATAATAATCTTTTAGTTAAAAAAACATATAGATTTGTTTACAGTTCTACTGAAGATTACAACAAGGCACGAATGTTATTAATCTTCACCTCACTCTCATAAAACTTTTAAATAACACTTTAGTCTGCTTCAAGTTGAATGTCATTCACTAATGGCCTTATTTAAGGCAGCTGATTACACCTAGCTCCACGGTATTGTGTTTCAGATGGCAAACAATTTTTGTTATTTTTTCATAGTTTATTACTCTTTACCATACCAAACTTTAGTTGTTATTGTAGGGCCTATACCAACGATTACGTGAATTCTTTAAACTTTCATCAAGCCATCCATCAATGGACATTCGGATCACGATGCCCAGTTATTAACCATCAACACTACAATAGGAACTAGCACTAAGAGTAATGTCTTTAAACTTCAGCGTGTAATAAATGATGAGTCAGTTACTTGTTTTAGAAAGTGCCTGAATGCCACAAACTGGGAACAGGTATACAGTGCTCAAGGTATGGATGAAAAATACAACATTTTTAGTGACATTGAATTAAATTTCTTTGAAAGTTGCTTCCCCTTGAAAAAGTGTCATGCTTCTCAAAAAGAACAAAAGCCTTGGATAACTATTGGCATTAGAACATCATGCATTAATAAAAGGAAGTTGTATATTGCCTCTAGGAACAGTGAGAATGCTAATGTTAAAACACATTACAAACAGTACTGCAAAATACTGAAAAAGGTTATTAAAGAATCTAAAAGTATGTACTACAAACATAAAATTCATGATTCTGAAAATAAAATTAAAACAATATGGGACATTGTAAAAAAGGAAACAGGAAAGAGTAATCAAACAAGTAATGATATTTTTGTCAAAGAAAATTCAGTAGAATCTAATTTCTCAATTGCTGATAATTTTAATAAACATTTTTTATCTGTTGCTGATAAGTTGACTGCTAATAGCTCAGTGACACACAGTATGGATTTTGTCAAAAAAGGCTTCCAAGAAAAATTTAACTCTATGTCTATAAAATTAGCTACTCCAGAAGAAATAAGAAAAATTATCAAATCCCTTAAGAGCAAATACTCAAGTGCTTATGATGGGATTTCCAGCAGATTAATTAAATTGTGCTCAACAGAATTAAGTAATATACTAAGTTATCTATTCAATATATCTCTACTTGAGGGGAGTTTTCCAGAAAGGCTTAAGTATGCTGTAGTTAAACCACTCTATAAAAAGGGAGATAAGGCAGCCGTATCGAATTACCGACCAATTTCATTACTAACAGCCTTCTCCAAAGTTTTTGAGAAAGCAATGTACAATAGAGTTTACGAACATCTAAAAAATAATAATATTCTAACTAAATCACAATTTGGTTTTCAAAAGGGTTATTCAACAGAACAAGCTATATTTGCATTCACTGACAATATTTTAGAAGGAATAAATGATAAATTAATTCCTGTGGGAATTTTTTCTGACTTATCTAAAGCATTTGACTGTGTAGATCATAAAATTCTGATACAGAAACTTAAGTATTATGGTATAGATGGCATTGTTAATAAATGGCTTAGTTCTTACCTTCTAAATAGAAAACAGAAAGTGTCAATGGAGAATTTTAAGGCTGCCTTAAGAGGTCCACTGTTTTCTGAGTGGAAATTAATCAGATGTGGAGTACCTCAGGGTTCTATATTGGGGCCACTATTGTTTTTAATATATATAAATGATCTACCCTGTGTTTCATCTAAAAACTCAAAATTTGTCCAATTTGCAGATGACACAAACATAGGAATTAAAAACACTCCAGATTTATCTACAGAATATATTTCAAATTATGTCTTTGAACTGATTAATAAATGGTTTACAGCTAATGGCTTGTCTTTAAACTTTGATAAAACTCAGTATATGCATTTCAGTACATCACACAGAGTAACACCTGACATAGACATAAAATTTGCAGGCCAGTCCATTCAAGAGGTAGATAGTGTGAAATTTCTAGGTTTGTATATTGATCATAATTTAAATTGGAAAGTACATGTTTCTGACTTACTAAAGCGATTGGGAGCAGCCACGTTTGCAATTCGTACAATTTCAGGTATAGGTGATCTCCGTATGAGGCAGCTAGTTTATTTTGCTTATTTTCACTCCTTATTGTTATATGGAATAATATTCTGGGGCAATTCTACCCATAGAGATAAAGTGTTCAGAGCCCAAAAGCGTGTAATTAGAATAATGTGTGGGGTTAGCAATAGAACTTCATGTAGAGAGCTGTTCAAGAAGTTAGGGATTTTAACATTAGCATCTGAATATATATACACATTAATGTCCTTTGTAGTCACAAATTATACTTTGTTTGAAACAAATAGTAAAATACACAATTACGGCACTAGAAGTAAAAATGATCTTCACAAGACTTACAAGTCATTTGTTCAAAAAGGGGTCCGATATTTAGGGATAAATATCTTCAATATGCTCCCAACACATATTAAATGTCTAGTAGATGATAAGAATAAATTCAGGAAAAAATTGAAAGAATATTTAATTGACAACTCCTTCTACTCTGTCGAAGAATTTATTTCTAAGATATCTAAAAAATAACTTCCAGTATCTTGTGTAAATATAGTTCAAATAATTAATTCACCATGTATGCTATGACTGTACATCTCCTGGTGTATGTATTTAGTTTGTTATGTAATTGTTTATAGTATCATATATGTTACGACTGTACATCTTGTGGTGTATGCATTATTTTGTTGATTTTTTTTTTTAATGTACCATATATCCTATGACTGTACATCTTCTTGTGTATGTATTATTTTGTAATGGAAGTGTGTAATGTACCATGTATACTATGACTGTACATCTAGTGGTGTACTTATTATTTTTTTATGCAACTGTTTATCTGTAAATTGACAACTTTCCACATCCCACAGAGCCAGTCTCTTATATTGGGATCAATGTACAATGTTTCGTTTAAAAATTTTACCATAGTTTTAACAGAAAATAAAATCAGTTTACACGAATGTTATAAAGTAAAGGACCAACGTTTGACTGTATTTGTTCTTTGTCACCACAACTACGGTGTCCTTAAACATACTCCTGCTGCAATACGATCGTTTATATACTGGACGTCTCTCAGTTATCATGACTCAACCCGTCAAGCAAGCGACAGTGCTGGGGAAAATATCGTTAAAGGGTTCTAAAAGAAATGTCTCTACGTTGTAATAAAATTAATTATATTCTGTTTAATACTACATTGTAAGGTCAAACTAATGTCGTAATCATATTTCAAATGGTTGTGTGTGGTTCTTTTTGCTGATATGAATCATATATTTTGTCCACTTTCACTTCTGTCGCATTCGGCTAGTGGCGATACATCATTTTTATTTATAGAGGGTGTTTATAATATCTAATACGAGAGTTATAGGAAGCGATAAATTTGTGTAAAAAGTCTCCTGTCAGAATTTTTTTTTTGTAAAATACTTATTGTTAGTAATAATTAGTGTTGCAAATTGAAAAAAAATGTTTTTTTTTCAGATTTGTGAAAAAAAACACATGAAAAAATCCTAGCACCCTTGTTTTTTTTTTTCTATTTTTTTTTTTTAGAAAATAATATATTTCATAAATTATAGTTTTATTTATAGAACTTACGTTTTATATGTGTGTTTTAAATCTTACTAAATCATATAATGTCTTACATGATGATTCATAAATGTATCTATATAGGTAACATAATTTTTTATTCATCCTCTATGTCGGTACCACATTCACTAGTATCAGTACTACCAACACTAGGTCGGTCGGAGTCGGAATTTTCTGTTTCTTCTTCTATCTCCTCTAGATCCGTAACTTCAGAAATAGTTAAGTTCTCTTTTACTGGTTGTATTGTATACAAAAGCTTTTGAGATTGAAATTTTAAATTGTGAGTAAAGTACACAATGTGCATAATGACTGCGCCGATAGTTCTGTATTACGGTCTTTTAAGTTTGAATATCTATTATCATACAAAATTGGAGCTTTATTTGTTTTCAGTCGTTGGTTTACGCCAATGGTTGCAAGGAAATGATTCATAATTACTGACAATGACTCAGTATCACTATACGCTGCGAGTTTAATAAGTATACGAATTTAAGGAAAGCACAGCAAAAAACCATAGATAAATTTAGAATTCCTAATTTTTTGAAAAGATTCGTAGGTCTACTGATAAATTTGTAGGGCCTGGCAGCACTAGTTCAAATAGCGAGTATCAATCCAAACAATGGGGAACGGGGATTCCTTCTCACGCAACCTAGCCTTTTCCCCATTCGTAAAAGAAAACTTCAGTCAATGTTGCCAATATTTTTGTAATTTTTTTTCTACTGAACCAGAAAATATAGTAGATTTAAAAGTAAGATAAGTACTTAGAATAAAGTCTAAAACAGTCATATTAAACGATAAATGGCCTAAAAAATTGAAATTTAGTAGTTATGAAAAAAAACATGTCCCAGAAAAAAAACATGTTTTTTTCACAGTTTTTTTTTCAAGTCAGAAAAAAACTTTTTTTTTAACACTAGTAATAATTAATCTAACGTTTTTATAAAATCAAATCCTTTTTGCCGCTTGATTTCTGTATTGTTGCAATGAGTGCTGTTAACATCACACTGAAACCAAAGGTATTATCAAATAACTATTTGTACATCTTTGTTAATACAGTGAGATTTCCACTTACTTATTACCTTCGTTTAGCAGTCGCAGGCTTGTGGTCAGGAAGTTTAATGAAGAATAAGGTGAGGGCACAAACTGAAGACATGTTAAGAATTTATTTTTCCATTTACGTAGCTTCTAATCATCCTTTTTAATAATTATGCATTCCATCGTAAACTCATTTACTGCTTCCTGAATATCTGTATTCCATTAAATATAAAAGTTAATGGTAAATTTTTAGTACATATATGTATGATTAAAAAATTATCAAAGACACTGAAAGAATTTAAAATCATTGGTAGAAGGCAAAGTAGGCGGGTACAAGAAAGGGGAATAATGTGTGTGTCTACAAATTGCCACCGGGGAGTGAGCTTCGTCGTAATTAAATAAATTAAATTGTAATGATTAAACCTTACTATAGTCGACACAGTGAATTCAGGCATTTAATGCCGACTAACTGTAATCGACACCCTTTCCATAACCCTGCAATATTATCGAGATCAAAGGAGTTGGTCAAGGTAAACATAGAGAAGAGTACCTGACAGCAGGGGGCCGGCCCAAGTAAAAGCAATTCTAGACCCACATATGCTCCAATGGAGGCCAACCCAGGAAAAAAAAAAGTCTTGAGCCCCTGGGGATATTGCATATTCAGAGAAGCCACACTACACTAATTCCCTTCATTAAAAAAAAAAAATCAAAATCAAAATTAATAAACGAATCGGATGGTGTAACAATATCCCTCTGCACTATATGCCGGCTTTACATGAAGAACTTCGAAAGTTGTGGATTTAATTATATGGCTATGACATAACATGCGTAACTACAGGCTCCTAAATATGATATCGTATATGCCGAACAAGGCTCGTGTCCCGTGTTATGATACAGAGGCGGCCGCATCAGGCGACTCC
Organism: Vandiemenella viatica; assembly: GCA_031002005.1. Lineage (NCBI taxonomy): Eukaryota > Metazoa > Arthropoda > Insecta > Orthoptera > Morabidae > Vandiemenella > Vandiemenella viatica. The sequence continues at coordinate 380,143,272 of JARYHS010013630.1, forward strand.
GCAGGGAGACGCCATAAGCAACGAAATCATAATACAATTTGACTCGTTCATAAATTAAAAATATTGATGCAACGCATTTCAACACTGATCTATGTCAACGTTTCTCAACCTTTTTCAACCGGATGACCAGTATATTTTCAAAAATAATACTGCGGACCACTAACTTAGTTTTTTTGGTTAAATGTGTATTATTATTGTCTTGGACATATTTTATTGTACCATTATTACTTAATGATTCTAAAGCATGTTTTTAATCTCTACGGAATTGAAATATTCGTGGCTCTTATAAAGTTTGGCTTGTAGTTTCTTATAGAATGATACAACTGCACGTAGAAAATAACAAGAAGACATATACTCTCCATTCTTTAATTTTTCAGTTACTTCATTCTTCGATTTAGTGATTTTAAAACTGCGTTGTAGTTCGTGGCTGTTCCGATCGTCCCCATGCAGCACACGAATAACAGACCGAGCCTAGTATCAGGCTCGAGCTTACGTCCAGGCTCGGTCCTCTGCACTGTATTTCCGGCATTTGGCCGGCAGAGGTCGAGCTGGTAGCGACGAATGAAGCGAGCCTAGACAGCTCTTGCGCGACTCTAACTTGCATCGTACTGCGAACATCTATCGCATGGCCCTACCGAAACCGACACTGTGTGTCGTTCTGACCGCAGTGCCATAGCGTACATGAAACTGATTATTGTGCCAAGCACGAAAGGTTTATGTTTGAAGCTCAGGCTTAGATACAGAGGTTATCCAAAACCAAAAATATGCTTCTCGTTTAAACTACGAAAACATACTCTTATCACATCACTGCCATCAAATTTGAATATTCATGTTCACTTCGAGTACCAGTAAAACAAAGTTCCATTAACTGAGAGTTGAAGTGCTTCCCAGCGTTAAGATTTTCTTAAAGCAAGCATACGCTCTACAACAACTGTTCACCATTAACAGATGGTTATCCAGTAAATTTAACAGTGTTGCTGGTTTTATGCACGATTTTCTGGATGATCATATCTCCTTAAATTCGAACTTGAAACTAATCCATGTCGATAATAGGGGCACTATCGGCAATAGGTACTTTATGCGATGTTTGATTTTATGTTCCCTTTGCTGTTAAATACTTCTCCCGCAGCTTATGCGGCCGAAAATGTAAGGTGTATAAATTAGGTATGAACAGAAACCCATAAACATTAGTTCTTACGAATCAATGAAAGTGGAATTGAGGAGATGCAAACCACTTTCTGCATACGCACATCAAGTGAAGCACAGTTATGTAAAATGCCTGTAATTCAACACAGGATACAGCATCTGTTAACTGCTGATAAGTGGTTGTAAACGGCGTACGATATCATTTACTGTACTTGAACACAAGACGCAATAAATACGAGAGCAAACATGTTTTTCTAACACTATGCAGTACAGGGCATCCGTTATATTCGTTTAAAAACCTGAGGAATGAACCTCTTAGGAGCAACGCGAAATAATGACAAGTCAAAACTACCGTAAATCAAAAAAATTATTTTATTGTATTAAAATCTGCCAAACAGGGGCGTAGCTACTATGGGGCTAGGCGGTGCAGTGCATCGGGGCCCTCACGCTCTGGGGGCCCCCAAGCATATCTCAAGGGGCCCCTAAGCGCAGTTTAGAGGGCCCACGAGCCCTCGCTAAGGGCCCTCGCTGCTCAGGGGGAGTCCCAACCACTGCTCAGGGGCCCCTAAAGAACAATTCAAGGGCCCCCATCCTCAGTTCAGGAAGCCCCTACCAGCACACAAAGCAAAAAAAAGGTCGCCCGTCTGGCCTGAGGGCCCAAAATATTTTTTTTGCACCGGGGCCCTTGTTGACCTAGCTACGCCACTGGTGCCAAATGTACATTTCCAACAAATGATAGTTACAAACAGCCTACAAAGCAGGAGTCCATATTATCTACAACTCTTCAGACTTTCATACTCTGCCCATGTCCACCCAGTACTTGAGCACTTTTTAAAAACAATTTCATAGGCGTTTGAGTTCTCGTATGGGTTTTCACTATGGAAGTGCTCCGGTTGTCACCGTTAGATACCAACATGGTCTCCATCCTCTGGATGGAACATTGATGGTGTCTTACACAGTGGATGAAAGAAGGCTCTAGTACTACTAGAGCAGGCACAGGTCCACACAGAACGACAGCAGCACGTAAAGATTACCAAGTTGTGTGGGTGGCTGTTGCTGGCAGACGGGTGACTACAGGCCAGATCAAAGCAGTGGTTCCAGAGAGAGTTATCCCCCGGACGATTGTAAACTAATTGCTTGAAGCTAGGTTTCATACTCTGATTCCTACGTAATGTGTTCAATTTACCTGATTTCGTTGCCAGCATCGTCTAACCTGGTGTAATGCAAAACGTAAATGGACACGTGAATGGCGTACATTTGTGTTTAGAGACGAGTCTCGATTCTGTCTGTGGCAAAGCGATAATCGACAACATGTACGCAGGTGTAGTGGAGCAACAGCTTATTCTGCTGTGATTTCAGAACGTCACACAGGTCCAGCCACTAGTGCCATGGTTTGGGGGCAATCAGATTCGACTGATTTAATTGTTGTTGAAGGCACAATGACAGCCCACAACTAAGTGTACTGGATGCTGAACCCTATTGTGATACCCTTCATGTCCACCATCCATATCGCATCTTTCAACACGATAATGTCCGTAGTCATACTGTGGCCATCACAGCAAAAGCCTTGCAAGGTGTTACGATCACAATTTGGACCGCACGGTCCCAAGATTTGTCCCCAATAGAACGTGTCTGAGATGCTAGGAGTAGACACATTAGATCAAATGGTCACCCAGCAACAACTGATTGCACAAGACACGTACGAGTACAGAGACGTATCCTAAGAATACGTCTGAACACTTATCGATTCAATGTCGATAAGGAACCTTTTTAGGGATAACTGTATCTAAAGGTAATAAACTTAGTTTGATCCATTTCAGTTGTTACAATTTCTTTTGGGTATGACCCTGGGTATATCTAAAAAGTTTCCTAAAGATCCACCGTTGCTGACTGGTGGTGAACTTTCAATTCCAGTTTATGTATGATCAGCCTAATAATTAGTTCTTGAGTATATGTTATTTACCTCTCACGTAATTATTTACTTTTTTCCACAGTTTTTATATATATGTTTTTTCTATCATTGCTTGTTTTCGCTGTAACTATTTGATAATAAATAGCGATAATTACGTTTAGTTTATATTTATCATATAATTTTTCCATGTAAAATAGTTTTTATAGGAATTCTTCACGGGTCTTCTGCCGGATAAGATCTTTTAAACACGACGTTTCGGCAGTCACCTCCGCTGCCATCATCTGGTGAGCTGTCATTGCGAAGTAGCTGCCACGACGGTTCGAACCGTCGCGGCAGCTACTTCGCGATGACAGCACACCAGATGAAGGCAGCGGAGGTGACTGCCGAAACGTCGTGTTTAAAAGATCTTATCCGGCAGAAGACCCGTGAAGAATTCCTGTCTACCATACGCCGGGAAAAAACTTAATTGTCACAATGGTTTTTATGTATCTCTGTTTAAAAAAACATATATTCCATTGTGTTTCAGTTTCGAAATGAGTTCATAGTAACATTGGCTGATTAGGGGGGATGTTATAACACTTCTTAAACCTAAAGACATAGACGGTCCCTAACAAGATGCTGTTGCTTGGGCTAACACTGCACATTAATGCCATCCGTCGATGTATTTCATATGTATACACCAGATTTCCAGTTACCACATATTTGGAAGAAAGAAAAAAGTTTCTATTAGAGATGTTCCGACTAGTCGGTAAAGCCGACTATCCGGCCACTTTCATAGTCGACGACTAGTCGGCAAAGAGCGCCAACTATCCGGCTTCTTAGTACGAATAAAATGTATATAGGAGGCGTTACATAATATGAAAACCTTGATTGTTATTTAATATTTTTATTTTAGAATCAGTCTTACACATTTTGAAATGTAAAGCAATCTTCCCTTTGTTAATCAGTAATCACTCGCTAAAACTACTTGTAAAAAAATACTATGACATTTATCAAAAAAATTAGTATCTTATCTTCAATAAATATTTCTTCTTATTGAAACAAAAGAGCAGATTTTTTATTATTTATTATTATTATTATTATTAGACTAAGTAATATTGATACATATTGCATGTACTGTAAAAAAAAAATATTAACTGCATCACGAAACAAGAACAATCAGTCTAACGTACTTATATGATTTATAACCGTACATAATCTAATGAAATCAAATTTGTAACAAACAAAAATGTCATCTACTTATATTTTTTTACTTACTTATATTTTTAATTAAAGGTAAATTATGATGTAAAAAGACTAAAGCTTCTGCCCTATCTGGCAGCAATCTATTTTTTTTTTTTTTTTTTTTTTTTTTTTTCCCGTATAAGTTTCCAGCCTCAGAGAACAATCGCTCACTGTAAACGGAACTTCCGGGACAACTAAGGTACACTTTAGCGATGCGCGACATTCCAGGATACCTAGAACTGTTGCGACTCCACCACTGAAATGGGCTTCATTGCGCTTTATCACCGGTAACGCACAGTTCATGTTCATAGGCTGCCCTTGACCTGAATATCTTCTATTTTTCTTGATACAAATTTTTGGTAGCAATGCCAAAAATTCCGCTGTGTTGCTGTTTCTATTTGTCTTCATCGATGGAAGTGCTGTGCAGATCATCTTTGCCATTGTCGCTCTCGTCATCATTCAAGCTATATTTCAGAGATTCTAGTAAAAATTGAGACCTAATGGTGATGAGGTCCTTTGACTCGAAAAACTGTTGCTTATATCTTGCATCCAGCAATGTAGACATTGTTATGCTCCAAGTCGAACCTACTCTTCAAATCATTTTCCAGCAGGACTTTCATTTCCACGATTTCTTTGCTTTCATCATTGTAAATTTCTAGATATTTCTGTAAGGTTTTCAGATGAGGTCTTACTCCAGACACCGAAGACCAACTTGAACTTATAATCTTAGTAATCTCTTCAAATGACTTCAGCAATTCAATACTTTTTCCGAGTATTTTCCACTCTTCAGTAGACAAATTATCGAAATTTGCCGATGTGTTCAGCCACGTATAAAGAAACAGCCCGTTTTTGTTCTATAAGGCGAGATATCATATAGTACATGGAATTCCATCTGGTACGTACCTCTTGGACAAGCTGTTGGTCTGGTAAATTTAGTTCTAGCTGCAGATCACGAAGTTTTGACTGAGCCTGATTATAGTGTTTAAAGTGTGTGACAATTCGGCTTGATTTTACAAGTATTTGTGTCATGGTATCATGGTTCAAAGCAGTATTGATTGCTAGTTGTAGAGTATGTATGAAACAAGGTACTCCCTTAAAAACTGAATCGTAGATTCCTTTCGTCACATTTCTGCCGTTGTCTCGCAGAATCAATTTTGGTTGTATCTATATTCCACAAAGTTGGAATTTCTTCTAAACAATTTTTTATTTTATTGGCAGTATGTGTTTCGAGGAAATGTTTCATTTGCAATACTGTGTGATGATATTTGAAACTCGTCAAGCCAGTGAGCTGTAAAACTCAAAAAACTTTCCTTCTTATTTGTGTTTGTCCACATGTCGGTAGTGACTGAAATTGCAGCTGCACTCAGCACTCCTCTTCGTATTTCAGATTTAGTCTCTTCGTAAAGATGAGGAATGATGTTTTCTGTGAAATACTTTCTACCCGGTATGTTATATTTTGGTTTAACTTTTCTCATCAAGTTTCTAAAGCCAGTATTTTTAACAATTGACAACGGCTGGTTGTCAAGTGCAATCATCTCACCAATCGCAATATTGATGTCTCTCGATCTTGAGTCTTCACGTGACCATTGTACAGCCAAACTATCTTCAATATTTTGCTGGCTTTTCTGACATAAACTGACCTCTGACGACACTGAAGTAGGCGCTGTTGTAGGTAGTTCATCTATTTGGATTTGCGACTGGGATGAATCGTCTGTGGTGGAACATTGATCATAGAAAATAACTGAGGTGTCAGGGTTGGATGTCGGTATTTGATATGGTTGTTCATACTCGTAGTATTTGCTTTTTTCCCACCACGAGAAATTATCATTTGGCACTGATTACACTTTACGCGAATCATTGCCCAATTGATAAAAAAAAATCCATACACGAAACTTTCATTTTGGCATGATTAAATTAATTTTAATTCTCTTTCAGTTTAGTGAACAATAACAACACTGTTGTTCTTATTTTTTACACAAAAACACCGCTCTGACCCGTGCACAAGCAAAAATCAAGAAACAATGCGAACCAAACAATACATGTTCCGACACGCTCGTAGGCTGCGATTGCGATTTGCGCACGAATCAGCTGTAAACGAAGCGTCACGGAAATTGCCGAATACACCTGAAACCGTGATCGGCTTGGCCGACTAGTCGGCCTCTTTACAACCGACTAATCGGCTAGTCATAGTCGGAACATCTCTAGTTTCTATGTCTTACTGATGGCCTATTGTCATGCTGTTATTACATTAGATTATGGTAGTCACTTTCGGTATGTCGAGTATTCTATATTATTTTCAGGTCAGTAGCTATAACCCGACTCTTGTCTAAGTGCTCTAAGGTTATCGTATCCTTGGACCACCAACTCCTGGTTATATCCTGATTGCCAGGGGCGTAGCTACTATGGGGCTAGGCGGTGCAGTGCACCGGGGCCCCTACGCTCAGGGGGTCCCCAAGCAAACCTCAAGGGGCCTCCAAGCGCACCTCTGGGGGCCCCAAGCGCACCTCTGGGGGGCCTCAAGCGCAGTTCAGAGGGTCCACGGGCCTTCACGGCAAACTAGGGAACTTTTTTTTTTTAGTTCTACCGTTGCCTAAGGGGGCCCCTGAGACATAGGGAGCCCCTCACTGCTCAGGGGGCCCCCAAGCACAACAGTGGGGACCCCAGACTCAGCTCAGGGGGCCCCTGCCAGCGACACAAAGCAAAAAAAATGGTCGCCCATCTGGCCAGAGGCATCACAATAATTTTTTGCACTGGGGCCCTTGTTGACCTAGCTACGCGACTGCTGATTGCAGAGACTTTCAGCTGGTGTGGCATCCTACAAAACCGACAGGTTGGTCTGAGACCACTGCTGGTGCCCACTTCCATTATACTTATGCACTGCTCGGCGGCATTAACCAGTCTCCCAGTCTCTCCTTAGCTGCAAAAGACACTCCGATACTCCGGTCAGCCGACACGCACATGTTTTGTCGTAACTGGTTGCGTTGTGTCACTCTACGATCAAAAGCTGGGGTTTGAAATGTTTTTCGTCTTTCTTGGGTGCTGTCATATTTCTTCCTAATGTAACCAGACAAGGGCGTATCCAGGATCAGAACTAGAGGGGGGCAGGATTTGATCTAGGGGGGGGGGGGGGGCAACTCATTTTGGTTTCGAGGAAGTGGGGTGGGGGACTGAAACATGACATTACAAAATCAAACTCAAACCTATTCAGGAAACTATTTTTATCACTGATTAATATAGTAACCCAACTACTTAATCTAAGGACCTACTATGTAGTTAATTAAGATCGTAAGTCAGTTAGTTTTTTATGTAAACATGAATTGTCTCGGATTTTCAATTTCAATAATTTTGTTTGTCAATATCTCATGGTGTTCTTTCACGAAATTTCGATGCACACTCATCAGACATAATACAGTCAATCTTTCTCTCCCAAAGTGCTCCTGAACTAGTTCTTCACTCATCGAAGCGTACTGAAGGCAACTTAATTTTTCTTCTAGGGCAGCCCCCCTCTGCCCCTCGCTGGATACGCCCATGTAACCAGATGGTCTTAAGAGACAGCTGAATCGATTTTTGCGATGTTATTTATAAGATTTTTGGAGTTCTGTCCACAGAATAGATGATTATTCAACCGTTTCATCTAGACTAGTAGTTCTTAACAGTATTGGTACCGCCAACAGTGGGCGTTGAAGAGATCATAGGGGACAATTCTGGGCAAGGGAAAATTTAGGGGGAGGAAGTTTTTGAGGACCAACCGGCACCCCCTATTTTCCAGTATTATATCCAGCTTTTAGGGCTGTATCAAGGAAGTTTTTAATTCCGTTCCTATGATCTTATGTCGTTAAAAGGGGATTTGATGGAGTCAGCAATTTATCAATTAAGAAAAGAAACAGTTTGTTAATTGCGTAATGCGGTGCTTTAAGATTGCTGATGACAAATTAAGGACCAAATATCGAAAAATTGGTGTCCTTATACCGAGTTCAGCCCTCTAATTAATAATATTTTCTCATCATATACATCTATAATCAAACTGTGTCAAAAGTGTTGCTAATATGTTTCAATAAAGTAATTTTAGAAATCTGTGCTTGTTTTTCTGTATATGAAATTTTACATTTCACTTAAGAGGGACACCATCGAATCACTGTTTCAAAAAGCAGGTTACGAGTCAAGAAAGTTTGAGCACATTATTTATTGCAAGAACGAATGTGGTTTAAAAAAAAAAAAGTTGGAAGCGGTGATTAATTTTTTTCGAAAAGTGGGTGGTGGGCCAAAAAATGTTGGAAACCTATGATCTATACCAGGGGTGGCCAAGCTTCTTGATAGTCCGAGCCATTTTTCAAAATTTGAAATTTTTCGCGAGCCGAAATTAAATACGTATTTAAAAGGTATTCAAAAAAGGAAATATTTTTTTACAGAAATTATATTTATTGAAAAGATATGAATAAAACTACAAAATATGTGTGTTGAATTTAAATATGAAAAATTAAACACATTTATTTTACTTCTGTTGATAATTCCTTAAAATTTGGGGAATAATTGGTGACAGCATTCTTTGAGATGCTGGTTAGTTGGTGTTTGGATTTCACGAATTTTAAAGTGGAATAAAATTATTCACATAAGTACGTTGTTCCGAATATTGAAATAATTCGACAAGCAGCCTTTTTTTAATTCAGGACACTTCGATTCTCATACAAATTTCCAAAATTCAGTAATTGGCGTCGACTTATATTTTAATTGTAGAGCTTGATCTTCTTGCATCTCTATTAGCTCTAATTCTCCATATGCCTTTTGGGTCATAATTATATTGGAAATGGAAAAATCATCTTGAAATATGTTAATTTATTTCAAATGGACTTAAAAAAAAAACCAAGAGACTATTTAAAATATTTCAAATCTTGAAATCTATTTTCAAAAGCAAGTTTATCTGATCTTAATTTGGAATTTGGTGGATACTGATTCGAAAACTGAGAATGATTGGTTTCATGATGTCGACGTATATTGCTAGCTTTGTAATTTTTGACCGTAGAATTACAAATAACACATAAAGCTTTTCAGTTACTGTCAATAAAAAAGAAATTCTCCTCCCACTCACTACTAAAACTTCTATTTTCTTCTTTTATTTTCGTTCTCTGTCGTCATATTTTTAAATGAACTGGAAAAAAACAACGAAATTTAGAAAATACAAGTTTTGTATTATTAAAACAATAAAAACACGTGATACATACTACGAAACAAATTATAGTTAACTACGCGTATTACATACTACGAAACAAATTATGGTTAACTTATCAAAAATTCCAGATTACAAATTATACCCGTAGCAAGAGTGATACAAATTGTTTCCTCCAGAGCACAATGTCAACTGTCCGTTGCAATCAAAGTTTACAAATTCAAAATCAGTCTGGAGTAGGTCAATTACGCCACTGATTATGTTCGTTCGCGCAGTTTTCGATGAGTCATATCATTCTTAACTTGGACGGAAATGAAATTTGCTACAACGTTGCACTTAGTCTTTGTCAGTAATTTAAAAGACATTTTGAAACACGTACAGAATAATAATCATTTAAAAAAATATAATAACACAAAAATGAAAAGGGAACTCGGGTACACTTATCGAGAGCCACAAATAATCCTTCAAAGAGCCGCATGTGGCTCGCGAGCCACAGGTTGGCCACCCCTGATCTATACCTTACAAATGTGTGCGAAATTTAGGCATTAAACAATTTATTATGTCCTAATGAGTAAAAATATTTTCATTGCTTCATTTTTTATTGGAAAAGTACACTGGTGTGCAAAACTTAAGATCGACATAGATAAAGTAACATATTAACTACTTGGTGTAAATGAATGAAAGTGCAGGAACATTTTTCCCACAGGTCTCCCACATGTGCACTGAAAGCTGGATGTCGCATGATGAACGCCAAAACTTATTTTGGGCTCTCAAGCCAGATGGGCGTCATTTTTTTGCTGGTAAGGGCCCCCTGAGCTGAGGATGGGGCCCTTGAGTTGTGATTAGGGGGCCCCTGAGAGTAGTGTTCTAAGGATGGAGCTAGCACGGTTTTCCCCATGACGTCATAGTAGTGGGGGGGACCCTCCCTCCCCTCCCCGCCGCGCCATCACCAGGCGGCAGCACTGTACAGCGGAAACCTGAATCTATCTGAGTATTCTGTGGAGCTTAGTCGGGCGCATACCCCGCAGGCTACAACGGTTGTTTCCATTCCCAGCGCGCGCCACACATGACGCGTCGGCGAGCAACGGGTACCGTTATACGCTATTCCTGGAGTGCGTAGTTTCCTAGCACAGCGCTATTTCCGGGTGTACTGTAACTCGGCGTGGGTGACGCGTCGGGTCCCATTAGGCAATTTACACGTCTTTCAAGAATATTTTCGTCTGAACATGCAGCACACGCTATTTCGAGCGTGATTTTCTGCCGTGGAATGTGCGCGTCATGTTATACACTGCTAGCTGGTACAAATGATAGATCCCTCAACAATCGTTATTACCAAACCTATAATTTTCTTCCTAGGACCTTCGAGGAGCATTTTTTCATGTCTTATTGATATTTCGAATCATTATAATTCGTTAATCGTTTAGTTACCATAAAATTAACTTCTAAAACATATTGTTGCCTTCTGCAAACAGTTCAAATAACAAGTCCTGTTCGTTGTACATTATGTAAGGTCATTTATTTGTAGCTGCCATTTTTTTTTTATATCCACTCCAAGTTGTCTTATTACCTCAACACGCCTTTTGTGAAATGTCAGTTTTAAACGCTGTTCTCTTTTTTGTTTCTAGTATTTCATACTAGTAATAAAAATACTATACTAATCCATCATACTCAAGGAATATAAAAGAATTGTTGGGTAGGGGATTCGTTAAATAAAAAACATAATTTCTTGATAAATGTTACAGATTTATTGAAATTTTAAAATATATTTTATTGCAATATAATACATCATTCAATACTTATCATTCCATGTGTGTCATAGGCCTCTCTTGCATTCACACCCCCCCCCCTTTTTTACCTGAGTCTTCACTTAATATCCAGTTATTGCCTTACACGTTATGAAATTCCATGCCAAAGCATGTATACCTTTTAAACGTTGCTAATTTTTATGTGGGTGACACATACTCTCTGTCACACATTGCTGTGAATAACATAGACAAGCAACTTACGGGTGTATCTCAAACTCGAATGTCACGAGGGAAGAAAGAATTCGTATAAACATCTAAATCGCAGCATCTCGACAGTGCCTCAGTGGTTAAGGCGTCTGACCGGAGATAGAAAGGTCTTCGGTTCGAATCCCTGTCTGGACGGTGATTTTCATAAGCCCTTAACCCACCTTCACCTCTGGTACAGAACACTTCTGTGGCTCGGATTCCACGTTAAACTGATAACAACTATATGGTTGTGTACACTTTCAAAAGCAAAGATTCAAAACAGACGAAGGCCTAACGTGACCTAAACGAGCATTCGTACTGCATTGAGGGGGAGGAGCAAACAGTCAGCCAGTCGGTTGAACAATTTTAATATCACAATCGTCTCTTGTCTCTGTTGCTATATACATAAAAAAACACACCCGCACTCATTAAGGGATAAGTTTTAGGAAGGATTTGGGTAGGTATAAGGCAAATGGATGTAGGTATGGGCCCTGTAGGTGAAACACGAGTGGCAATTGTAAATAATATACAGCAAACAGTGAGAACAATACCTGATGAGGATATGTACACACTTTTTCTATAGTTTCATTAACCCTGGAACCAGAAAAAAAATCCATCAGTAACAGCTACCAGGTACCACACTGTTCACATTAGTATCGCCTCGCCTCTCACACACATCAGCCATCTTTGCCATCTAGTAGCATGTGCACAAGTATGAAACTGTTCACATCAGCATCATCTCATATCACCCACATGACAACAAGCCATCTAGTAATATGTGACCCCTAGTACCACAAAGGCATGAGTAGATTCAAGAACATTTCTTAACACAGGTTGCAATGTCGTACTGTGGATGCTCACTCACAGCTGCATACGTCACAAAACACACACACATTAGTGGAGGAGATGAACCGCACATCCTACATCCAGACAAACGAGTTAAAGGAAGGTCTGACCATATTTACGCATACATACGCAGAGAGAGACATACGCAGAAAGACGCACACACACACATTAGTGGTGGAAATGAAATACACACACTACACGCAGAAAGGCGAGTGAATCACCATATTTACACACTAGCTACCTTCCCTCGCAAACAGCATTTCAATTCCAAAAACTGTGGACTCCACATTAACCATCTAACCAGAAAAAATCCATCAGTAACAGCTACCAGGTACCACACTGTTCACATTAGTATCGCCTCTCACACACATCAGCCATCTTTGCCATCTAGTAGCATGTGCACAAGTATGAAACTGTTCACATCAGCATCACCCACATAGCCACAAGCCACCTAGTAATATGTGACCCCCTAGTACCACAAAGGCATGAGTAGATTCAAGAACATTTCTTAACACAGGTTGCAATGTCGTACTGTGGATGCTCACTCACAGCTGCATACGTCACAAAACACACACACATTAGTGGAGGAGATGAACCGCACATCCTACATCCAGACAAACGAGTTAAAGGAAGGTCTGACCATATTTACGCATACATATTCAGTCTGAACGTAGGGTGTTCAGTCCCTTTCCTCGAGTTACCTGTATGTGTGTAGTGATGTATGGAATTGTGTGTGTGCATGTGCATGTGTGTGTGTGTGTGTCTTTCTATGTGGTTGTGTGTCTAATTATGTTGATAGGAGTCTACTCCATATCGAGATTTCACCATCAGTGGCCATCAGTGTTGATGGTGGACGTAATCTGTTGGGTGTGATGAATAACCCATATGGCATAAGTACTGGGATGGATGGCGACAACATGTCATCCATTGCACACACTCTAACACGTCTGTCTGATGATTTTTGGCCAGTCATGTGGGAGTCAGCTCAACTTTTTCGTTGTCATGATTGGTCTAGTTGTTGTGTCTAGATCGCTGTAGGCATAGAAATGCACGTGTGTGTGCTTCTTTCTGTGTATGCATTAGTAAATATAGTGATACCTTCCTTCAACGCGTTTGTCTGGATATATGATGTGATGATCCTGCACTTATGTTTGTGTGTGCTTATGTGTGGTGACGTATGGATATCTTGGTGAGACCTAGTATGAATATGGGAATTATGACATCTGTATGATGACCAAGTGTCTACTGCTACTCATGGTACCTGGGGCATATGTTGCTGTATGTCCGAAAAGGCTTAGGTGTGGGATAATCGTGGTGGTGCTGATGTGAACAGTTTTGTACCTAGGACACATGATACTGGATGGTAGAGAGGTCTGTAGTGTGAGATAAATGAGATGATGTTGATGTGAAGAGTTTGGTACCTTGCACACATGTTACTGATGATTTTTTGGTTAGTCATGAGCCATTGGGGTTCTACACCACTTTTTCGTTGCCATAATTGGGATGGTTGTTGTGTCGATATCACTATAGGTATGGAAATGTAAGTGTGTGTGCGTCTATCTCTGTGTCTGTATGTGTGAATATGGTTATACATTACTTAAACTCATCTGTCTGGATGTATGATTTGCTGTACCTCCACTTAAGTTTCTTTGTGCTTTTGTGTGGAGACGTATGGATTTGTGGGTGGGGTCTAGTATGAATATGAGGGGTTCTGGTATCTGCTGATAGTCAAGTGTCTATTGCAACTCATGGTACCTGGGCGGGCACTGTTAATGAATGGCTGAAAGGGTTGTGGAGTGGAGGAGACGTGGTGGTGACCTGATTGTTGATGGTACATGTAATCAATTGTGTCTGATTAACACTATTAATAGGATAAACACTGAGGTGTGTAGCGAAAACATCTTTTGCACACCCTCTCTCTCGTCAGGCCGATGATATGTGAAAAGAGTTCTGTTTTTCAGTCAGTCATGATGCAAGAGAGTACTTCACCACTTTTTCGTTTCCATGATTGGTGCAGGTATTTGTGTGGAACTCGCTGTAGACATGGACATGTGTACCTGTGTCACTCTTGTAAGCGTATGTATGGTCATACCTGGCTTTAACTCGTCTGTCTGATGATTTTTGTAACGAGAGTTCTGTCCAGTTAATCAGTGGTAACGACAATTCTGTCCCACTTCATCGTTTCCATGATGCTAGCTGTTGTTTATGTCGAACTCGCTGTATGGATGTACGTGTGTGTGTGTGTGTGTGTTTGTGTTTTGTGTGTACGTCTCTATCTGGTATGTATGCGTAAATATGGTCAGACCTTCCTTTAACTTGTTTGTCTGGATGTAGGATGCGCAGTTCATTTCCTACACTAATGTGTGTGTATGTCTTCTTCCTCTGTGTGAGTTCTATCTTGGTTCTGTTGTGTGTAGGCATGGAAATGTGCGTGTGTGCGTGATTCCTCTGTGGATTTGAGTCTAAAATATTTGGTTATAGAATTATACCCACCATCAATGTGTGTTTCTAACCAGTGTTTCAGGGCTTAGGCACTATCCCATTCCACTGTGTTGTTTACAGTTTACTGCTGTTTCTTACGTTTTTCACTATATGCACTTCGGGGTAAAAATCATTTAATGGAGAAGGTGCTGAGGGGGGTGTGCCAGAGAAGCAAAGTACAAACACACAAGTCAGGCTATAGTGGTGTAGTATGGAGTCCACATTTGTTGTACATCAAATGTAGGGTGGAAAGCAGCGTAGTGGAAAACATTCAACAAGTGACATAATAAAGGAGCTGGGCTGGATATGACTGGAAGATATGAAGAGTGCTGGGAGAGCTGTATATGGCGTATAATGATGTTAGAATGGATATTGGTAGAATAATTCTGAGTGGTGTATGGAGCCTAAGTCAACCATGGTCATAATCTGGCATTAGACTTTAGGTGATGAGGCCTGAGTGGATAAAATATCCAAACACGCACTTTCACATACAAATGACCTAACAATTTACGACAGTTTAAGTATGGGTGCTATCTTCGGCGTAATAGAACCAGTGTCTGCACCTATGGTGACGTTTTGGATACTTTTCAGTGTGTAGGGATCCACTATGAAAAAAAATGTTGGGTTATGATGTCTGTTTGATGACCATGAAACTATGAGTTAGCTAGAGTATTATGGGAACTTTATCGTGTTGTGATGTGTTTTTTCCATACCTTTGTATGTGAATGAATTTTTAAAATTAGGTGTTTGTCGCGGCTATCTTAACTTCCCAGTCTACCGTGTATTATTACTGGCAAAGTGCTGTCGTTATACAGACAAATTTCAACGACCATCCAAAATTTCTATTATTTCCAGCATATCAGGCCTTTTTCGGGCTCGTCGATGTCATTGTCATTAGAGGTGAGAAAGGATGTATGGCAAGAAACGGTGAGGAATTCGGTCATGAACTTTTGAAGGTCTCTTTCCCTACATTCGTCTGGAGTGATTTCAGGAATCCAAGCACTCTTCCATTTCACTGTTCTGTTTACAGTTTGCTGCCGTTAGTTTTTGGGTTACGAACTATTTTTCTCAGGTTGTTCACTATATGTCCTTCGGAGCAAAAATCGTGATGAGTGGATGTACCAGAGAAGGAAGAACTTGTGTTACAAACCCACTGTCAGATCATTGCTTGTATGTAGTGGTATAATGTGGGGGTCCACAGGTTCTGGACTTGAAATGCAGTGTGCACAGGAAGACAGCTAGAGTGTAAATATGGTGGTACCTTTCTTTCTCTCGTCTGTCCGCATGTAGTGTGTGTAGTTCATTTCCACCACTAATGTGTGTTTTTGTGACGTATGCGGCTGTGAGTGAGCATCCAAAGTACGGTATTGCATCCTGTATTAATAAATGCTCTTGAATCTACTCATGCCATTGTGGTACTAGGGACACATGTTACTGGATGGCTTGTGGTTATGTGGGCGACATGGGATGATGCTGATGTGAACAGTTTCATACTTGTGCACATGCTACTAGATGGCAAAGATGGCTGAGGTGAGTGAGAGGCGATACTAATGTGAACAGTGTGGTACCTGGTAGCTGTTACTGATGGATTTTTTCTGGTTAGATGGTTAATATGGAGTCCACAGTTTTGGAGACTTGAAATGCTGTTTGCGAAGGAAGGCAGCTAGAGTGTAAATATGGTGATACCTTTCTTTCACCCGCCAGTCTGAGTGTAGTGTGTGTGCGTCTTTCTGCGTATGTCTCTCTCTGCGTATGTATGCGTAAATATGGTCAGACCTTCCTTTAACTCGTTTGTCTGGATGTAGGATGTGCGGTTCATCTCCTCCACTAATGTGTGTGTGTTTTGTGACGTATGCAGCTGTGAGTGAGCATCCACAGTACGACATTGCAACCTGTGTTAAGAAATGTTCTTGAATCTACTCATGCCTTTGTGGTACTAGGGGGTCACATATTACTAGGTGGCTTGTGGCTATGTGGGTGATGCTGATGTGAACAGTTTCATACTTGTGCACATGCTACTAGATGGCAAAGATGGCTGATGTGTGTGAGAGGCGATACTAATGTGAACAGTGTGGTACCTGGTAGCTGTTACTGATGGATTTTTTCTGGTTAGATGGTTAATGTGGAGTCCACAGTTTTTAGAATTGAATGCTGTTTGCGAGGGAAGGTAGCTAGTGTGTAAATATGGCGATTCACTCGCCTTTTCTGCGTGTAGTGTGTGTATTTCATTTCCACCACTAATGTGTGTGTGTGCGTCTTTCTGCGTATGTCTCTCTCTGCGTATGTATGCGTAAATATGGTCAGACCTTCCTTTAACTCGTTTGTCTGGATGTAGGATGTGCGGTTCATCTCCTCCACTAATGTGTGTGTGTTTTGTGACGTATGCAGCTGTGAGTGAGCATCCACAGTACGACATTGCAACCTGTGTTAAGAAATGTTCTTGAATCTACTCATGCCTTTGTGGTACTAGGGGGTCACATATTACTAGATGGCTTGTTGTCATGTGGGTGATATGAGATGATGCTGATGTGAACAGTTTCATACTTGTGCACATGCTACTAGATGGCAAAGATGGCTGATGTGTGTGAGAGGTGAGGCGATACTAATGTAAACAGTGTGGTACCTGGTAGCTGTTACTGATGGATTTTTTCTGGTTCCAGGGTTAATGAAACTATAGAAAAAGTGTGTACATATCCTCATCAGGTATTGTTCTCACTGTTTGCTGTATATTATTTACAATTGCCACTCGTGTTTCACCTACAGGGCCCATACCTACATCCATTTGCCTTATACCTACCCAAATCCTTCCTAAAACTTATCCCTTAATGAGTGCGGGTGTGTTTTTTATGTATATAGCAACAGAGACAAGAGACGATTGTGATATTAAAATTGTTCAACCGACTGGCTGACTGTTTGCTCCTCCCCCTCAATGCAGTACGAATGCTCGTTTAGGTCACGTTAGGCCTTCGTCTGTTTTGAATCTTTGCTTTTGAAAGTGTACACAACCATATAGTTGTTATCAGTTTAACGTGGAATCCGAGCCACAGAAGTGTTCTGTACCAGAGGTGAAGGTGGGTTAAGGGCTTATGAAAATCACCGTCCAGACAGGGATTCGAACCGAAGACCTTTCTATCTCCGGTCAGACGCCTTAACCACTGAGGCACTGTCGAGATTAGATGTTTATACGAATTCTTTCTTCCCTCGTGACATTCGAGTTTGAGATACACCCGTAAGTTGCTTGTCTATGTTATTCACAGCAATGTGTGACAGAGAGTATGTGTCACCCACATAAAAATTAGCAACGTTTAAAAGGTATACATGCTTTGGCATGGAATTTCATAACGTGTAAGGCAATAACTGGATATTAAGTGAAGACTCAGGTAAAAAAGGGGGGGGGTGTGAATGCAAGAGAGGCCTATGACACACATGGAATGATAAGTATTGAATGATGTATTATATTGCAATAAAATATATTTTAAAATTTCAATAAATCTGTAACATTTATCAAGAAATTATGTTTTTTATTTAACGAATCCCCTACCCAACAATTCTTTTATATTCCTTGAGTATGATGGATTAGTATAGTATTTTTATTACTAGTATGAAATACTAGAAACAAAAAAGAGAACAGCGTTTAAAACTGACATTTCACAAAAGGCGTGTTGAGGTAATAAGACAACTTGGAGTGGATATAAAAAAAATGGCAGCTACAAATAAATGACCTTACATAATGTACAACGAACAGGACTTGTTATTTGAACTGTTTGCAGAAGGCAACAATATGTTTTAGAAGTTAATTTTATGGTAACTAAACGATTAACGAATTATAATGATTCGAAATATCAATAAGACATGAAAAAATGCTCCTCGAAGGTCCTAGGAAGAAAATTATAGGTTTGGTAATAACGATTGTTGAGGGATCTATCATTTGTACCAGCTAGCAGTGTATAACATGACGCGCACATTCCACGGCAGAAAATCACGCTCGAAATAGCGTGTGCTGCATGTTCAGACGAAAATATTCTTGAAAGACGTGTAAATTGCCTAATGGGACCCGACGCGTCACCCACGCCGAGTTACAGTACACCCGGAAATAGCGCTGTGCTAGGAAACTACGCACTCCAGGAATAGCGTATAACGGTACCCGTTGCTCGCCGACGCGTCATGTGTGGCGCGCGCTGGGAATAGAAACAACCGTTGTAGCCTGCGGGGGTATGCGCCCGACTAAGCTCCACAGAATACTCAGATAGATTCAGGTTTCCGCTGTACAGTGCTGCCGCCTGGTGATGGCGCGGCGGGGAGGGGAGGGAGGGTCCCTCCCACTACCTCATGACTCATGGGGAAAACCGTGCTAGCTCCATCCTTAGAACACTACTCCTGAGCAGTGGTTGGGGGCCCCTTGAGCAGTGAGAGGGCCCTTAGATAGGGGCTTCCTGTGTTTCAGGGGCCCCCTTAGACGACTGTAGAGCTAAAAAAAAAAAGTTCGCCAGTTTGTCGTGAAGGCTCGTGGGCCTTTGAACTGCGCTTGGGCCCCCCCAGAGATGCGCTTTGGTATATATGGGGGCCCCCTGAGCGTAGGGGCCCCGGTGCACTGCACCGCCTAGCCCCATAATAGCTACGCTCCTGTGTGTATGTCCCTGCAACACGGGCCAGTTAAAGGAATAGGACAAGACTGTGCGTCAATCAGAAAGCTGTTATGGTACACTGTGGTGGTGTTATTCATTTTAACACAGCCGGGAGACAACATTTCGATTGCTTCATAAGGCGAAAAATCATAGGAAAAGTGAAAGAAGCACGAAATGTCGCGAGTGCAGCCCAGGATTTTAGAATTTCTCACAGCATTTTTTTCGCGGCTATGGAGAGCCATCCGAACCACAGGTCCTGCTGCCCGAGGAAGAGAAGGTGGTCGACAATTGTTAACTGCAGTCGCAGATGTTCGCTACACTGTGCAACAGGCAAGAAGGGACCCACGTCAAACAGCCGGTGTAATTGTAACCACATTTAACAGAACTGCAAGGCAAGCAATCTTACGCTGCACAGTAGCACGGCGACTGCATGGGTTTAGTATCTTTGCCCGATGACCATTACATCGGGTTCAATTGACGCCCGCATATCGGTGACACCGATTCCGATGTTGGCGAAAGCATCAGGACTGGACGGACAAAGATTGGAGTCGTGTGCTCTACTCAGCTGAGAGCAGTCTGAGTAGTGATTCTGGGCGTATGTTCATAAGGCGTGAAATGAGAACACTCAATGTGCCCAGGAACATCGTCAAACATGATCGTTTTGGTGGTCTAAGTGTTATGGTGTGGGGATTCATAATGTTGAATCGGCGTACCGGCCGCCAAAACTTTTAACGCGGTACACTCACCAGTTATCATTAATATGACACTATGCCCGTCTTTATAGAGCCTGACTTCATTTCGAACAGTGCAGATGGAAGATAAAAAGGCTGACCTCTCCATTCCCCTGAGTTAAATCCCATCGAGCACGTGTTGTATGCATTGGGAAAAGTTATTTCAGCACGTCCACGTGCATCAACGACCATCTAGCAATTGTCAATCACGCTGGTGGAAGAATAGAACGCCCTACCATAAGAACTCCTCACCGATCCTGAAACCAACATGGAAGCACCTTGCAGAGAGTGTATTGCTGCCCTTGGTGATCGCATACCCTTTTAAGAACGATGCCCCTCATTTTTGTAATATCCAGAAGAAGAACTGAAATGCAGTGAGTTCACTGTAGTTGTTTGTCTCTGTATAGAAATGTTTTTATTTTTTGCCTCGTCATGTATTTCTTTCAGTTGCCTTCTGTACCATAAAGTATTTGTTCTTTCTGCTGCGGTTCAATTTTCGACGAGCTTAGTAGTGAAATGTGAATGTTACTTTCGTCCTTAAGTTTTGCACACCTGTTGTATTACATATAATGCTAAGCAACTGAAATGTTACAATGATAGGACTATATCAAGAAAATCGAACTAATCAAAACAATAAGTCCGAATTTTTAGATCTTCAATGTTCTCTAAGGCTTTTGAGACACTATAAATGGTGTAAGTTCAATTTACCTTTCATTCCTTTTAGAGCAAAATGACTATTAGTAGATCAAATGTAAGGAAACAAAATGATAAATAAGTTCAGTGAAACTGGTTATAAATTTTATTACGTCATAATAATTCCAGATTAAATTTGACCTATTAGTATCTTAACAAAGATATTAGTATTTCACCAATTATGCGGAATTGACAGACACCTGCTATGTCAATACTGCATCACGAAATTTTGGGTTTTATTACTGAATATTTTACAGTCAAACGTGATGTGAAGTAAAGAGCGTTTTAGTGATAAGTGATAGTGATAAGTAGGCGCAAGTGCAATATATAAATACTAAAAACCAGAGACTTTCATAGACGGGTAACCTTGAATTAAATTTCATTACATTTAATATATTTCTATTTTTTCTATGAAGGAGAGGAAAGGAACTCAACTGTAGTCTACTTGAAGGGATCACCATGGGATTTGTTAAAATTTACTTTGTAAAACGAAGAAAACCCTATGTAAGAGTGATTTACTTGACAAACTAACTTGTTACCTTTCTGAAATAGAACCAATCTTCAAAGATTCTTGATTTAAGTTGGACCGTTTCTAGAAGTAAATTTAGGTTGATGATTTGAGAAGTTTATTTGGCTTAAATTTGATAGTTTCTGTAGAAATGGTAACGGTACCTGTTATTCAGTTTTGTTCTTATTCATACAAAGTTTTCAATAGAAATCGGTATCTATCTGCTTAGTGCACCCAAAAAGCAGATGCTTATTGTTGTTTCTTCTTTTTAATGAGGAATCTGCGCTCTCATCTACATCGAGGTCATTAGAGCCGGAAGAGAACTGAAGAAACGCAATGGGAAGGAATGCGGTCATGGTCTTATAAAAGAACGATCCCGACTCTGATCTGGAGTGATCTCGGGAAACTATGGAAAACAGACATTTGATTGACCGGAGGGCACTCGAACCCGCCAGGCCCATTCAACCACCAGACTCTGCACAGGTCCACGATTGTCACAGGTTCTATTGCGACAAGCAGTGATTTTGTCTGTGCAGTTGCGATGTCTCTTCGCAAAATCGATACTCGACAGCGTTCCGACAAGAGGAAGAGGATTACGAGGCGCCGCAACTCATTGCAATGGACAGTCTTGTACCTGCGTACAGCGGAGGAGAAGAATACACAGACGGAAATTAAAAGTGCAACAACCATAAGGAGTTGTGATAAATAAATAAAATTTGGCCCCAAGTATCCTCATATGAAAAGTATTAAATGATTAAAAATGAAAGTATTACATGTAATAATACGTATGAGAATTACAGGACTATTTATAATACAAAATTGCTATGTTTTCTAGCGTATGAATGGTGAGTAGTGTGGTGTCACATGACACTTTTTTTTTCCACAAGTTCTTGTTGGCCCAGAATGCCAAGGCGAAAAGTGACGACCCTCTACACCCAATGTCTAACTGTGAAAATTGGCGTGTTTGAAATGGGTGTATCATATCGTGAAATTTCCCGAAAAATTAGCTAAAGTGCAATGTAAGTGTACAGACTTGTGACACAGTGGATGAAAGAAGACTCTGGTACTCCTAGAGCCACGGGTCCAAACAGAAGGACAATAGAACGTGCGTGGGTGGCAGACGGGTGACTGCAGGCCAGATCCAAGCACTGGTTACAGAGACAGCCACCCTCCGGACGATCGTAAACCAATTGCTTGAAGCTGGGTTACACTCTCTGACGCCTGTGCAATGTGTTCCATAAATATAATTTCATTGCCAGCATCGTCTAACCTTATGCATTACAAAACGCAAATGGAAATGTGAATGGCGTACATTTGTGTTTAGAGACAAGTCTCAATTCTGTCTGTGGTAAAGTGATAATCGACAACATGTACGCAGGCGTAGTGGAGAAACGGCTTACCCTGATGTGATTTCAGAACGTCACACAGGTCTTGCCAATGGGAGCAATCAATTTCGACAGCAGAGCTGAGTTGGTTGTTGTTGAAGGACAATGACAGCTCACCATTAAGTGGATGAGGTGCTGCATCCTATTGTGTTACCCATCATTTCCAACATCCAAATCGCATCTTCCAACAGAATAATGGCTGTCGTCATCACAGCAAAAGTCTTGCAAGGTGTTACGCTAAAAATTTGGAAAGCACGATACCCAGATTTTTCCTGGAATGCCAAGAACAGATACATCACATCAAATGGTCGCCCTGCACAAACTGTGCACCAACTGACTACACAATACATGAAGGCGTAGAGAGTCGAGAAGACATCCGAACACTTATGTATAATTGCTCAAAGTGGGCGCACTTCTTGCTAACTACTGTATCTAAAGGTAATAAACTTAGCCCGATTAATTCCAATTTGTTATCATTTCTTCTGGGTATGACTCTGGATACATCCATACAATCAACTGAAAAACAATGTTACTTTTGAATTGCTCGCTCCTAAATTTTAAAGCGGATTCCCACGAAGGACTGTAATTTTTAAGTTAGTTTACAATTTATAACTCGTTGATAGCGGATCCATACAAAAGATGAAACCTCCAACTAGGCATTTACCAGCAGTGATTTTTGACAATTGTGAAAAACATCTTTTAATAGCGCAGTATTTCAGAGGTTAACGTGAACTTCGGATTAAATGAATATTTATTAATACCTTGACATTTATTAGAATGCTGATCAAACCAAAATCATTAATCTATGAAAAAAATACCAAATACATCATTACAAACATAAAGCAGTCAAACATTATGGCTATGTGATTTGTGGGATTGGCACTTCTGGCATGAGGTATTGTTGAAGAATTATAATGAAGTTATTATTATTAAGTTAGGATCAGCAAAAGCTGCGAAATGAAAATTAAATTTATGTTTTTCAAATGCGCAATAATTTCCTCAATGCCTGAAAGGGCTGAAGTGGCGGCGAGTATACAGAAAAATCTTTTACCGGATCTTGACCTGTTTCTAAAGAAACCACCTAACGATTTTAGCTGTTAAACTTAATATTGCATTTATACTAAAAAATACTTTACCTCCAACAGATGAATGCAAAATTACTTAAAACGATACTTCCGTGTTAATGAACGGTCAATTCACTGTTTGGTTATAAAGGCACTTGGTGAGCAAGAAGTAGACGCAGGTTCGATCGAGGCCAAGGCCAGTGAAGGTGCAGAGTCAGGTAAAAAGCGAAATCTGCCACGTTTGTACAGTGTTTACCACAAAACAAGTGTTCTCCGGCCGAAATATGGAGGCAGAGCAGATCAGAGAGTAATGGACTAAATTGATAGCTTGTGTTTCTTTCTGTAACATAGTAAAGAAGGATTTTCACTGACATTTCCAAAACAATCATAGTGTTCACACATTGGAGTACTTGCTATTTTTCTTAAAATATTCGAGAAGAGTTTCTATTAATACTAATAAATCAGAGGTTCTGCTTAAAACATATACTTTTTGCAGTTGTTAAAGGTTTAGTATTTTGGTTCCGCATTGACAAAAATCGTGTTCAAAGATAACAGTTACTCTTGTTAACAAGTTTCATGCCCTCATTGCTAGTTCCATTGCCTGTTTGGCAATGATGACCGGTTTTACATGGTTTCTCGAAATCATTCCGGATAAGTGTTACGATGGTTTCTATAATAAGGCCGTGGTCGATTTCCGTCCCGTTCATTTCCCTCACCCTCTCAGGGCTCTAATGACCTCGATGTCGACGAGTCGTAGACCCCAAATTAAAAGAAATTAAGGTTATCCTCAGTATGTTGAAACACTACATTGAAGAAAGTGTAACAAATATGTCAATTCACTGCTGTTAAAGTGAATGTGTAATACTTGCACAACTCAGGTATTTTGAGGATCGAAGCACATTCCATCTATTAATATAATAGACAAGATGTAGCGTGTAGCACCTACGTCATGTCACGCGGTGACGTCAAGCTATGACGTTGCGATACGACGTCACGCTTTACGATATTATTTGTGGGAGTGCGCGTTATTTAATATCATTTCCAAACAACAGTGAATAAATTAACTCACAGAACACTGAAATAAAAGTATGTATTGCGTTAAAATCGATATTTCAATCATTAGATGCTTATATTTACGTAATATTCTTTTGATATATTCAAGTATTCCTTAGATTCTTTGTCCATAGATATTGTAAGATAAAAGCTTTGTATTTCGAGCATCAATGCTGAGAAAAGTTTGGTTAAAGTATTATTTAAGATGGAACAGAATTACAACTGGCATTTGACGCTACGGCAGAGGGCATGAATAATTTAGCCTTTTTTCAAAATAATTTGAACTGTACCCTATTACTGAAATTATTAATTCGTTTGAACCGAAGTAGTTGCCCACTCATCTCGAATTGTGCAGCCTACACTACAATTAATAATGTAAGTTTATCAGATTTATTTTAATCTTCTTTGATTTCACTGAGTAATATTACTGAGGCTATTACGTATTTCCGCAATGTGTAACTATGACAGCTATTCGAACGTTGTAATATCGGTCTGAATCACGTTGCAGATTTTTGGTTTATTACCTTTCTTTTTTGTTGAATAAAACATTTATGTTGTTGCGTAATGTATCTCATCAATGAATTGTCGTTTTGGTCGGAAAACTGTTGCACACGTTCGTTTTGTGATATTATTGTCTATGGCAAAATAAAAACTAGGCTCAAAGAATTGTGCTATTCGTTTGAAATTTACCACATACGTTCCTATGGTGCAACATGAAAATTACGAATTAACACAACACAAAACCGCCAATTCAAATATTCACGTCAAAGATAGCATCTGTACAGCAACAACTGTAAAAACGCTGTCAATGTTTCTTGATAGGATATAAATATATTCCTGTGTTGTATAATTCACTTCTTACAACAACTTATTTTATACTTATGTCGCGATACATGACATCACCATCAATGCGCATGCGATTAAAGCTTTCATTTTGTAGCGGCAGTATTAACCGAGATTGTGGTTAGGTTGAAATCCAGCCTGGACAAAAATAAATAAAGAACCTTATCACAGCAATAGCATGTTGAATTTAGCTATTATCTGTTATTTAAGCAGGTTTCATAAGCACTATGTCACGTTTTGATATCATGAATCACGATGTAAACTACTCCCGCATGTGGTTAGTTTTAAAATGCAACCTGGACCAGGATAGCAACCGAAACCTTTTGTCATAGCGCCAGGCAATAGGAATTGCATTTATTTTATAACAATTCAATTTATTTCAACAATTGCTATGAAAGGAATTGCTACAATACTGAAAGAAAAGTATGAATTTTGTTTAAATTGTCATATTGATTATTAGTTGCTTTTTTTAGTGATATGATTACTTGGTTTGAATGAAAGAAGTTCCAAATTGTTCGCGATCTATGCAACCTAAACCACAATTGAAACTAATATTACATGACGTAAGAAGTTAAGATTTATTTTTAGCATCCTTCGTTTTCACTGGGGTCATTATTTCAGCCGAATTTAAGCTGTGCCAGGCGTTAAAACATCGATCTTCATCATGGACAATAAGAAAGTTGTAAGAAACTGTGAAGATTTTGGATCAAGTTTGTATCGCATGATGCATGATTAGTATAGATGCATGATGACATTGACATGCGATTCAGGGAATGTATAAATTCGCGTGTGAATGAAGCTTTGATTTTCTACCGGCTATATTGGCGAAGATTGTAGTTAGGCTGAAACGCAACCTGGACCAAATTGACAACTGAAACTTTTTGCTACATCACAAGGGACGAGAAATTACAGCATAGTGAGCGTTATTTTATAAAATTTCTATTTAGGTTAACAACCAAAAATAAATCAATTGCCAGAACAGTCCGTTAAACCCGTCATTTTTGACGGGCTTTTTGGCTAGTTTGTACATAATAAGTAATGTCACACAATAGTACAATTGAACAGACGAAATGCCTGAACTAGAATGTATTAAATTATTTCGCCTCCATACTTAATACAGTAGGCAAAAGTTCTAGACCAATGCAAAATTAAATGTCAGTAAGCTATTGCATGACAGAAGAAGAATCTCGATGAGTCATTAAATTATTTTTGATAGTTAACCGCTGCAGTTTAAAACCCACTTGATACCTAAACTGCATAATGAAATGTTATGGTATAATTTTAACTTTTTTGATACAAAAGTTTTTTTATAGTTAAAATGGAAGATCAGTCATCCAGAACTATTGTAGTACTTCCTTTGCTAGATCGAATTTACTACACGCCAGTTACTGAATATTTGTGGAGGATGGGAAAAATTTCCATTTTACATCTAGCACGGTGGACATTTAATTAACATTTATTCACAATTTAAACAAGACTTAAATATGTGTTCGTAACCATTGCAAAAACAAAATAAAGTGCTTACGATCAATCATAATTGAACATTACTAGACAATCGACATTTCAAGACATGTGATTCATACACAGTGATATTGTCCATCTACTAGGCTATCTCAGTGACAGTTAAAATTTACAAGAAACGTGAGTGCATTCTCTTATATCTCAGTATGGCGTTTCACGTCGATATCGCTAGAAACAATGCTTTCAAACTCTTTACATTAAAATTACCATGATGTTTGCGTGGCCATTAAAACTCCTTCTGGAGTAATGACAGTCATTACAGCTAACAGCTAACATCTGCCTTAATTCACTTGTGTGTGTGACTATTTTAAAAACAAAAACACATAACAATTCCAATCTCTGGAACATCTACAACACGCCAATATGTCTTCCCTCGGAAAGCAGCTCATTACTTCCCTCCTCCACTCACATATCCAGTCGTCCCTTCGCACGCAAACACCAGCGGCGCCAATAGTTTTTTTTTGTTTTTGTTAAATGGCATTCGGCCATGTTAGCTATTCAGCCAGCTCAATGTGTTTTTTCGTTTTTACAGTGTATAGATTTCATCCAAGTGTGATTGTTTTCTCTCTTTTGTAAGGACGACACAATACGAACACAACACTTAATTAAAACCACCCATGCCCTCGGCCGGACTCGAACCGGCGACCCCTGCAACGCGAAGCAAGCACGCTATCCCTACGCTGCCGGGGTCGGCGCGTGCCAACAGTTCTCCATCCCATGGCCGATTCCCGGTGTTTGGTGGTGATACATGAAACAAGATCAGCGTTTAAATGAGACTGCACATAGATGGGAGGACCTGTTTCTTTCTTACACTCACGCAAACAGTCACAGGTTGGCTGGAGCCTACCTTGCTATGGGTCGCTAAACCATGTAGCAGATTTAATGACACTACACTATCCATCAACTAACATCAAAGTTGATAATGACAGTTATGTTTTCTAAGGTGACGAATAGAGAAAGAGTTGTTTCGTGACAATAAACATTGGAAAATATGCTAAACAAAATGTGAAAACTGTAGGAATACCAAGATATCAAATTTTTCACTACAGAGAAATTTTTAGATCACAGTATTTTACACAGATAATCTTTCGCAAGGTTCGTTCGCTTAAGAAGCTTCTTCCGGATTTGCGAAAGGGTGGAAGAGATTATGTTATGATAAAAATTTAAAAATGGGTTGAATTGTAATTTTTCGTACTATCTATAAGTTACCGTACTGTGATTCGCTTTATTTGACCTCTTAAAAGGTAGTATGTACGCCCAGATGTTTGATGGCTACCAAACCTTTCCGCCTCTGCGATGTTGTTTTCCATTAGCTTCGGCTAAAGATATCCACATGGAGCACATCTGGCAGTCGCAAGTGTAGAAAAGCGAAATGACGAAGAGGAAACGGCTTTGGCGTGTTATATATAAGAAGCTGAAGGATTTCAGAGTTTGCGAACTGGTGAGTAATAACAAATAAAAGAACTCAAAGTTAGTTATTGAGAAAACTGATTATAATTAAAACTGTCTATTTTTGATTTCTCAAAGGCTTTGCGACTTGCGAAATAATTAGAACTGGTAAAAGGCTATTGTTAAGGACTGGAAGGAAATCAGTCATTGGCATTAACTGATATGTATTCTGGATAGCCGGACAGGGAGTCGAATCCGGACCTTTCTGACTGCTAGGCATGAAACATTCAGCATTTGGAGGGGTTAGAATGAAGATTATGCCTTTATATAGCTGATTATTGAAGTTTTGAAGAGCTGACTTATCTGAGTTGGTGCTTTCTACGTCTCAGAAAACTAGTGTGTTAATTGCGAAATGAAATGTTTGATAGTTTAGGCATCAAATCGATGTCAACCAATGCATTGCAACAATTAAACAATTTTTCCACCTTTGAAATTGATTATTTCCATTTCATCTGCGATTGAAAGTATTCAAATATTTTTTAGAATTTATGTCTTTAGTAATAAACTATTTCTCTATCCAAAATAAATTACTTTAGTTTTGAGCATTGTTTGAGCTCTCAGATATTGTACTGCACTAGGAGACAATATTTCTTTAGAAAAAAATTCTTAAACTGGGAAAATTCTTCCAAATGTGTGAGAAATATTTTTTACAGTATTGGTTACTGAACCAAGGAAACGAACCACTGTTCTGCACCGAGCCTAATGGGTGGGCGGTAACGCTTGGCTCTCGCATTCTGGAGGACGCAGATTCAAATCTCTGTCCGACCATCCAGGTTTGTTTTCCATGGTTCCCGAAATCACTCCAGGCGAATGCCGCGGTACTTCCTTGTAAAGATCATAGTAAAATTCCCATTCCCTGTTCTCAATCCTCTGCGGAGTATTTTATTGATAAAAAAATTCTCATGCCAAAATGTCGTACTCATGGGACGTTTGGGGGGTCTAATTCTTCG
Source organism: Vandiemenella viatica (assembly GCA_031002005.1). NCBI lineage: Eukaryota > Metazoa > Arthropoda > Insecta > Orthoptera > Morabidae > Vandiemenella > Vandiemenella viatica. Next base: position 380,172,858 of record JARYHS010013630.1, read on the forward strand.
CCCCCCTTTTCAGCCAATTGAATTAGGTTAAAAATTAGTGCGGATAACTGGACCCTCGACATTTTGATGCGACTGGAAGCTCGAGAGTCTTTTATCAACAAATAATGCTGCAAAACTCTGTGATATTTTATATTAGGCCTAATTATTGTTCTACCTTTGTATATGTTGATTTTTCCGGCATTCATTTTCAAAACACACCACTGGCGCGAACGGCATTGATAAAAACCGAATAGTTTTTGCATCGGGAAGACAGTGTGTTCCTCTCGTTTGCAAATGCTCACTATTTGATAAAGAATCCGAAAATTTTATAGACAACCTTGATCATCACATTCCATTCTTCATGTGTAAGAGTGATTTTACTGTACACACCCTTTCTGATGACAGCTAATGGTAGCTGTTTGACGGACACAGAAACTCTTTCCTAGTCATTTCAGCAGAATGAACTAAATTGGCCTGTGCAAAGGACCATTATATATAAATCATTCGTGGATTTAAATTGGTAATTGCAAAAACCACACCACTCGTTGTAATAATAATATTTATAGTAACAATTAACCCTAACACATCAGAGGCGTGTACCACTTACACTTGAAACGAAAGAAATGATGGGCAACAAGGAGATTCGAGGTGGACTGATGCGCAAAAAACATCGTTAGACGTTCTGAATGACATGAGGAAGAGAGGTCATTTGTAAAAATAAAACTACATTTGTAATTACGATGGTGTTCAGGAAGTTAATAGTGTTACTTCAGAGCGCCGTTCAGACAGGTGGACGCAATAATTAAAACACACAGACATGATCATATTTATAGTAACAATTAATATACTATAAAAATAATCGTTGATATTTGGAATTACGAGATAGAAGTGGCTACAACACAGTAGAAACGCTAATTTATGCCATCACTGGATGATTCGTCATATTTACCGCGTCACTCTGCCTGCCTTAAGGCCGCCACACACGTGCGGGAAACCCACGGGATTTGGACGGAATGGTCACGGCCTTGCGGGATCCCGCCACGTGTGTGGGCTAGTGATGTTCCGATACAAGTAAATACGAGTAAGTACTCGATACTTTGTTTCGATACCGAGTACTTTTCGTACTCGGATTAATTCATTCGATACTTACTCGGTATCGGAAGAAAAGTACTTGTATCGAATCGAAAGTATCGAAACGCACCCGGTGTTAATTCTAAATGTATCATCCCTACTGCGCCACTCAGTCACGCCTGCGAAATTAATTTCCAGCTGACGTCAAGTTGGTAGCATTGAATATGAAACAAAATCAGTCTTTGAATAGGCAATCTAACCTCAAAGAGTTTGTTTTAGGTCCCTATTTGATTGTAATAAAGTTGTACTTGGCACTCATTTCGCTATACCTGGCCAATGGTCGCTCCCGCGCAGCCCCACACGAAAACTAAAATATATGGTTCTTAAGCAACTAAGAAGCCTACGTGAATTGGAAGAAGAAAATGCTTAAGCCATGGAGGTTCCTCCATGGCTTAAGCTAGCGTTTCACAGGAATATCACTTCTGGAAACATCACAAAGAAAAATAAAACACACCGCAGTGACAAAGTCTCTATTTGTCAAGCACTGTAATGTCTCTAAAAAGCATTCCATTTATAGAATGGGAAGAAATGATACTTATATTTCCTTCTCTGTATAAATACGCACAACAGTATCTTATCAATGAAGCAACGTCAGTATTGAGTGAATGTTTGTTTTCTATTGCGGGTGAAACAATGACAAACAAAAGAAACAAGCTGTCCCCAAAATATTTGGAACAAATACTTTTTTGGGAAACCTTCCAAAAGCGGAATTTTGTTGTTTAAAAGTGTAAAAACTATATTAAATAAATATTTAAAGATAAGACAAAACTTTCAAAGTTTGCTTAAATGTGAGATTTATTATAGTTTTAATAAATAAATAAAAATGTTTACTGAGTGTTTTTTGATTTTATTACACTAGGCAAATAAAATAAATAACTTAGCAACATGTCACATATATTTTTATATTTCGACATTAATTTAAAAAAACTATCGATATGAGTAAGTATCGATACTTTTGCAGTACTCATATGAGTAAGTATCGTAAGACAATTTGAGTACTACTCATTTAAGTAGGTATCGATACTTTGATGGTATCGGAACATCACTAGTGTGGGCACTTCCTTGAGGCCGTGCCCGCACCCCAGTGCGGCCAAATCCCCACCGAAAAACAATTCTTATTTCCTCGAAGGGAGGGTGAGAATCTCAGCGTGTGTGTCCTGCGGTCACTCGGCCTTCGAGGATTTCTTGCGAGTGCCTGCATGTGTTGCGATTTTGTTTCTCTGTTTTGTTTCTAATGTTCCGTTTCGTGATGTTCCGTGTTTATAAATATGTATGATAGTGAGCCATGTCTATAGGAATTGAAGTACCAGGAATACAACGACACAAACAAACGAGAAGCTACCTACGCCAAGCTGGCATAAATATTGAAGGAGAATGAACCAAATGCAAAAAAATAAAAAGAATCAATATTAAAAAAAAAAAAACAGCAACATTAAACCATCAGGAAATGAATCTTTGCGAAGTGATGTGCTGAAGAACATTAAAAAAAATCGGAATGGGCTGTTTAGGAATGTCTTACAGTGAGCAACGGTTACCTACTTCTGGCCTGTACTATTCTGCAGGCAGCAGTTCTGGATATTTTTTTATCCAGGAACCTCATCGAATAGTCTCAGCCCACAACCTTTTCAAGCAACACCCGCAGTATCATTATAAACCACCAGCAGATTTTGATAAATTACCTCAAAACAACGACACAGCAGCAATTGTTCTATCAAATTATAATGCAAATGATGTTATGTGATTTGATTTGAGTTTACATCACATGATCAACTATATTAATTACAACATGATTTTAAACTAATATTATTTTAATTTAGTTTTTATGTCATTTAAACTTATTTTATGTTGTTGATGTATTTACGAATGGGAATAAATCAATTACAGTAAAAGTCCGGTTATCCGAGTTCCGATTATCCGAGCCACCTGGTTAACCGAGGCAAATTTTTGAAATATGATAGGAAGCTTTTATGAAGATATAGAACTACAGGAAAAGGCTGCTTCAAGTTTTACCAGGCAACTTAGAGAGAGGTAGCACTGTGACATATTCAATAAAGAAAATAGTAACAGCAGCCAATGCGTGAACATCATCGGATGCTGCCATCGTGAAGCCAACTCTGAGACTGAGAAACCCTTGAGGATTTTAACCCCCCGTGTGTGTGCAGCGCCACTTCGATGAAATCCCTGCGGTCCGGCCCGCGGACTGTTTCCCTGTGGCCCGGCCTCCACGTGTGTGGCTACCTTTAAGCGACATGACTAGGGATTGCAATCCAGCAAAGCGGGATCCCGCAATCCCATGGGATCCCGCATCATTAGACAGTCTGGCGGATCCCGCACAAAATTAAGCGGATCCGCAATCCGCAAAATCCGGCGGAAACGTATGTCAGTGCGTGATTCGCTGTCCCACTCGATCTCTATCGGATGTTTTGGACTGTTTGCCTGTACCAGAGCAGTTGGCATTTGACTCGTGTGAATAAACGTTTGTTTTTTTCAACCTTCATCATTCGTAAGTAAATAGATACACTTTTACGTATTCATTTTCGAGTACACATTTCTGTAGATTGAGTTATGTGGTGCATTTAGTACGATTTTCGAACTATATAATTATTTTTTACGTGTCGCAAACGTTATCTTAACTACACAGTTACAGCTTTTTATTCACGGTTTCATTATTCCCATTTTCTGTATTTGCAGATAAAGTTATTGTGACAATTTCCTTATTTGCTGCTGAAAACTTGATTATTCGTTGATACGAAACTAATGTTATCGTAATTTTAACGATCACATACCTATTTATTTAGCAGCTATCAAAAGGCAATTGTATATCCTTTGACTTATTGCTGTTTTGGCCGCTGCCTCAATGCCTTTCTTTGACGAAAGCCGCCTGTTTACATGTGCCGCTCAGGCTATATATATATTAATACCTCTTCTCCTTGTTATTATTTCGACTAAAGGCAAAAAAAGTTGTAATGAAGTTTTCACGGGTGTATCGACGAATTGTGTTGTAGGAACACCATACTTCGACGGCTGCCTCCGCCGTCTCCCTCACGTGTGAAATCTCGTATTTTTACAATGAAATCCGGAGATACAACCTATGAAAACTTCACTGCAATCATTCGCCGAAAAAGTCTCCATTCTTACTAAAAATAATAATATACATTCTTAAAACGTCGTTACGCCACGTATGTAAAATTTAAATACCGTACTTGACAGTTTAAGGGTTGGTGAGTAGTTTCCTTTAATAACATTGAATCAACTATAAGATCAATCAAGGAATCAGGAGATATAATAATGAATCCCACAAAAACAATTTTTGAAAAAAAAAAGCCAAGTCTCATGCTTGTGCAGTGACAAAAAGTTATGAGATCTTGTTCTGACCCAAGTCTACACTTTACAGAATATATTCACTTCATTTTGTGAAATGGAATGCTTTCTCTTAGTGTTATGGAACGTTTATTTAGAATTAAAAAAAAAAAAAACTCTAGTAACTTGGCCACTAAGCAAACCATGTTTTTAAATTCATGTGATGTATTGTAAGGCACATAATATGACCTAACACTGAATATTTTCCATTTTTTATTATTTATTTAAAAATTGGTTTAGATTAAAAAACAAAAATGTAAAACCTCAAAATGTACTTAAGACATGCTAAAAAGTTTTAATATCATTTTGCCAATTAAAATATTGTTAACTATTAATTTTTATCATTTAACATTAAAATTGATTTATTAATTTAACTATTATTTAATTTATTAACGTTTTAAGTAACTATGTTTTAAATATAAGTGTTAAAAAACTGTTTGCACCAATCCCGCACGGATCCCGCGGGATTGGCGCAAATCCCGCGCGGATCCCGCGGGATTGAAAACACTGCGGGATTGCAATCCTTAGACGTGACCTACCGATGCTTGCCCAAGGAGGCGGCGACCGCGTGTTCGCGCAACAGTACTTTGCAGAACAACTGTGGCCCTTTTTCCGTATCCTATCTATTCATGGTCGATGAAATAAAGGACAGACCGCTGGAATTACTCTCCGACCATAGAGATTTAAGATTCCCATTGTGTTCCATTATTTCCCGAAATCACTCCAAGCGAATGTCTGGTTGTTTTCTTTAAAAATGACATTGCAAAATTCCTTCCCCTCGTCTTACCCCAGTCCTTTCTCGGCTCTCAACTTCAAGGACCCGTAAAGCCAAACCTAAAAAGAAAGTTCTTTTTATCATTTTTCCCAAATAAAAGCTAATTAACCAGAAGATGAAAAAAAGGAACTATCGGAGCCAATCTTCCCCTCACGTATTTTCCTTCTTACTTGCTTAAAACGATTGGTGCAGAGCTAGTAAGCCTATTTGTCCATTTATGAATGGCGGTTACACTTTGCTGTCGAATGGCTGCAACAGATTGTCAGAAGAGTCCAAGTACATGTTTTGAGAGTAGAAAAAGAATCTTTTTACTTTCGACAGGACTGGCTTTTTGCTGGCAACGGTACTGCAGCGTCCCGGAAATCTACCAGTGACTGCGAAATGAGGCAGAGCATCAACCTGAATGAAGATGAGGTATAAGCTTTTGACCTATCGTGACCATAGCGGTCCTGATTGAAAGAAATGGATCTGCCACTTAGTTTTAAACAGCACTTTAGGCGATTTTATTTCTGTTTATATGTAGACCCGCATTCTGTTGACGTGGATGGACTCAAGTGTGGCGATTCAAAAATCCACACATTTGACACAACTTTTTTTTTTTTTTTTTTTTTTTTTTTTGTAACTGCTTTACGTCTCTTTTTAACATCGAGGTCTTTAGAGACGGGAAAGGATGGGGGGCAAGAATGGGGGCAAGGAATGGGAAGGAATTCGGCCATGGCCTTTTGAAGGAAGCATCCCGGCATTTGCCTGGAGTGATTTGGGGAAACCATGGAAAACCCAAATCTGGATGCCGGACGGGGATTCGAACCGCCGTCCTCCCGAATGCGAGGCGAGAACGCTAACCGCTAATTGACACAACTTGTTTGGTTCAGCGCCAAAGCCTGTGATATTCTGAGTCTTCTGATTTTGGAAACCTAATACGATTATCAGCCATCCTTTTCTCAGTAGGAGTATGGGGATTTCGAGATTTCTGTTTTTTGATGTCAAGTTTATTTTTCACATAAGCAAAAGTGTCGTTTGTCTCTTTTGCAATGTTAGATCGAAATACTTCCTTTTTTATGCAAAACCCCACAAACCTCCAACGTTTTCCGATAAAAACCAACTTCTGGCTATACATTTATATTTATGCATCTGTAGAGTTACTTCGAAATTTGTAACATTCTGCCTAACGTGGTATATTACCAGGTTTTGCCCTCACATCCTCGAGAAAAATTAGTACTCCATAGAAGACAAACTACTATATTCATTGAAGCCCCCGACACTGGAAGGAAACAAAAAATGCTGTGTAGGATTTAGTCTAATTAACCGTATTGTTACGCGGTTACCTCTTGAAAGGCCAATTTCTTACTGAAATAGTCCAGATACAGCGCTTGCCGATCATTGGCTTTGCACATTTGACAGTATTTAATATACAATATTTACAAATTGTAAAAATAAATGGGGATGAATTTAACACTCCAATTATAAAAGAAAATTTTAAATTTTTATATATATACAAAGGGGTAATTAGATGACTAGGGGAATTGCCATTGCTCCATCGCAATTAAAATTATTAATAATAATAATACTGTATAATACACTTACCGAAATACATTCCTTCAAGAAATCTTTCCTGCAATTTCGGATAATTATATATATATATATACTGTATATACTAGCTTGAGTACCCGGCTTCACTCAGGGAGTTGATATGAGATTGTGTGGTAGTTGAAATAAAAGGATAAACTTTTCCGGGGTATATATAAACAAATTTTTCAATTTTTCTTCTCGAGAGCTATGTATAGTTGACCACGAGAGAAGCAGGAGTCTTTGAGGTTGATGCCGCAATGTTTTAAGGTTTGTCCTTTTGTCGACTCGAATTATAACTTTATAGTCATCAGAAATCATTCGGTCTAGCGCTGTTTTGAATATGTAAATCGGTTGATTGTATTGGAAAAAACACAATCGATTTCATCTCCGTTAGTGTTGATCGAAGTGACACTGAAAAAAGTAATTTGGAAACAGGTGTTTTACGCTTTTATATTTTGATTCGATTCTGGATTTTACCCGGTCCTGTAATGTAGAAATTCCTGCGGAGATACTTCCAGCGGTGTTAATAGAATTTTTCCATTCAGACAACAGAATCTTGGTGTTTCTCTACTGAATTTTTCGCTTTGCAAAATTGGCATATGTTATCCATTTTTCTGATTACGACTTATTTGTGTTCGTTATATTCTTTTGTCGGGTCGTAGTGGAATGCTTCATTTGTTAGGTTGTACTGTTTGCTTGTCCTCGCCTACGCTTCTCGCAGGGTGATATTTTCGTGTGTGGCTTGCGTCTGAAGTCTTTTAATATAAGATTGTGTCGCAATTCTTGATTCTTTAATTCGTTCATTTCGTTGTTCTGCGGGTTCTCTGCTTCTCACGGTGCTCATTCTCGTTCGTAGGGAACGTAAACGTACCTCTCGCTCTTCAACTGTTTCGTTTTTTCGCTGTTCTTTTTGTTTTCGCCGGTTTATTTCAAATTGACAAGATCTCCTCCTCTTTTAAGTTTGGGCATTGTATAAAATATAAATCAAATCAACTTTTTATTCACAAATACACTGACTACACTTTACACACTTTATATTCACTATATCACTTTGACTAGTCACACTTCACTGTTCAGCTGTATCTTGAACAGAACGCCCTTCAGGTAAAAACGGGAATCTTCTTCACTGTTTGTTATTATTCACTCGCTGCACTACTTTGGAATTTTCACTTCTTTTTCAGTTCTTCCCTTCGTCACTGATAAGAAAGTGACGTGCGAGCCTTTTTTTTGGGGGGGGGGGGAGCACCCAAAACCCGCTCCTCCAAGCATGGCGGCCTTCCTGTTATCTACTGCTCGCCTCTCCACATGCATTAAGTTAGTAATACAATAGGTGGTCACAGGAACAGGATTGTGATGTATTCCATGCGTCCAGGCGTCCGCCCGTTTACATGGCTCCATCGGATAAGATAGACAGAAACTTTTGAGAGAAGAGACAGGTCCGAGGGAAAAAAGTGCCAATGTTTTACCCCTGGGAAAATAACCTCTGCGATAGTTAGGTGAGGGAGTAAGAGCGGCTAGCTAAGATACTGCCAATACCGCGACAGATTCTATGCTACAAGGTTTGGTTGAATGAGGGATTTGTTAGTTTTGTTTAGGATATGGTATCATACAGCAACTTACAGCTGGTCCACACACCACCACTGCCGCTGAGGTTGTCAGCTGGTGCCGCTCGCCGTCGCTGTCGTTGAGATGGACGTGGAACATGCCGAATCGTTATATTTAGTAACAGCTGTGTGCAATAGGTGCTGTACGTGTTGGTGAGACGTGACTCGCACCACTAGGGTGCCAGAGAGCAACCGCCCCAACGCGCAGAGCCTTTCCTCATCCCGGGAGTACGCGGTAAGGGTTTCGCAGGCGGCGACAGCCACAGTGCTGCTAGATGACCACTCCCGATTTGCCCGGGCTTTAGGACCACGACGGACACCACCACCATGACCACCCCCGCCAGCACGTGTCATCGTCGCTGGGTAAGACAACCCCACCATGCTCATTCCAGGCAATATTGGAGCAGGATGCGGAACATTCCGGAATGTTGTGGAATGCTCTCTAATAATCCCGAATGTTCTGGACTGTTCTAGAAATTTCTAGAGGGCGAAACTTCCGGCCCTTATATCTTCAACAGCATGCTCCTCAGGTAAAAATAGAAACCTTCGTCATGGATAAGTTTTTTTTTATCTGCTTAACGTCTCTCTAACAGCGAGGTCTTTAGAGACGGGAAAGGATGGGGGGCAAGGAATGGGAAAGAATTCGGCCATGGCCTTTTGAAGGAAGCATCCCGGCATTTGCCTGGAGTGATTTGGGAAACCATGGAAAACCCAAATCTGGATTCCCGGACGGGTATTCGAACCGGCGTCCTCCCGAATGCGAGGCCAGAACGCTAACCGTTACACCGCCACGCTCGGTCATGGATAAGGGATAGAGAGCTACCACACCATATAATTCCCTTTATCGTACCGGAACTCATTTTTTAGGTTTAGCGGCACGCACATTGTAACTTACTTTTATAATATATATTGATTATTATTTTCTGTAGATGATCTACCGACGTATGGTACTTATAGAAAATTGAAAAAAAAAAACATCTGATGTTCAAATCAACCCAGAAAACCATGGAACTCTTAAAATCCGTAGATGAATAAAAAAAAAAAAAAAATACGTAGTGCATGTTCTTTACTGTATGTGCTACCACAAGGAACATGTCCCACTGAGTCCTATAGTTGGCGCGATTATTTTATCTTTTGACCACCAGGCAAAATATCTAAACCATTCATAGGGTGGACTGAATCTTAGGTCAAGGGCTCAGCGCATTTTGTCAAAGCTTTCGGAGCGCATTGAGGTTTCGAAGGCTGACATTATGGTAAGTTTTGATGTAACATCCCTTTTCATAATAATGCGCCTGGTTGAAGTATATAACATTATCCGCAAAGAAATTTATGAACATTGGGTACTGCCTCATTTCAACACATTTCCAGTAGCCAGGTGTATTCTATTAACAATTGGCGATGGGTAATCCCTTTTTACCAATCTTTACTTGGAAATTTTTTTAACGAACGGCAATGGTTTCTGCGACTAAGAAACCAATAGTTTGGTTCAGATACTTTGAAGACGCATTTGAGGTGTGACCTCATGGAGAAGAGGAATTGATCAAGTTCCTGGACCACATTAACAGCATACACAACAACGTCAAATTTACAATGGAAACAAATGGAGAGGGAAACTATCTTTTCTGTATGTGTTGGTACAGAGGAATCGTAACGGCCACCTAGCACAGTCTGTTTATCGAAAGCCAACACGGATGGAGAAATATATTGCGGTATCGGACGAGAGAAGTCTTGAAATGGAAAAACAACAGTGTTTCAGAATCGGCCTTTAGTACTTGGATGGTTTAAGGCTTCATGGCGTAAAACTGAGACTTCAGAAAACTCCACGGAAACAAATTCCATGGGTGTTAAATCGCAAGGGCGTGGCTGGTCAATTCTGGTTACCAATGACAGGACCGGGAAAAAGACTCTCGCAAGACCGTCGATGTTGCCCGGGCCGTATGGAAAGTGGCACTATCCTGCTGAAACCACTTGTCTTCAAGAACAATATCCTCCAATTGATACACAAATAACTAGGTTATCACGTTACAATAATAGTAGGTATCTATCGGGCTTACTGTCCCCCAATTGGAGCGCCCGCCCCGCCCCCTGAAGTAGTCGGGCTTACTGCCCTCCGATTAGGCGCCGCCGCCAGCCCACATCCTGGGGCCTCTGCCCGGCAGTTACCGTCCACCGCCCTGTCATTACCCACCCCACTTGCCCAGGCAATTTCCGTCATTATCTCGTTTGCGGACTGGAGGTCGCTGGGTGCAGGCCTCTAACATCAGCATAAAAGAAGCGTCGCAACAGGAACTAAGCCAGTTGTATCTGAACTTACACAAAATTGCTCAGTTACATGACCATTTTTTATGTCTTAAAATAGTAATTATTCACAAATTCACGGTAATTATTGAAATAATTAGCATATTTCGTATAGTGTGGTGAACGGTTCAAAACCCCGTCGGTTTTAATAAAGCGCGGTAGGAATTCTGCAAGTTGAAGAAGGGAGAGGGTGAAACTTTGTTCAGGCCTACTCTTCCGAAAGATACCGAACAGGCTTAACGTCCCCATCTACAAAGCTCGGGTAGACGCAAAAGCCATGGGGCGGGGAGTTAAGAGGAATCCAAAATGGAGTTACGTGGTTTATGGATGCACCCTTAGCATAACAAATCTTCAGCTTCCCCTCAACGCTCTTGCCACACATTCGGGAGAACGTGAGTTCGAATTCCCGTCCAGATTTCGGTTTTCCATTGTTTCCCGAAATTACTCCAGGAGAATGCCAGGATGAGTCCTTCAAAAGGCCATGGTCGAATTCATTCCTCTTCCCTGCGCTTCGTCCATTCCTGTGGTTAATGGCCTATATGTCAACTAGGCTTAAAAAAAATGCTTTCCCCACTATATCAAATGAATCTTTACTCTTCCTGCTCAACACTTCTGGAAATATGTCTGGATCTGAGAGCTTTCCTCGAACTTCAATCTTTTCATCGACAGTGATGTATTCTTCAAATGTTACGAACATTCCCTCATCCCCCCCGCTTATGATCTTATTGAAACATCCTTTATAAGTGCTGTTACAGAATACATCTTGTAAGAACAATACGATGTGTTATGGGCAGAAACGAAGGAATTAGCTATTTGCCGTAGATAGTCCATAAAGCGGACGAAATATTTACAAATCCATCGAACATAAACAGTGACTGAGGCTACGGACTCAGTGAAACATGGAAATATCTTCTTTATAACTGAAAATCAAAACAAAAAAGAACTCTCAGAATGTAATATCTCTCGCCTATTGCTGGTTTGTTTGTTTTCGTTGTCAAGCAAAAATATTCAGTCACGAATAAGTCAAGATTTGCTCTAGAAGATACCCGAAGGCTTCGGACGAAACGTTGGCACAATTAAACATCATTAAAACGCGTCTCAACGTGCAAATAAAGGAATAGGATATAGGCTAAACACTGTTTAGAGATTTTCATACGAGTAAGTTTTAGATCTGCAGTTCAAGTTGAAAAGCTTTCAAATGTAATTTTTCGTGCAAAATATTTATATTGACATGCTGATCGATGCAGCAATTTTTTGCGATTCAGTCCACCACCCATCTAGTGTTCAGTGGGTTCTACTATCGTAGTTTATGAACAACAATATTAAATAATGACGAGGCTGTGTTTAAACTCAGAATTCCATTTTTATATACTGAGGAAAGAACCCATTAACTTTCATGGACTTAAATTTCAACAGGTGATAAACTTCAATACAATACAATACAATACATTCATTTTCCATTGATCCCAATATAAGAGACTGGCTCTGTGGGATGTGGAAAGTTGTCAATTTACAGATAAACAGTTGCATAACAAAATAATAAGTACACCACTAGATGTACAGTCATAGTATACATGGTACATTAAACACTTCCATTACAAAATAATACATACACCAGAAGATGTAAAGTCATAGGATATATGGTACATTAAAAAAAAAATTTTAACAAAATAATACATACACCACAAGATGTACAGTCGTAATATATATGGTACTATAAACAATTACATAACAAACTAAATACATACACCAGGAGATGTACAGTCATAGCATACATGGTAAATTAATTATTTGAACTATATTTACACAAGATACTGGCAGTTATTTTTAAGAGACCTTAGAAATAAATTCTTCGACAGAGTAGAAGGAGTTGTCAATTAAAAATTCTTTCAATTTTTTCCTGAATTTATTCTTATCATCTACTAGACATTTAATATGTGTTGGGAGCATATTGAAGATATGTATCCCTGAATATCAGACCCCTTTTTGAACAAATGACAATGACTTGTAAGTCTTGTGAAGATCATTTTTACTTCTAGTGCCGTAATTGTGTATTTTACTATTTGTTTCAAACAAAGTAAAATTTGTGACTACAAAGGACATTAATGTGTATATATATTCAGATGCTAATGTTAAAATCCCTAACTTCTTGAACAGCTCTCTACATGAAGTTCTATTGCTAACCCCACACATTATTCTTATTACACGCTTTTGGGCTCTGAACACTTTATCTCTATGGGTAGAATTGCCCCAGAATATTATTCCATATGACAATAAGGAGTGAAAATAAGCAAAATAAACTAGCTGCCTCATACGGAGATCACCTAAAGCTGAAATTGTACGAATTGCAAACGTGGCTGCTCCCAATCGCTTTAGTAAGTCAGAAACATGTACTTTCCAATTTAAATTATGATCAATACACAAACCTAGAAATTTCACACTATCTACCTCTTGAATGGACTGGCCTGCAAATTTTATGTCTATGTCAGGTGTTACTCTGTGTGATGTACTGAATTGCATATACTGAGTTTTATCAAAGTTTAAAGACAAGCCATTAGCTGTAAACCATTTATTAATCAGTTCAAAGACATAATTTGAAATATATTCTGTAGATAAATCTGGAGTGTTTTTAATTCCTATGTTTGTGTCATCTGCAAATTGGACAAATTTTGAGTTTTTAGATGAAACACAGGATAGATCATTTATATATATTAAAAACAGTAGTGGCCCCAATATAGAACCCTGAGGTACTCCACATCTGATTAATTTCCACTCAGAAAACAGTGGACCACTTAAGGCAGCCTTAAAATTCTCCATTGACACTTTCTGTTTTCTATTTAGAAGGTAAGAACTAAGCCATTTATTAACAATGCCATCTATACCATAATACTTAAATTTCTGTATCAGAATTTTATGATCTACACAGTCAAATGCTTTAGATAAGTCACAAAAAATTCCCACGGGAATTAATTTATCATTTATTCCTTCTAAAATATTGTCAGTGAATGCAAATATAGCTTGTTCTGTTGAATGACCCTTTTGAAAACCAAATTGTGATTTAGTTAGAATATTTTTTTTTTTTTTAGATGTTCATAAACTCTATTGTACATTTCTTTCTCAAAAACTTTGGAGAAGGCTGTTAGTAATGAAATTGGTCGGTAATTCGATACGGCTGCCTTATCTCCCTTTTTATAGAGTGGTTTAACTACAGCATACTTAAGCCTTTCTGGAAAAGTCCCCTCAAGTAGAGATATATTTAATAGATAACTTAGTATATTACTTAATTCTGTGGAGCACAATTTAATTAATCTGCTGGAAATCCCATCATAACCACTTGAGTATTTGCTCTTAAGGGATTTGATAATTTTTCTTATTTCTTCTGGAGTAGCTAATTTTAAAGACATAGAGTTAAATTTTTCTTGGAAGCCTTTTTTGACAAAATCCATACTGTGTGTCACTGAGCTATTAGCAGACAACTTATCAGCAACAGATAAAAAATGTTTATTAAAATTATCAGCAATTGAGAAATTAGATTCTACTGAATTTTCATTGACAAAAATACCATTACTTGTTTGATTACTCTTTGCTGTTTCCTTTTTTACAATGTCCCATATTGTTTTAATTTTATTTTCAGAATCATGAATTTTATGTTTGTAGTACATACTTTTAGATTCTTTAATAACCTTTTTCAGTATTTTGCAGTACTGTTTGTAATGTGTTTTAACATTAGCATTTTCACTGTTCCTAGAGGCAATATACAACTTCCTTTTATTAATGCATGATGTTCTAATGCCAATAGTTATCCAAGGCTTTTGTTCTTTTTGAGAAGCATGACACTTTTTCAAGGGGAAGCAACTTTCAAAGAAATTTAATACAATGTCACTAAAAATGTTGTATTTTTCATCCATACCTTGAGCACTGTATACCTGTTCCCAATTTGTGGCATTCAGGCACTTTCTAAAACAAGTAACTGACTCATCATTTATTACACGCTGAAGTTTAAAGACATTACTCTTAGTGCTAGTTCCTATTGAAGTGTTGATGGTTAATAACTGGGCATCGTGATCCGAAAGTCCATTGATGGATGGCTTGATGGTATAACTGAATTTTGAGGTATCTAGGAAAACATTGTCTATAGCTGAGTGAGTATTATTCATTATTCTAGTTGGAAAATTAACTACCTGAGTTAAATTGAATGAACTGACTAATGATTCTAACATGACTTTACAGGGTAAGTTATTTAGAAAATCTACATTAAAATCACCACATACTACTATGTTGACTTCTTTTCTGCTTAAAAATGTTAATAAGAGTTCAAACTGGTTCATAAAAACAGAAAAGTTTCCCGATGGTGCTCTATATACTGTTACTATTATGAAAATTTCATTATTGAATCTTAGCTGTGTAGCACAGGCTTCAAAATGTTGGTCAACACAATATTTGCTAATACTTATATCCTCAAAACTATAACCATTTCTAACATAAGTGACAACTCCTCCTTTCTCCAAGTTCGTTCTACAATAATGAGAAGCTAAATTAAAATCAGTTACATATGACATACCTATTCCTGTAGTTATATGGTGTTCAGACAAGCATAAAACATCAATTCTACTGATATCATTTAATTCATTTATGTGGACTAGCAATTCATCCACTTTATTTGTTAACCCTCTGATATTCTGATGTAGTAAATTAATCCCTACACAATTTTTAGTTTCGGTATCTGAAAACTCATTATTGTTTAAACTAATTTCTCTTAAAAATCTCTGCCTAATATATGATCCTAATCTAAAAAAGGAGCTGCCCTAACACCATTAACAACAGATAGCTTTTCATGTGAATTTGTGGCCCCAATTAATTGTTTTGCTATGAGATCTGAAAGAACCCCCTTCCCTCTACTATTGAGGTGTAGGCCATGCCTAGTATAATCCCACCTATCAATAGCATCTACAGGTACCAAGCCCATGCCAGAGCCAATATCAGACATAAGATACCGTTCCAGTTCCAGATTCACTCGCCTCACAGCAGAGTTCATGTGTGGCCGATCATAGGGTCTCAAGACCGACATCACACTGACCCGAGTGTGGCACGTTGCTTCTGCTATTTTCTCCAGGTCATCTCTGATGCTATACCTATCATTCCTGCAGAAAACTATTTCCCGCTCCTCCCACTATCACTACATGATCCTCATCTGTGAAATCCTTACACAAAGAACCTATATCTTCTACTACCTGACCAAGACTAGCACTAGGTTTGAAGAAACTCATGACCTGGAAACCTGATCCTAATTTTTCCTGCACCAATGGCCCAACACCTCGTCCATGGCTACTACCTAGCAGCAAGACTTTCTTTTTCCCTAATCCCTGCCTACCAGACTTAACTACACAGTTTTTCCTACAAGTCTGCTGCTTTTTACCTACACCTACAACTACAGAAGGCTCATCCCTGTCTAACTCTGGCAACAGGGCAAACCTATTTTGCACCCCAACAACAAAAGAATCAGAAGCCCTTCTTGTTCTAATTGCCCTTTTCCCTGTCACCAGTTCCCAACCATCTCTGTTTCCCTCCCTGCGCAGCCTATCCAACTCCTTTCTAGCCTCTATCAGTTCAGCCTGAAGGGCACTAATCCTTTCCTCCTGCTCCAATATATTCCTACTTTTGAAACAATCTTTACAAAACCATGGGAGAGCCTCCTCAATTTCCCCACCTTCGACGCCACTGCAAATCGCACCCCAATGAAACCATTTCTCACACCCTTCGCAAAAAATTCCAACCCTCAAAAATCTACGGCAATGTCCACACTTTTCACTCATGATTACAAGAAACTAACAACAACAAAGTACACAATACGAGAAACAAAATTTGTTGAACTTAACCTTACAAAAAAATCTGCTAAATTAATTCACAAGTAAGCTTTATCTAAATATATTTTCGCTCTATGACAAAAATCTGAGCTTAAGCCGAGCGTTCAAAATGTAAACAAACACAGAAAGTAAACACGGAACAGACCAAAGCACTAAATCACAAATAATTTTTTTTTGCACGAATAAAAACACTCACTAACGCTCACAGTAGTAAAATGTATTACAATTTAGAGTTTCGAATTACTATTACAATCAAAAATAACTATTAACTATATTTATTTATAATTTAAATACACACGTTCGTGCGGTGCGTGTTTCCGCGGTATTCCAAAGATATCTGCTTCATAATCTGCTTCAATCAACAGAATTAAGTAAGTTGTTTGATAGAATGACTTACAGATTTACGTGTGTGATTACGACAGATATACCAACGCAAAAAGTAGCTTGCGTCATTACTTATGGTCGAGGCCGATAATTATAAGATCAGTTATATGCGCATAGCTTTTTATAAGTAACACCAGTGTCTCTTTGTCTGTCTTACTTTGTATTTTATAATAACGGGACAGTTTCATAAAAGAATGGCAGTAGGGAATACTTAAAACAACCTAACAAACTATTAATAAGAGCAAAGAGAGAAGCAAAGGATAGGTTTATGAAGAATATTATTGGTGCAGGAGGACCAATGAACGATGCGTCTAGAAACGTCTATGGCTATATTAGAAAACTGAGGGGAACTATTATTGTAGATAAGAATGTAGTTGTAGTCTCAGAGGATGTTAAACTTGCAGAGATATTGAGTGACTGATTTAGTGATACGGGGACAATCATCCTGTGATGGGAGGGAATGAATCAGAGGAGAGTCTCCCTGAAAGTATAAATGAGGAAATCACAAAATTAGAAATAAATTCTCAGGAAATTATGAAGGAACTCAGAAAGCTAAAGAAACGTAAAGGAGCTGGTGTATATAATATTACTACAGATTTATTAAAGATTGTGGGATACAATATTGTGCCTTACCTCGAATATTTAAAATGAGTTTTGATTCCTGCTGTTTATCACAGGATTGGAAAAGAGTGATAATAGTACGGGTTCATAAAGGAGGGGTTACAAATAGGGTTGAAAATCACAGGCCAATTAGTTTGACATCAGTGATATGCAACTATATCAGAAATGTCTATGCGGAAAGAAACTGGTTTTCAGATCGACAACATGGCTTTAGGCAAGGATATTCATGTGAATCCTAGATCGTGGGCTATATGCAAGGTATTTCAGATGATTTGGATAAGGGGAGCCAAGTTGATAGTGTGGCACTAGATCTTTCTAAGACGTTTGACAGAGTGAGCCATAAAATGGTTTTAAATAAACTGAAATCTATTGACTTGGATTAAAATGTTACTTGCTGGGTAAAGGAATTCTTAAAAGCCAGAAAGCAAATACATTATCAAAAGAGGTGGAAGTAAATATGGGAGTGCTACAGAATAGTGTATTGGGACCATTGTTGTTCATAATTCTAATGAATGACTGTGTTGATGGATTACGGTCATAGTCTAGGTATTTTGCAGATGATATAATGGTATACAATAGGATCAAAACAGGTGAAGACTGTGATCAGCTGCAGGGTGACCTGGATAGAATATCTAAATGTGTAGGTCAGCATGGAATGAAAATAAATGCCAAGAAAAGTCAGCTAATTAGGTACACAGATAAAAAACAAAACGTTAATTACGATTATGGGGTGGGGTCAGAATTGCTTGTTGAAAGCTTGAAGTGTAAATATCTTGGCATAACATTTGATAACTAACTCAATTGGGCAGAGCATATTGGGCAGGTGGTGGGTAAAGGTTACAAAATCCTTCATTTACTGGAGAGGGTGAAGAGAGGATGTACCAGAGAAGTTAGGGAGTTGGGTTATAAAACTTTTTTTTTTTTTTTAATCTGCTTAGCGTCTCTCTAACAGCGAGGTCTTTAGAGACGGGGAAGGATGGGGGGGGGGCAAGGAATGGGAAGGAATTCGGCCATGGCCTTTTGAAGGAAGCATCCCGGCATTTGCCTGGAGTGATATAAAACTTTGGCCAGACCATTGGTTGAATATAGTGGTGTAGTTTGGGGCCCACATTTTGGTTATCAAATACAGGAATTGGAAGGTGTGCAAAGAAGAGCAGCTAGATTTGTTTGTGGAAATTATCGCAGGACCCAGACAGTAACTAATATGATAAGGGAGCTGGGTTGGGACTCATTGGAGGTAAGGAGGAATGTGAAGATAGTGCTGGGAATGTACAGGGCATATATAGATGATGGAGCTTGGGGGGATATTGGTGGAAGTGGAAGGGGAAAGACGACCATGACCACAAGCTTGCGCTCGATTTCATGCATAAGGGAGTGGGAAAATTTTCTTTTGTTGGTAAAGGTGTCAGTTATTGAAACAAATTATCAAGTGTAGTGATGAATAATTTTCCAAAAACGCTTAAGGAATTTAGAATTAAAATTTGCTAATCATAATAGTAAAGGGTGGAGGAATTTAACATTCCAATTATAAAAGGAAATTAAAAAAAATATATGTATATAAAAAAGAGATAAATGGATGACTGGGGGAGTTGCCACCGGAGTGTTGGCTCCATCGCGATTGATTTATAGTAGAAAGTTCTCTGAAGCTTGGTTGGATTAGAAAACCTTCACCTTTAATAAGGGTTTACGTACTGCGACAGTCCACTGGTTTGAACACGGGTATTGTGAAAGAGAAAATTTGAATTAAGAGAAGAGGACATTTAGGGTAAAGAAGAAAGAAAAATAAGTAACCGCTAAAAAAGAAAGCTGTTCTACTAAGTACCCTCGCATAGTCACGTCTGAGATACTGTTGCTAACTCTTATTGAAAATCAAATTTGTGGTATTAGCATCATCTCAGAGACTTGTTGAAAAAATTAATAACATTAAACAAATGATTCGATTCTGCAAAAGATATTAGTGATTTTCCTGTAATGTTGCGTAGAGTCCTTTGCAAGAATTTGAATGACCTGATCAAAGTCTCACCTAGTACCATTTTTCCTCTAATGATTAGCAATAAATCATGCTGACAACATGCTTGTAGTTTCTAAGCTTACCTTGAGAAAACTTTTATCGTAGTGCCTCATGCTTTTTTATCGTTGCAATAATGTTGACAGCAACTTCCTAGCTGATTTCACTTAAAAAACGATTAGAAAACTTATTCATAGTATTCCTACTGACAGCAGGTATCCGCTCATAACAACCAAGAGAAAAAAGATGGAACGGATGAATTATGGAGAAAGACAATTTTTTCTTTTTACAATTTTACTTGCATGTTTCATTGCTTTGCAAGTCATTTCTTGCCTTCTTATTTTTATAAAATATCTTTTCCAACTATACGGGTGGAAACCTCTTGTGAGGATTCTTTCAGCATTACGTTGTCTCTTGCAGTTATTATAGTTTAGTGACTTCTAAATGATTCCATTGTGTTTCTACGTCCTATTCCGACTTTACAGTTTACAAATAATGTATCGCTTTTCTTTGAAATAGGTCTCTGTTGGAAGTATCTTGAAGGAATGTACTTTGTTTCATCTTTTGTTTTAACAACTGCTTGGCTGTAGTCCCAGATCAGAAGGTGTTCGCTGCTTTTCATTAACCACTATTAAATCAATTACGACTCTTGAACCTCTCGCTGGCCATATATATATATATGGCCAGCCAGAGGTTCTTAAGTATATATATATATATATATATATATATATATATATACTGATAATCGTTATCTTAAGAAGTTGTAAAAATTTAACCTCGTAAATTAAACTGGTTACTGTCTGTAAATTATTAATTAAACTAGCCTCAAAGCCCGTCAAAAATGACGATTTTAACGAAGTGTTCTGGCAATTAATTTCTTTACTGTTGCTTATCTACACAGAATTATTATAAAATAAATCTCAATGTAACTCATAGTGCCCTACGCTGTAGCAAAAGGTTTTCTTTGCAATCCCGGTCCAGGTTGCATTTCAACTTAACCACTTACTAAGCTAAACTTGCCACCAGAGAAACAGTACTTCAATCATACGCATGTTAACATGTACTGTTTCGCATTTTAGTGGTAATACTCGTAATACATCGCGATATAAACTTGATAAAAAATCTTTACAAGTTCTTACAACTTCCTTTTTTGTTATCCGATATTACATATTTTGAATGGCTAATTCAGTTACATACGGCTGAAATATGTCATCAGTGAAAGAAAAGGATTTTTTTTAAAAAAAAAATCTTAACAACTCACGTCATGCCAGGTAATATTAGATTTAATTGTAATCTTGGCGGTATAGATTGTGATATGTGTGGAACTTCGTTGTATTATTATTTAACTATTTAAGTAACAGGACATTCATGAAAACAATTTAAATTATTATTTTTTTAAAATAATTACTCATGTCCTCTGCTATATCGTCAAGTGCCGGTTATAATAATAATCTGATCAAAACTGCCGCTAACATTCTGATCGAAAATTAAAGGTTTTATTTTACATATCTATTGTAAAATATTTTATCGAATACTTTTACTTCGACTAATATTAAATAAATATAAGCAACTAATAATTATTATGTTAATTTAAACGGAATACGTACTTTTCTTTCTGTGTTATGGCAATTAATTTATTCGCGGATACTTAGATATATAGAACTGTTGTTAAATAACGTGTACAACCACTACATCTCTGGTCGTAAGGTGGACAAGAAAGGCGTAAAGCGTGACGTCATAGTGTGACTTCACCACCTGACAGAACATATTGACTAAATAAGCGTTTTATTAAGAATAAATAAAAATATTAATATTCAGCATATATCAGTATTAATTATTAGTGACTTGGATTCGAACCCGCATCCTCCCAAATGTGAAACCAGGACGTTATCACTCACCACCATGCTCGGTAACAGAAAAATGGGACTCTGACGTTGATATGCAAACGCCAGAACAAGACAGTGACTATTGTGTCGATGGCGGAAGACGAAAATATGCATTATGGCTAATAAAAGAAACAGGCAACAGTGAGGGCAACGGTGAGGCAATAGGAAGTTAAGTAACAAATTGATGAGGAAGTTTAAGCCATTTGCATTGTATCAAATAACTTTGACCAACAGTAGAGAAGATATACATTGAAAGAAACAATTCTATACACCCCAGTAATAATTAAAAGATATAAGCACCAAGAAGGACAATCTCGAACAATGAAGATACATCATGAATGGACTTACATTCGTGTCCATAAGTTAAAGGATCTTAGAGATGACGGTAATCTGTGAACTAAACTGTAGCTGTACAACACAAAAACACAAGAAAAACCTGGAAGCTCAGTACGAGACTACTTAGTGTGCCGTGTGGGAGGAGGTCTTGGGTACAGCGATTCTGACTGCTTGTTGTGTGCATTTGGAATTAGAATGGCACAGAGAATATGTCTGGGAGGGAGGATCAACAGCAGATTAAAGGCCGGCCAGAGTTGCGCCTGATGGGCCAGCAGTTGCTTGTCACCTGTATAGTCATTTTACGGCTGTGGAGAAGATTCCAGGGAGGAGGAAATATTCACCTACAGTACTGCAAGGTCGACCACGTGCTCCAACCCAGCGTCAAAATCGTTATCTTGCATCAAATACGAGAAGACGTCCTACTAGCACAGCATATGCACTAGCTAGAGACGTCGCAGCAGCCTGTGGGTCACACATATTCCGTCAAAAGTGTATCGTAGACTTCGGGAGGTTGGTCTGTTTGCTCGCCAGATGCATTCCCTCATACCACGGCATCGCGTGACTCTTCGAATGTAAGTGTCTTGCTCA
Organism: Vandiemenella viatica; assembly: GCA_031002005.1. Lineage (NCBI taxonomy): Eukaryota > Metazoa > Arthropoda > Insecta > Orthoptera > Morabidae > Vandiemenella > Vandiemenella viatica. The sequence continues at coordinate 380,195,261 of JARYHS010013630.1, forward strand.
CCTTATTGGACCCAGGAATTGTGGGGTAATGTCCCGTTCACGGGTGGGTCGTAGTTTAGCCATGAGCGCGTCTCTCGCAGTCTGTTCATCTGCGTCACGTTACAACCCCGCCAGTACTGTGGAAAGGGACGGAATGGCTGCACCACTGCGTCGGTGCTCTCGTCTAGGTCGGCATAGTGTTAGGAGCACGTACCCCACTGCAGGCATTCTCTAGGAATACTGTCTGTGATGAGTGCTTTTTATAGGGATCACATCCTGCAACACTATGTGCGGCTTTTTCGTGATGCATATATACCTTGGTTCTAACCGATGAATAATAATGCCCACCCACCCAGTGCAGGCCTGGTGAGGTACATCTGCAGATGAGAACATCACATGTGCAGAGTGACCAGCTCGCCACCCGTACTTAAATCCTACTGAATTTTCTTAGGATGCTCTAGGTGTCTAGGCAGAAGGATTGCAGTCCTAAACACCACCACCACGGACCTTTGTTGATCTCCAACGAGCGCTTGTCCAGCAATGGGATGAGTTACCTCACGCCATGCTGGACGGCTTGATCCACAGTACGGGAAGCCATTGTTCATCCTGTATTTCCACACCCCGCACTGACATTCTGAAAATCCATAGTCAACGTGACCCACTGTCCAGGTATTGTTTTCTTTTGTACCTTGTATCAGTAGCGAAGACCTCTTTTAATGCAGATTATCGTGCCCCGTTTTTCCGCGGACCTCGAAGTTCCCTTAACATATGGACCCCAGAGAAATATTGGCTGCAGCCTACCTGGCACCCAGCGTGCCGTAGTTAACAAGATGTTGATGACATCCTTTCGTTAGAAGAAAAGTAACGATAGGAGGTAATTTCAATGCAAAATATCATTAAATGCAAAGCTAATGAATGCTCAAGGAGGAAGGATACTATCAATCTCTGAAGAAAGGAACATAGAGGTGCAAGACTCCACGGATCCCACACATATCCCTTTTAGCAACAGTTAGTACCCCTCGACGCGTCTTAATAATAATAATAAAAACATGCAAGAGTTACAACTATCATCTTCAGACCGTCAACCAATTTTAATTTAATTAATAAATTCTATAACTTCTAACAACGCAACAACAAAAATCATAAAAATTAATTTGGATTACTGGAAACACCCATACAAAGGTACAACATTTGGCTAAAGTTGTGCAAGAAGCAGTATCATAAGCGTAAACAATCACGGTGGTGGAAGGAACAAAAAGAGAAGTATTGCCACCCCTGCTGGAGGACCTAAGATGCATATAAAAGCACATGGAGCAATGGCAGACTCCCAAACCACTGCATATAGTATCATCGCCTACCCCATGAACTTATGTTCAACTAGGAGAGAAGAGGAAAAACAAAAAGAAAGTCAGACACCATTAGAAGTGCTCCAAACAATATGCTTCCTGAATTGACGACACCGGAGGAATCCAGGACTATGATTAAGAAATAAAAATCTAAGGGAGCGTGCATAAACTACGTAGCTCCATTTTGGCATCCTGTGACCAAAAATCACGTAGCCCTCCCTACGTGGCTCTTCCCTCCCCCCCCCCCCCCAAGTACCACGTGGCTTTTTTCCCTTTCGATTCTAGAAGGCATTTTGTTCTGTTTTCTCTTGTCAGACTATTGTAAATTACATACGGAAATAATTAAATGACGGAAATAAATATACACAAGCTGTTGTGAGTTCTGTTCCTAATTTTAACTGTGAAAAATGTTATGAAAGTAAAGCTACGTGGCCTGACTCGGAACCCCCCCCCCCCTCCCCCCAAGTAGCCCAGCGTAGCCTTTCAGCCAGTCCTCCCCCCCCCCCCCCTAGACCGAGCCACGTAGTTTGTGCACGCTCCCTAATTAGGCGCTGGGCACTGACAACGATCAACGTCACAACTTAAAAATCTACCAGTGAAGGGAAGAGTAATAGTGTTCACTAGAATTATAAATCCCGGGATAATCACGGGCATTTTCCTAAAGCATGGTAAACAGTGATAATAACAAAAAATCAGGCAAAGAATTCTATATCCGCGAATAACCACCCTATCAATTTTCTGAAACTTATGGCTAAGATTAAGTTTAAAGGTATTTTGGAAAGGATTAACAAAAATAAAAGCCAGTGTCGGCCCCAGGCCTACTCTTCCGAAACATACCGGGGTGCCACCGAGTTTAACGTTCCCATCCGATGGACGAATCAACATCTATAATGTTGTATGACATTACTCAATACGCACTACAAAGAGTATTGGGATTTAACATAAGACGTTTGGCAGCAACCGTTTGGTAGTACGAGCTAACTACCACCTGTTTAACAGACATATTAGAGACCGCTTTAAAAAAGGACTGGCGATCATACTAAACTTAGACCCGATATAGAAAAGTCAAGAACCGCTGAGAGCAAATCAGTCATCCATCCTTTCATACTTTATGGCTGTCAAATCTGGGGTACCGCGGATAAACGTAAAATCTCTACTTTACAAACCGAGCGTGATATTACCCTCTGGCCACACATTCGGGATGACGCGGGCTCGAATCCCCGTCCGGCCATCCAGATTTTGGTTTTACATGGTTTTCCCAAATCAATCCAGGCGAATGTCGGGATGGTTACTTCAAAATGCCATGGCCGAATTCTTTTCCGTTCTTTGCCCCCAATTCCTTTCCGCCTCTTATGACCTACCTCGACGTCGCCGAGATGCAAAGCCAGAGCCGAATCAATCCAGGAGAAAGCGGGGATGTTTTCTTCAAAAGATCATAGCCGATTTCCGTTCCGTTCGTTGCCCACCATTCTCTCTCGGCTCTAATATAACCGACAACGATGAGCCGTAAAGACCGAAGGAAAAATGGAACTGCTAAGCCATAGCCATGGCATCGATATAAATTTCCGTTAACCATCATAAAAACAAACGATTGATAAATTAAGAAATGAAAACACATTGATTTTTCTATAAGGCCACTTCTAAGGATTTCTTTCGAAAGCGACCTAAACTATGAGTACAATGCCAACAACACAAATCAGTAAAGTCGCCAAACGCAGCAGCTGTAATTAAAAATAATCACTGAATACAGCCAAAAAAAAATGAAAAAACAACCATGTTAGGTATTTCACAGATTTTTTTCGATCAACTGTTTCACCTGAAGGAAAAACCGTAGGAAATTGCCGAAATGTGTTTTGATGAAATTTTCCTGCTGAACGTAAATTTTTACCTTTCTGAAAAATTTAGGTTAATCTACGTGTATTTGGTCACGTAATATAACAATATCTTACCCTTATTCCTACCCTCCCCCCTCCCCTCAAAGAAAAGAACATTAATTGAATCATGGTATTTAATTCTTAGTGCTGGTCTGCTCAAAGCAGTTACGCTCAAACAAAACTTTTGAAATATGGTGTATTGTTTGATTGCAAGGATTCTGTTGTCTTAGCAACCATAGGGGAACTAGATCAATGGAAAAGAAATTATTTACCTTATTAGGAACGACTACTACTGGCAAAGAAGCAAAGTGCAACCTATTTTTTTTTTTTTTTTTTTTTTGTTTACAGACCTACGTTTTGTCATAGTTTAGGTCATTTAAGGCGGGAAAGGAACGGGAAGGAATTTGGTCGTGGCCTTTTAATGAAAAGATAACGACATTCGCCTTTATCGATTTCTGGAAACCATGGGAAACAGAAATCAGGATATCCAGACGGGGATTCGAAACCACGTTCTCTCGAATACGAAGCCAAAGCGTTACCGCACACAGACTATGCTCGATCTGTCGTTTCAAAGAGGCCAACAAAAATATTTTTCGTACATAGAACTCACATTCCGTCAGTAATTACACGTTACTTCTAATAGCTCTTTTTTTAAGCCCTAACGACAGTAGATTATTTTTTTCATCATTCAGTTAACGTTTTCACACAAAATATAAATTAATGATTTAATAAAAATGGAATCATCAACTGAGGCACCGGAGGGATTCGAACCCTCGATCTCCTGTTTACTAGACAGGCGCTTTAACCAACTAAGCCACGGCGCCGCCTGGGAGTGGTGGCTTCCACAGCTAGTGAGATAATATGGAGGCTGTTTTTCAGTTGAAGATGCATTTCAAAGGTTCCATTAAATGATGTAACATACTTCTCTGTATATCCGCGCTGGCTTCTAAATATTCTTTTGTACTGAACAGAGAGCGAAAATTTTCTATAACTTCAGGTTCTAGGAAATAAAAATAACATTTTCCATCTTGAAAATTATTCTTTGTATGGCTGAATTCACATAATGTAACATAAATTCTTGTGGACAAGCGTGAAGTTGCCCTATTAAAAATAAATTAAATTAAAATATTCCTCTTGCCAATTCAGACTGCGGATTAATACCGGGTTTTATTAAGGAGGTCGAGCAATTAAAAATCGGATAAGGTGTGGAATAAAATTACGGAAATTCGAAAGATTATCAACTTCTGGGAACTCTCAGGTCACTCATCCCGCTAATAATACCTTAAAGTCATTCTTTTACCACAGGTTTAGTTGTTGTTACGTCTGCTTGTTGAAAGTTTTGATTCATATAAGTTTCGAAACTTGAATAAAGAGGGTAAAATAATTACTTTGATAGCACAACGTCTGAATAACTGGTATATAAAGTTATCATAGAGAACTAAAAGAAACAAAAGGTACCGTGCCACTGAAAGAGTCCTCAACGAAGGTTTATTTATCAGTTCCTTACTTCCAGGCAGTAAGTAATGTGGAAGTCATGAGGAACAAAGAAGATAGCAGGCGTCTACCTTTTGTCCTCCGTTCACGATGATCAATTTCCTCAGAAGTGATCGTTTGCTGTCTTTAGACTGGAAAGTGGCCAGATTTTTGCATTTCCTCCACAGAGTCGTAAGGGTCGAAAGGCAAATGACCTTGATTCTACGGTTATCTATCGCAAGTTTCCTATGTATGCACATTGCAGCGTTTTATTCAAAACATGCAATAGAAATCATCATGGAGGACAAAGTAAGAAACTTAAAAACAAAAGGGAGACTTACACGAGGTATCTGTAAATAGTTCTGGCGAAAGGTGCAGTCGTGCAGTATTGCCTGACAAACATCTGCACGCAAGAAGTTCCCTGTAATAATAATAAGTTTTATAATAATTACGGAAGATAAAGAAAACTCGGTAAACAATTGCCAATTTTGATGTTTATCATTCTCACGTCACATTATAGTTCTGTATAGATTTAATGTTTCGACGAGGCCAAATAATAAACTGTTGTCTGAAGGGTTTATTCGTCGCTTCGTTAATCGTAAAGACTACACCGTTAAACTTATCGCAATTCAAAATATTACGATGAAGAAAGCGTTGTTGTTGTTGTTGTTTGACTCAAATATTCTAAATTTACAACTGATATCCGTCGATAATTATAAAGACAAAATACACTGGATAAAGTCTTAATAAATGAGGAGATTCTTAATGATTTATGTCTCAATCTACTGATTTTTTTTTTTTTAATTACGTTAATGTTCTGACGAAAATTGTCTTTCCGCTGAATAAATGAGCATTGGAATTAAAAATCTCCCCACACTTTCTTCAGTATAAATTATTGAATGATTTCATGAAAATGGGTTATTAGATTTTGATGAAACTCAGTGTTGGCAGTTCAGTAAACATTCTGAATAATTGTAAGTATAAAATTTTGTGATCAGTTTCTTCGTTAGTTAGAAAATGTAACATGTTTACGTTTGCAGATTGATCGTGATTTAAACCGGACGCTACACGATATTAATTTAATGTCACATTCACTATTCGAAGCTTTCATTAATTGGTGACAACGATGTAAATAAGTTAACGTACATTGTCATTTTACGAAAAGTGAAATTTACAATTTTAGTAAAAGTGACAATACGAAATCATGATAGAATTTTTAGAATACTGGCTAGTGATCTCTATGCCGAGAACCGAAATAACAAGACAATGGAAACCACGGCGACTTCACGCTCTAATTGATTAAATAGCTGCAAGACGGATTCGAAAGATATCGTGTCCAACTTTCGTGATTGATTTCAGTTGTCTATTTTTACAAAACAATATGTTTAACTTTTCATATTGTTATACTTACCGCAATTACATTTAAAAATAGTTTTGTTCATCCCTTTTAAATACAACGTTACCAAATGGAACCAGAGAAAACTGCAATATTAAACTTATATTTGAAAACAAACTGCTGAACATGAAATTTCAACCTATGATTATATCCACTTATCAGAATTATACCAAGTCTGTCCGATTTTTGTCAACAGTTGTGATATTACAGTTGGAGATTTAAGACACATGTTACCCGCAAAATGTAGTGTAAATTAATATTTAAGGAAGAAAACATATGAACTGCAAGTTCTAAATTAATGGTACTGGTATAGAAATTTAGATCCTTTAACTGTGCAATAAACACAGACGTAAAACTGATCTCTTATATCCAAGTTGTGGGTAAGTACAGAAATATATGACAGGCTGATACACATCATGCCAAACATAACTTCACTTGAAAGACGTGATTTTAAAAATATGTAAGTTGAAAATTATCTCCGTTAACGTAACCACTGTTCTTAATTCTTGTTTTTGTTAATGAATAATAGAATTATAACTTTTCTAAAATTAAATAGTTTGTAAAATGATGGTAAATATGAGCGGACCTAAGGTTTCTCTGAATTTTTTATAACAGGCAGAATTAATGTCTTTAAAAATTAGTTTGTAACCACATGATATTGTTTTCACTCAGTGGCCTTCTGAAACGGAATTTCTAACGTATATATTCTATGTCAGTGAAAACAGATGATCTTTTTGTAGATGGATCATGAGACCTCTTACCATAATATTCAAACAATTCGTCTGAAAAGAAAGTCAAGTAGTATCCGAACTATTTAACTGTTTAGTTGATGCTTTCCTATCCTGCCTTCACACACACGAAAATTTACAGGGATGAAAGATCCGCTAACGATTCATCTCTGCGGTAGAGAAATATATTCCAGCCTTATCATAGCTATTTTATCCCACAATCCTCTGGCACACAGATAATGCTTATGGTACGCATTCACCCCTTCCTTCTTCCGCCCACTCCCTTAACGTCCTGGAACAGGCTTCTGACACCAGGTATTTCTGAAGTGAGGATAAAAGAAGCTAGACACGAGAAAATAAACTGAAAACAAAAAACGGTGGAAATTCGGAGTAAGTTGTCGTACTTTTATGGAACAGACCATGTCAACTATTAATCATATCCTCGCTTCTTCTATTTTTTTCACAGATACCAGCTCCGAAATATACATCACTCTTTGTGAAAATTGCATCGCCCAGAATGAATAGGCTGAATCACTCCAAAATAAGAGGATGTATAGAACAGTGGAAGGCTAATAGATTATTAAGATTGCAGAGAGATGGCGTGCATGTAGGTCCAACAGCACCGTCTTTGGTGCGAGCGGACAGGTAAATGTTACGCCACGGTGCAGAACAAAATGGAAATGTGCCGAGATGCCTTGTCGACGTCAGGCATGTGAGTTTTAAGATAGTAGAATGATTGGTCTCCTGGAAACGGGTTTTTTTCGTACCGTGACATTGCGACTGGTACAAGGGATGCTACTACGACAGTGATGCGTGTGTAGAACAAATGGATACAACAGGATTGTACACAACGAAGAGCGTGTTCTGTTCCATGCTATGTGATCAAGGGTGATATGACCACCATCTTGTCAGTATGGCCGTTACCGACAGAACAGTTTCGCCCACAGTGTTGGTTTCGACGTTGGAGAACTGCAACGGGTGTGGACATGACTGCTTCGACGGTTCGACGCTGTCTGCTGAAGGCTAGACTGTTGACGCGCATGCCATTGCGTCAGCTTCCACTGACCAGAAACCATCAACGCCTCAGACTACAATGGGAATGTGGACGTCGAGTTCTGCTTCAAATTGTCCTACAGTTATGGCCGCGTACGTGTTAGACGCTGTCTTGGTGAACGCAATATGGCAGACTGCATTGTTGAGCGGCATAGCGGACAATCGCCAAATATGATGGCTTGAGGCGACATTGGCTATTGACTATAATATGCGATCTTGCCTCTTAAATATTGAGGGCTAACTGAACAGCAACCGCTACGTCAGAAAGGTTTTAGAGACCGAGTCACTGGTCCTCCTTCAGGCAGATCCACAAGCCATATTTCATCAGGACAGCGCCCAGCCATATGAGGCGAGAAATGTGCAAGCTAGGGATGATCGATATTCATCGATGGTGAATAAACATCGATGTTTAGCTCGAAAACATCGATGTTTTGACATCGATGTTTTGATTTCGATAACATCGACACATCGATGTTATGAGAATAAAATATCGAAACGTCAATATATTCTTTAGGGCCATCTAGCTAGATGACTATCAAGTTCAACTAATTTTCACTAGATTACACTGATCAACGTACCGTAGTAGGCCGTACGAATAGTTACATCTTTGCATTTTCTATGGGATTAAAAAAATAATACTGTCAACTTCAACGCTCGCGTCATTCTTGTAAGTGCGTGTGTGTTGTGAGTGAACTTGTGTAGCGAAGCGAATTTAATTTGCTATTGATATTGTTAATAACGAAATAACAGGTATGGTAAATCTTTATTCTGTATTGTATTATTATTTCTTTGACCAGTAGCTTTTGCGGTAATATAACCCAACAATGTAGGTACCATGAGCTTGTTCACTGTATTATTTCCTACTTTTTAGGTTATTTTGTGTAAAAAGTGGATACATTGCCGAGATTAAATATTTCCTGGCTGCTGCTTTTGTTTTGCATTGAAGGGAGTGTTAAGGATTCTTTTTTCGGTGTCGGTTGGCTTTGCATGCAGGTGAGTGAATTACTAAATACTTAACGCTTTTTGTATTGCATGGTGGGCCAGTGACGGAGGAATTACGTAGGTTTAGGAATGACCGATATTAATAGATATTGGCGAAATATTGTATTGTATTTTCAATAACAATAAACACATTTAATAAATAGAATATACAGTTTTACTTCCTATCGAAAACATCGATGTTTTAGACATATCGATGTTTTTCTATCGATGTTTATCGCACATCGATACTTTTGAATCGATGTTAACATCGATGTCAACATCGATGTTTTTCTAATATCGATCATCCCTAGTGCAAGCCTTCTTCGATGAACGACGGCTACCACTGCTTCCCTGGTATGAACGTTCGCCTAGCATGTCTGGTATATGGTCGATCGACATTTTGTTCGCTCTGATCCTCTCGCAACAGCCACTGTCGATGTTTTGTGGACGCCCCTGCAAAATGCGTGGCAACATCCAAGCTCTCTCTCCGTTCAATTATACGATGTCTAGAGGCGCTGAATGCAACACATGGCGGCTTCACACCGTACTGACTTCTCACGGTCAAAGTGCATGTACAGTCCTTTAATGCTAATCATTTGTATGTTGTTCCTAATCTGTGGATAATATTAATTGTAATCACATGACTCCTCCTTGGTGTTGCAGTTTTCACAAACAGTAGTATGTGTATATGTGCAGGTTTTATGGGAAATTAGCATGTACGACGGTAAAAGTCATAGGAACCATTATTTTTCGACGATGGTGTGGGTCAGGTAAGAAATTTTAAAATATACACTGGAGACCTCGTCACATGTAATGTATTGTGTTGCTACTAGATGGCAGTGGCTGCCAAGGCATTGAGCTAAGGGAAGTGGACACACTTGGTACAGATCAACAGAATGTTCTGCTGGTATGTGTAGTGGAATCGCCCGCACTGCTCGTCAGACCTTTCTCATGTGATTTTAACCTCATACCAAAAATGAAGGAGCCATTACCGTGGGAAACGTGTGCAGACACTGTCACAACAATGAGATATGAGATCAGAAGAGTCTCTTATGGTGACGCTTATGGTATTTGACGTACCGAGTGTGGTGGGAGAGCGGTAACGCTCTGGCCTCGCATTCGGGAGGGCTTGGCTTCGCGTCCCCGTCCGGCCATCCAGATTTCTGTTTACATGGTTTCCCCAATTACTCCAGGCGAATGCCTGGATTGTTCTTTCGAAAGCCGATGAGCGAAATCATTCCCGTTCCTTAACCCCACCCTCTTCTGTCTCTAATGACCTCAACGTCGACGAAGCGTAAAGGCTGAAGTAAAAAAAGAAGGCATTTTAAGCCTTCCACATCGTTATCACCGTGTGGTATATTCTTTGAGAGTTTCCGAAATTCTGTAGATGCCATGCGTATGTATCGTATATGCGATTTTCATCTTCTATTCGTAATTAAAGCAATAAACAAATGTTTTGTAAATAGTGATTAATGTCTCTTATTTTGTATTTTTTTTTTTTTATCCTGATACAGTTTCTGTTCAAAACCAGTACATTAACGGTAGCATGATCTGTGACCTTTCACTTGTACATGTGTTGGAGAGGGTTTTTTTTTCTATTTTTGCGACGTCGGGACATTTTACAGACTGTGTGATTTTGTTTCCGTGTCCTTAAATGACCCAAGTAAATAGCTTATGTATATCTAATAAAAATTATTAAAAATTGGATTCATCAGTTGTTTGTGGATCGGGTGCTGAAGACCGAAACGTTGTAGTTCTGTTATAATATGCCTAAAATCATCAGAACGCATTATGCAGTAATCTAATTACTGTAATCTAATAGATTGACACATTGTCTGCATACTCTCTCTCTCTCTCTCTCTCTCTCTCTCTCTCTCTCTCTAATTGATAATGTATTGTACGTAAATCAACTTTTGTGAATGTTTCATGCTGTAGTGAACACATTTTATTATTGTTCTTGTTCCATTGGATCCTACTGAAGAACATATTACATTTAATTCATGAACATTTATGATGAATTGTAATGATGGTGAAAAGTATATATGTTACAAAACTACGAATCTAAACAATTATATTTACAACAGTATTATGTAAAAATCGTATCGGATGCAATTAAGTGTTATATTCAAATAACTTGGATGCAGTAGAAGCGGTTGACAACGAGGTAATCTTTCAGTTTTTTTAAAGGGATGGGATCCTGATTAATGAATACTTCCTTGAAATAATGATAACGATGTTTGAGCTTTGAGCAAGTTATTTTGATGTGTACTTGGTACGTGAGTGAAATGAATTCTTCACAGGAGTTCAGCCGGATAGCGTCGTAAAAAGATAACGTTTCGACAATCTGCTCGGTTGTCTTCATCAGGTCTATTACTTCAGATATTGTTACCCGAAATCACAAACTAGGCTGGCTTAGCAGTACTTGGTAATTTGGCTTTAATAAGTGAAATTTTCTATTGAAAAGCACGTAAAAACATTTATAGAAGTTAGCGTAAAAATGTTGAGCTTTCTGAAGAGTTTCTTATAAGAAGTATACGATTTTACCCCGCACGTAATAACTCTATTCTGTGTTATGAAGACTTTTTAACTTTGAACTCAAAAATAAAAAATAAAATAAAAAATGTTCTCTAAAACAGGAAAAGGAATTGAGAGGAATGGTACACCTGCTTTCATAAGTTTCATATTTTCCGTTAAATGAAGTGTTCTTAGTACAAAGCTGGTAAAACTTAACTACTTGGTTATTAATCGTTGTGTTCTTGCCAGTGCCAAGAAATCCCCAGCTGGATTCTGTTCCCAAAAAATCAGTGGTCGCATGTTTGAAGTGTTCGATTATAAAATTTCCCACCGCTACAGTAACGAAGTCCTCTTTAAAAAATGTTAGGAATTCTAACTTTTCGACGGCTCGTATACAGCTCTGTGTTCAGTTACATGAAGTTAATATTTATCAGCCAGTGGACGAGACCGAATTCAAGGCCCATTGTCTAGTAATATTGTCACAGGAGACTGGACGTTCTGCCATTAATTCTAAGACGTATCGATCCTTATTTCTTCTCAAAGGAGTAATAGTTGAACAATAAAACATCAATCAGTATTCTGGGGCAGCTTCTTGCGACTGCGCTAATCATCATGGCGCCACAACACCACTTATGCGCATATCTGAGGTTTTTTTTACCTCCTTCATTTGTGTCAGCACATGCCTATTCTTCATTCAGATTTTTGTGGTTCAAAAGTCTCTATTCTCTACTTGTGTATCTGTCTGCTCTTTACCGGCTCCACAAAGTCAAAGCGTGTCAGAAACTTTCCGGAGCAGAACGCTAAGAGCCGTTCAGAATAAGTTCTTGTAGTGATGCTTTTAGCTATGAGAACATAATAGAGGTTTTTTTTCTGAGGAAAATATGGAGTTCTATCGCAAACAAAAACTGAATAAGTATATAATTACCTGGTTTAGATTATATTTCCTTTTTAAATTCATAAGACGCGATAATTTGAGTAGCCTAAACTACTACACTTCACTTCTAATACCTCAAAGAAAAACAGATTCTCATCAAAACATTCAGTAGCTATTATGGAAGAAGTGTATAAATTACATTTAGAAGTAAGGCTACGGCTAATTTTAAGGGAGCGCTGGTCCAATTGAGGCCTGTATGCTGAAGTTATTATAGTCCTGTAATCATCAGGCTGGGCGCCTGATGCCTGCTGCTCAGCGGCTACTGCTGCACCTTCTGCTGCTGCCGGTGGTAGGAGACATGACGTCAGGGCCACGTGATGCAGCGGCCCTCCGTGGCAAGGAGGTCCTCCGCTGCGTCTGTCCAGGGGCAGTAGTCTGCCTGCAGAGCGCAGCCAAGCAACAACAAGCACCACGCGACATGGTCCAGGAGTGGGGATACTGCGAGACCAACGGTAAGGCGCTGCCGGGGGCAAACGAAGCAGCCGCAAATATTACGCCAACAAAACATACCAGCTTTCAGACTTTACAATCATTCGTAACTTTCCACAAGTTTCCCCTACTTGATCGTTATTGCAATTCGAGGGATCTGATAGTTCTTTCCAGCACAGTCCACACGTTAAAAGACTAACATATTACTCGTCTAACATCAAGTAAAGGTAGTTTCGAAGCATCGACAGGTCTACGTAAGTTCAGGGTAGCTGCACGACACCGCAAAGTGTGTCTTAGCATGGAAATCTTCTAATGTAAATACCATCCAAGTTCTAAGGCTATTCCTGTATGTGTTACATCTCCGGAGAAACTATTTATTTATTTATTGCGCTGGCTTTTGGCTTTGAATATTCAAACACTGTTGTTTCACGATTGTTTTCATCTCCGTCAATCTGTGTAGACACAATAGAAATACTTTCACTATTATTTTATTTAGTCTGTATTGACGTTCCTATTTATCTTCCAGCCTTCCTTATTTAGATGGCAGCGTTTGCTCTCGAACACACAGTTGTACTGTTTAAGCAGAATATGGGTTCTAATGAATTCTGCCGACTCCGGTAATTTAATCTGTAATGAAGAACAACATCGATTTTGTGTTTTTGTTAATGTAATTTACATCAAAGCCTTAAAGTTGGTTCGAATTGAAATACAGAATGTCACCGCCAAGGATCGATAGCTTTCGATATCGTAGGAAACATTGGTTGTGTCTAAACAAAATACTGCCAGCTTTTGTGGTTTATTGCGCTAGATCACTGCTACTTATTCCCCGCCCGCCACTGAAGCCGAAGCAAGGTTTAAAGTAAACAGAGCTCACCTAACCCAGTAGTGCAAGGAACAGCTATAGCCTACGATTACAACAGCTATAGGTTTACGTAGAATACAAACCATGGAATGTCTAGGCGTGATTCACATGGACAAAGCAAAGTTATGCCTGATGTGAAGTTCAATTTAAAAGGCCACAAACATTTCGGTCTGGACCAAGATTTGAACTGGCATCGTCTCGATACGTAGTGGGAGGACTCTTCAGCTGGGCTCTTAGATTACTTCATCAGAGGTTAACAGAACCGTAGTTTCTTGTCTCTATGAAAAATGTAGTCAGATTTCTGAGGACTGGAGTGATTGTAAATCCATATATTTCTTCGGTGGCTTTCTCAGTTTTTCAGCCGAAAGAGTAATAATATGAAATTTGCGTTATTTCCAATAACAAACTAAGTCACGCGGTTGTTAAATGAATGGGTTGTTTTTAACCTGAAACGGTTCGTAACAGCTTCCGCCCTTTTGGCATTAATGACTGAAATATTAGGTTGTTTCCTACCAGAGACGTATTAACTGAAATAGTTATAGGTGGACATTACATTGAAACAGTCGGAGACCTGCCTAAGAAGCGCACTATTCACCGGTTACAACATTCCAAGACAATATGACCATCGCATTGTTATAATATAATCAGAACGAATTCGGATTAATTGCCTATTCGAATTAATTAGCAGTGTTATTAAATTGGCGCATGTTGTTGTTCTACCTCTGATGTCCCTGTAATATGTGAAAATTAACAAGGTATACGTTACAGGTGTGTTTCAGCAATGACAAACCTATAAATGCTGACTACTGCTTGATAACAAGTTGCAGTTTGATTACAAAAGTACATAAATGATATTGTAATTAATAACCAAATAAGTATTTCAAAATAAATTGCGAACATTACCATCGTCTACCACTTTCAAAGTGTTCTGGTCAGGTATGGTGTATAAAGTGAACACCGCTTGCAACTACTGATACGTAATGCCCAGATAAGAGTGCTGATAAATAACTTGGAAGCATATTGCTGAAGAAAACAAGGTTATTATAAAAAGAGTTTCAAATGACAAAATACCTAGAACACCAAAGAAACTTGGTTGAATTGGAACATTTTATCTGCCGACAGTCGTATCCTGCAAAAGTTGAAGAGATTCGATTTTATTGTACCTTGAGGAAGGTTTTCTATAACCATATTATGATGTGAAAGGACATCTATTTTCTATAGAGTATAAACCCGATAGCGACAAAAGTTGGTAATCTTGGCGAAAAGTTTAATAACTTCATAAAATCCCATTACTGATTTATTGTCACTAATTAGGTCGTTACTGCAGCTAAATTTTTGTCTTAACACGTGTTGTTGCGGATGGCATAAAGTTTGCATGACAGTACTAAACCAAGAGAGGATGGTGAACCTTTAGAGGGATCTCGACAGGATATCTAGTATTCAGATAGGTCAACATAGAATGAAGAGGTGTCCTAAAAAAAGAGTTGTCTTATTAGATACCGGTTGGGTTGCATTTTGGAGCGAAATTACAAAAGGGCTGTTAAATATATCTAGAAGCAATCTACAGAAAAAAAGATTCTTAAAAGCCGGTATTAAATCATCAGTCTTAAAAAGCATGTATTGAATCTGAGAAACTTTCTTTAACTAGCATATTGGGAGTAATTCCCCAATTATAACACAGCTTCAAATAGATGTAACTAGCACTGGAAAGAAAAATGTGTCTGTACAGTTGAGTAATCAATATTTTCCCTGCAGTCGGGTATTTAAAAGGTTAATAATGCTAACCAAAATGCCAACTTACACAACCAATCAATTAATTTTATATCTAGAACGTTTTTGTTTTTTCCAGTCATAAAAAATTTCAGTCCCATTAGTTGAATATAGAAAGCGCTTCACTGTTTGACTGATAATCTATCCACTACACTTCTGCTTAAACTTTATGTCCCGTATACATGTTATGTTTTCTGGAAAATTTATTAATCCCCGGTGTTAAACATCAGGGTGTTTTGTAATCGCAACTTCATAACGTATCTAGCTTCTACTTTATCAGGGTATAACTTCTCCTCGTATATTAGGAAACTGTATATATTGAAAACTGCGTTTCAATAATGTTACCAATCCAGAAAAAATCCTTTCATGCAGGAAGGTTCGTCGGGCAGAATAACTTTTTCAGACGTGGGCCATTACCTTGGTCCTGATCTGACAATGAGCTTAATCTAAACAGCTTAAACTCATGAGTTTTTTGACGTGTAAGAATTGACAACTCGACAAATTTTAAAAAATACGTCGCTGTTTAGTCTATGTGTTATCATTGCTTAATTCCTCTTTGCTCAACCATCACGTTTGAATCAAATCTGTTTTTGACCAGTTTAGAACAAATAATTTTGTTAGCGACACCGGAACTATATTTTTTTACAATATATGCGTCTGTAAAAGCTATAGTCCCGCCATGTTGGCTCAGTTGGGCTGCGACACCATGATGGTGTCTAGCATTGACACTGGGTTTTAGCTGGCTAAAGTTCTGATGTTGGAAGAAATTTTCATCATCAGGATTTGGTTGGCAGTATTGCTAATGACCAGATTATGCATCAGAATCTTGGGTTAAATTCCAAACCTCTCCGCAGTGCGTATGGAGTGAGGGCATACGGCACTGTTGTTGGTGATTTGTCCGTAGGATGAGGATATCAAACCTGGCAGCCTTCGCGGTGTGTTTCGGAAGAGTAGAGCAGCATGGGACGGCACCGGGATTCGCCCTCTCCCTTCATTCATCTCATCGACAACACCAACACTCTGCACTGAACATCAACACTTGCGATACGTCACATTGAGGAAGGCAACGGGAAATCATCCTCGTACATCTTCTCAGACGTTGGGTAAAACACACCCCAAGGTATCCCGCCAACTCTCGGACACGGGAAAGGTGTTAATAATAAGAAGAAATAGTACATATATTTTCAGAATTAGGAGAGATTTTATAAGTTAGTAGCAGAGTATCCGGCGTTCCACGGTCTGTGATTAATTTACCAGTACACTATTTTTATATTTCCGATGTGAATCATGTGTACCAAGATTCATTAATTTGGCACCAGCCATTTCCAAAAGTAAACTAAACATTGATATACCCAAAAATTTCCCAGACCGGATTGAATTGACGGGATTTGAAACTGCGGGGTTTCTATAAAGGAATTGGAAATTAAAAGTGTGGGGGTAAGGGAGAAAGGGGTTGGGTTATTGTGAATCAAATGTAGACAGCATTTTTTTATTATTATTATTATTTAAAGTATTCGTTGGCAAAGTTCCATTGATATCTGATAAAAACTGTGGGTTTGTATAAAGAACATTGGAAAAAGTTACGGTGGTACGAGTATAAAGGGGAAGAGTAGTTTGGTTTATGTAAAACTAATGTAGGCAGTATTTTTCTCATTTTTTTAAAGTATACGTGTGCAAAGTTCCATGGAAATCAGGTAAATACTGTTCCTTTTGTATGGAGCTCATCTGCAAAAATTAAATGGGGAAAAGAGAGAGAGAGAGGTTGGGTTTTTTAAACAGAACGTAGACTATATGTTTCTCTGTTTTAAAGTATACGTGCGTAGTGTTCCAATCAAATCTGATAAAAACTGCGAGTTTCTATTAAGAACATTAGAAATTAAGAGGGGTTGAGGTAAATGGGGAGAGAGGTTGGGTTTTTGTAAACTAAATGTCAACAGCATTTTTATCTCTGTCTTAAAGCATACATGTGCAAATTTCCATCGAAATCGGATAAAAAATGTTTGTATAAAAATTAAGGGGATTAAGGGGATAAAGGGAGCGAGGGGGTGGTTTCTCGATTTTTTTTTTCGTCAGAAACCTTATCTATGCAAAATACATGCGCCAACTTTCATGGTGATCGGAGATTATATACTGTATACACAAACATACATTTTTATTGATAAATAAATAACGCCAAAGCAATTGTTTCTCAATTATCAGCAATTGAGGAAAATGATCCATAACGTCCAGATATTATTATTTTTATATATGATTTCTGTTGCGATATTTGAATCTTGAAAGGACCATCTCATTTGTCAATTCACGCTGTGGAAATTTTAGTTCTTAATTGAAATTGTATTATGTCTTTCGTAGTGTCTTCTCCTGGGACGGTTTGAGCACTTACAAAACTTTAAAAAAAAAAAAAAAAAATCTCTTCGTCTACTATGGATCGGCCGCTTTTCACCCACATTTTATTTTAACTACTTGAACTTACTGGTAAAATTTGATACAAGTAATTATTTATAAATTACAAGTGCAATAAATCAAACGAATCATAAAAGTCACCAACATTAGCATTAATTGATGAAGTTAGGAAGATGATTACACAAAATATATTAAGCAAATTCGGATGGATGAATGGATAATGATTACTATCTAATATTGTTTATTCTTGTGTAATCGTTAAAAATTACGCACGTTTTACTTGATGTTGAAATAACAAATG
Source organism: Vandiemenella viatica (assembly GCA_031002005.1). NCBI lineage: Eukaryota > Metazoa > Arthropoda > Insecta > Orthoptera > Morabidae > Vandiemenella > Vandiemenella viatica. The sequence continues at coordinate 380,213,304 of JARYHS010013630.1, forward strand.
CGATGCAGGCCGTGAGAGTTTCGACGGAAGGCCGCATGCGGACCGCGGTCTGTCCATACCCGATTTCCTCCTAGCCCAGCTTGGAACACGGTATTGCGAAGGTTGTTTTCACATTAATATGTCACGTATTTTCCTCAATTAGTTAAGCATTAAACCAAAATTCTCAACATTTCAGGAGATCAAGAACTATGTTATGGGATAGAAGAAAAAAGTGGCTCTATAACTTTATCTTTCATTTCTCATAGCCAAACAAACTTCGAAAGGGAAATATTTCTGGTTAGAGGCTTCATCTATCGCCTGTACTTAGAGATCCTGTACGGGAAGTCACTGTTTAAATTCGATATTTGGAAATTCCAAGTAGGCATTGTAATAGGACACTGATATTAAAATTATGCCTATTGTTAAAATAACATTGCTGCAAAATGTGAAAGCAAGCATTGCATTGTGCTTGTATCTGGCGCTCTGAGAGCGTCTTATCGGCAGAGGTATGAGTAGTTAGAGGCTTGAGTGACTGGTGAGGAATGTTTATTTCCTGCTCACGTATTGAGCTGCAACCTGCGACAATGACCACCGCATCCGCTCCCTTTCTCTACCTCATCTCCGCCCTGTTCTCAAATACTAACTGTAACAGCTGCTTGCTCCTGGATTACGTTGAACCATGTGGTTCTACTTGTGGTACATCTGTTCGTAAATAATTTTGGTGAAAAATTTATACCATTCGAAATACATATTTCAAGTGGTATCAAATTGCTGCGATGTGAATGAGGTTACTAATAGGGGTGTTGGTTGATATCTGAGTAGATGCAGCGTATTATCACTAGTGACCTATAAAGAGAACGCTGTAACGATAATATTTCACAAGCCATTTCATTCCGATCTTTTTTTGTTCTTTAGTTCGTAAACGTTTTGGCTCCTCTTCAGGCTCAATAAGACACAATGACGACCAGAAAAGCACAGTTACTATGATCGAAATCATACTTTTGCTAGATCAGCATGGAGTCGCTCGTCACACATACGCCGTAAAATCATAAAGACTAACCAAATATAGTTTTACCGTGATTTCTGTGTGCTCGCAAGATGGTATCAGTGACGAATATCAGATGGGTACGCGATACCGGAAGCAGATAGACTGATGGTGTGTTGGCCTGCCATAGCTGTAAGTAAACGTTAAGTCGGTGGGATCTGTAAACATTGCGTGTGTAGCAGATTCGATAGTCGACTAATCCAAATCAGTGTAATGTATTACTAAATTCCATACTCGTCCTGTTACAGTATTTGCTTCTGATCATTAGAATATACCTTTGTTACAGAGAATAATATTGTAATATCCAATTTTACGAATCCAAGTAATATCCTGAGCTACATGACAGCTGGGAAGGGTACAATAACATACACAAGCATTTTACTTTTTTTTCCCAGTTAGATGTGGTATAATACAAATGATTTCTCACTATTTCTTCCTGGTTTATTACATCTACTATATAATTTACTAAGCTCACTCACTCACTCACCTGGATAGCTATTGGCTGGAGAACGGTGACGACATATGCCAGCCTTCGCTCGGAAATTAACAGCGACCATATTTTTAGAAATTTCGAGGTTATCTCCACACTTTAATAGCTAAGCAACTGCTATGACATTAATTGCCAGTATATATTCATTAAGTTTGTTTTTCGTAGCATTTCATTCTTAAAAATATGGAGGATCTTTACTGCTGCAAAAACATGAAACTTCTTTTCAGTATCATGTCACTAATGAAAGTAACATATAAAACTTAAATTGATCATGTCTCTGCTGTAACCACGAAAGCCAAATGTCATTTCAGCCTAAGCTAAATTTTAGTTTAGTTAAAACTCTCTCTTATGTTGCTGTCTGATTATACATTACCGTTTATTTGCTTTTTAGGCATTTTACCGACCACTTTGAATAATGATCTTTGTTCATGTTCTCCGTGCGTGAGTTATTAGGTTATTTAAAGTGGACACCACGCCAAATGTGTTACCGAATCGAGTATTCTGGCAGTTCTTCGGAGTTGCTCAATTGTTTAATAATCTGTATTAAATCCGTTGCAGTTACAGGCTCTAGGACCGAATATTACATTACGAATCAAGAGATTTTATTCGTCCTAAAGATGAAACATAGTTCAAGTTCGTATTTTGTCACATAAACTGCAACCATTCTAGACCCGTGACGATACGCAAAAAAACTGTCACGAGCTTATACTAGTGTATAATAAACTGAAAGGATTATTGGCTTTGGAAGTTCATCTCATTGGAAAAAGAGAAAGTAAGCGATGTATTCTTTTCCTAATGCAATCTGAGGACTGGCAAGTTTCCGTACAGGAAATTTTCCTTAACAGAATCAGATTTCATGAACCTGCCGCTGTTAAGTTTTTGATCAATTAAGAAATGACATGAGTGAATATCGAACTTGACCGACAGATACATCATTCCGTTCGAAATGTTTCCAGTAGACATAGAAGCAGGTGGTTTCAGGTTTTACACAAACGCCACTTCAGAGAAAAAAAGTTATTCAGTTTTCCACAGGAGAGACTGATAAGAATTTTCTCAAACAAAATTTTCAATTCTTCTGATGCGCTGTGTATTTAGGGGAATTGATTTTTTTTTAAATTCAGATAAAGTAGAACTTGCTGCCACCGAATAATTGTAAATGCTAGATAGTATTTCTTTCTAAAACATTTGTTATAGTTTTTCCGTCGACTCTAAAATTCCGGCATTTCGTTTTTTCGTGTGAGACTAGCGATTGGAGGTGTTGCAGTAGCGATCGACCTGTTGGCCTGTAGTGTTTTTGGACGCGCCCACCTACTGTGCAGCAGCCTTGACCATACAGCGCCGAGGCTGCAGTTCCACTCTGTGGCAATCTCCACGTGCTTCATGTCGCTCGTATCACCGGGACAGACTTTTATGTTGAGCTGAGTGAAACAGGGACTGCAGCAACAGTTTAAAAGTTGCATCCATCCACACAGGGCTCGCTCTTCGCTGAACTACACGAGTCTTGCATCTCTCAATTCCGTATCTTAACTGCCCGATGGTATAACAAATCTGCACCACGTCTTTTGAAATTAATCTGTAAATTTGATCCTGAATGGCGCTTGTCGAATTTATGATTGAAAACTTTTAACATTTTAATACGTCCTATAGCAGCCCGAGAAAACAGTTTCAGAACTGCCCAGTTCTTGTAATAAATCGCCTCATGTTTGTACACCACTGAGGAAGTCTTCGCCATAGATATTTCTTTCGGTGAAAATGTTTTATAGGGGTTTCAATTGCTTGTTCAATTCTCCATATGCTACTTGGATTCGTCCGGAAAAAATAGTGTTCGTATCTGATAAACAAAATGATGCTCAAAGGAAGTAAACTTCAGGATATATTCCAAGTTCCAAGACAAATGTTCCCAGCCAGCAGCAAATGACGAATGTGTTACATATGAGACTATCTATACCATTATAAAACTGTAGCAAGACTGTGCACTGAAGATATTTTTGAAAAACTGATGGGATCAACTATTCGAAGATCACTGAAATAAAAAAATTTAATTAGAAGTTTTGGCAGTTTCTCTTAGTATCACGCAAAAACTAAACAGATATTGACGTAGTTTCTGTAGATTAAAAACTTCACGTGACAGTGGAGCAGTAAATTAAATTTTGTTCCAAACATTAAACATCTTTAACTCTAACCTGGAAACAAATTACTAAACTGATTTTGATGTGATTACTGCAACTTCTGACTTAAAACTTCGGGTCTATACTATCACGCCCCATCACTTGGGAAAAGAAAAAAAATTAAAATCTGATTAAAATTATAAAGAGCTATCTCGTTAATTTTTATAAATAGCCATAAAAAAAAAAAAAAAATTAAAAAAGATTGTGTAATATGTGTGTAAATAAAATTGAAATTTATTAACACTTAACAAGCACTCTGTTACTCTGATATACTTTCACGAGTTCATCAATGGACTCGTTACGTGCGGACGAAGTCGCGGGTGAAGTATAGTATACTGCAGAGTAGAAGGAAGTTTTTCCAGTGCATGCGTTTATGTAACTGTTTTATTACTTTCGACTATCTTTTTTGCAATCTGAAAGCTTAATCTAAGCGATTTAAAGGATCAGATCTTCTGCTAGAGCATTTGTTTTCCTCAAAGGATTTAAGCAACGAAACTGACAAACATCAAAATCCAATGTAAGCCATTGTCAACTGATGAGTTCACCGTCTGACACTTGTTATCTTTTCTGCTATAAGTCTGATGAAATCCTAATGGAGTTGGGATTATGTTGTCATACCTCAGCAACGTTTGTTATAGCACCAGTAATTATTAAGACGGGCAGACTGAACGTTTTATTTGGCGATGAAGCTAGTAAATTATCGTGTATGTTCTGTTCAATACAGTCTTTCTCAGACGGCGAGCTGAAATCATGAGGGGATCGCCTTTGTTTCACAATCGCCTCATTCAATTTCATTCCTGCTGCAAAGCTCCTGGCTTCAAAAGCTGCATCACAATATTACACAATATTTCTGTATGCTATATTTCAAACATTTTCACAATCTCTAGTCTGCAAATTAATAGCTTGATGCATTACTGTTATTTTCACGCCGGTCAAGCTACTCTTACATTGCATCATTAACACTAGCAGAAAGCTAACTAGGTTGATTAGTTTTAAAATTGACAAATATTCTGTAAGCAAAACCAACAAATTCTAGTCTGTTAGAATCTGTAGCATATCGGAAACTATTAACGATCTGCTCCGCGCCTTTCTTCATTCAACCATTAGGTGACAATGTTTTTCTGGCTGAATTTAAGTTATTTGTTCTGTCCTGACGGTAGCACTTTATTCTTGTTTCTAGTGAATGCCCGCTAGCTGGATTCAAGCCAGGGTACGATGTCCACTAACCATTCAGACAATATAATTATATGGAGCACGTTAACGGCAATTAACTGTTTTAACCATTTTGTTTTGCTTTATATACCACTTACCTATTTCATGCCAACACACACAGAATTAAATGGTAGCACTCTTTGCCCTAGAGAGATCTCTCTCTTGACGGATAGGTTTTAAAGTTTTTTTTAGAAAAAGAAGAAAAAGGTAATTGTGAGGTCTATTAACGATTAGTTATAAGAGTCCAATGTCTTTAGAATGGAAATTTAATGTATATAATCAAACTCTTACAAATGATCTTATGTTAACTTAATTTCTTGATGACTAGGAGGTATCACAACATTAATAGTTGCTAATCTTTCTTACATACTGTTATTAAAATATTATCGAGGATGTATGTTACCTTAATTTCTTGATCACTAGGAGTTATCACAACATTAATAGTTAATCTTCTTTACATACTGTTATTAAAGAATTATCGAGGATGATAAGTGAACGATAACGCAGTGGTCTCGTATTCTGGAGGACGAGGGTTCGAATCAATATCTGGCGAACCAGATTTCGGTTTTCCATCGTTTCCCAAAATCACTCCAGTCAAATTCAGGGAAGGAAAACGTCCATGGCCGCATTCCTTCCCGATCCTTTCACTCCCTCTCACCGTCGTTTCCCGCCACGAAAACCGGACGCAAATAGAGTAAAATATCATATGGCATTTACATAGGCTGTGAGATCCTTGTGATTAGTTTGGCCTCTTAAATGCAGGTTTCCATGAGCCGTGCAAAGCAAAGTGTCGTGTCACTCATACAATACTTAAAGTTCGGAAAAACTTTCATATTTTGTTTTATTGCCATTTTAAACTTTCCCAGCCTCTGGAACGACATGGGCGTAGCTATTTTTAACACAAACTTTTTGTTTGTTATTACGAGATATTTACGAAGCGTTCGTCAAAATATGGATTGTGTTCTGAGAGTCATGGCGCCGTGGTATTTGGCAGTTTAGCTCGGTGTTGTTGGTTTTGTTGCTTTATACTTAACACAAGATTCTTTAATAAACAAATCCTTCCCAGATCAGTTATTTCCTTCGTTTACATATCGATGCAGATATGTGCGCAAGGCTGATTTCCCAACAAACTGAGATTTCCAAATAGGAGACGAAAATCGAATCATTACCATTGTTTGCTTACATTTTTTTTTATTTTTTATTTTAAACCATTACTGTCTTTCCGTTCCATCCTTTCTTCCCAAGGAGAAGGGAATTTCTCTGTCAGCCGGGAATGCTTGCTCTATACTACTACTATAATGAAGATTCTTCGAAAAATTATCTGCATCTGCACTCAACGGAAGGAAGACTGTATTTCCGAGTGTTAATGAATCGAGTGATGTTTCGGATGTTGGGCAGAGCAGATGAGCTGAGCTTTAGGACCTTTGAGGGGAACTAGTGTGGACTGGCGGCAGCTGCATCGCTCGCTATTGTCGAATCTCCGCTTCGTAATTATGCCGCACGCGCCGCCCTCCTCCACTGACCCTACGCTACCCCTCTCCCCTTTTACCTTACTCGAAGGCCTACCGAGCTAATGTTCCTGCCATATTGTTCCAAATATGAGGCAACATTACTTCCTGTCGACATAAAAAATACTTCTGAAATGTCTGATTTTTTTAGTATTCTCAGGACTTTGTCACAGATAACTGTTTTTGGGTATCATACACATTTTCTTGCCTTTCTACTTTTTGTTGGTAATCCTCATATTCTACTATTTACCGTGATCTATTTCATTGAATGAAATAAACATTTGTGTATGGATTTCCAATGTCTATTCTTTCTCTAAATGCAGATGTTTCCTTTTATAACTGATAACAGTCGTGTTTCGACGAAACATTCGCAACAGACTTGGCATCCGAATTCATCGCAGGAGAGCTCTGCGATAAAATTGATTACCAACTTTATTTTGTTTGACCACTGATTAATTATATCAAAACGTTCAATAATGGGTGAAATACATATTTAAACTTGCCATGTACGCCATTTGGACATGGTCTTTTTGGATATGCACACACTTCTTCCAGGATGTCTTAGTTTTCCCCATCCGTCATTATAGAAGTCTCGCAGTTGGTTTACTTCTGCAATCCGAGCGTGGTCGGTGAACGGTAACGCTCCGTCTTCGCATTCGCCGGTTCGAATCCCCGCCCGGTCATTCAGATTTGGGTTTTCCATCACTCTAAGCGAATGCCGGGATGCTTCCTTTGAAGGTCCATGGCCGAATTCCTTCCAGCTCCTTGCCCACATCCTTTCTGCCTCTAATCACTCCCTACGTCGACGAGGCGTAAAGCCATAGTCATAAGAATAAGCATACTTCTGTAATAACATTGTGTTGTTGATTTGTTTGTTCAGATTTAACTCATTGAAGAGAAAGTTATTGGTGATAAGTAAAAGTGATTGTGAAGATATCGTTTATTTTTCCATCCGTATCTTTCTGCTTCAACGGATCAAGGTGCGAGCATTATCTGATAAGAAACAAGTGCCTTTGATGATTATGCTACGACTCATATATTTAATAAATTTGCTATGAACTAGATTTTGCCTACAGAGCGTGGTGGGTGAACGGTTAACGTTCTGGCCTCGCATTCGGGAGGACGCGGGTTCGAATTCCCGTCCGGGCATCCAGATTTGGGTTTTCCATGGTTTCACCAAATTACTCCAGGCGAATGCCGGGATGCTACCTTCAAAAAGCCCATGGCCGAATTATTTTGGATAAATGTGATTCACAAAAAAAAAAAAATACTAGCCTGATTTTGATAAAATTTCGTTAGTATACATCCCATCGTTGCTCGGGTGAAACAGGAAAGCTTAATTTTGATGTGACGTCGAAAGAAATTAGATTTAGCTAAAATTTTGATGTTTTTATTATTATTATTATTATTTATGTTCGGTGTGTGGCAACCTAGGTAAAAGAGGATGTTTCATTTTTATATGATGTCGGAAAACTGAGATTTGCCAAATTGTAAATTAGTTGAACGCGATTCACAAAAAACATACATGTTGGATTTTGTTGAGGTTTCGTTTAATGTACGGCCGCTGACCTGCTCCCTCAGGTAAGATAGAAAAATGAGAAATTTAAGAATTTTTCGTTGAATGCGACTCGTGCAAAAACTAGTGATTAATGGAGTGTATCCACGGGTAAAATACTGTATATTTCATTTTGATCTGATGTCGTCAAGCTGATAAGTTTAAGATAATTTTGCCATGAACGCGATTTATTAAAAAACTGCTGTTCGGATTTTGATTGGTTTTTAGTGGCAAGTCCCTGGTTTGACGGATAAAATATGTTATTTTTCACTTTGATGTGTCGTCGAAGAGGCAAGGAAAAAATAGTGTTCACAAATTAGCATAAATTTAAAGGCAAGATAAAATGTTTATCGTGGTTTCAACGAACCATGCAAAAAGATTTTACGTACAGTGAATCACAATGGCCGCGTTAGTTTAATATAGTGTGTACAATGACTGTGGATCATGTGATTCTTGACCATGCTGCTTTAAGAGAATAATGCGTACAATAATAATACACGTGAACGAAATTTCGGACAACTGCTAGTCGTGAATAAATTGACCGATTAAATTAATTTTTGCAGCTTCCAAAATATAATAACTGTATCTACCTTGTGAGAGATCATTTATGCTTAAGCTATTTGGAATTATTTAATCAGCCATTTACGAAAAAACTTTGGTCAAATTTTGGTTGGGTTTTGATTACAGCCCGTGGAACCGCTGGGTTATTACTTGACAGTGGAGACTGCACTGATTATGAACTCAAATGGTGAATCAAATAGAGTGGTGTGATTCCCATATCGAAGCTGTCAGCTCCACCTCAATTAACTCTTCCTCTGTCGCCGTAGACAAGATAACGCACAGGAGACAGTGACACAGGACAGGAGATTAACTTTATCTGGCTTCAGAAAAACAAAGTGGCAGTTTGACATTGTGTGCTTATGATAGGGACCAAACACTGATGTCAATGACGCAAATCGTTACATTCGTCGAATGGAACAATGCTCACTGCTAATAATATCAACATATGACTCCTAAAAATTATTACTGCATTAAATAGTGTCCAAATGCGAACAGTTTGTATCTATACTTTCCAAAATGTTGTATAAATCTGTATGTAATGCGGGTTGTATTTTTTTTTTTTTTTTTTTTTTTTTTCATATGACGCAAAAGCTACAGATTTTGCTGAGGTGTTCAAAGTTTGACCCGTCCAGGCATCCAGATTTGGGTTTTCCATGGTTTCCCAAATCCCTCCAGGCAAATGACGGGATGCTTCCTTCAAAAGGCCATGGCTGAATTCCTTCCCATTCCTTGCCCCCCATCCCTTCCCGTCTCTAAAGACCTCGCTGTTGGAGAGACGTTAAGCAGATAAAAAAAAAAAAAGATTCAAAGTTTGTAAGCTTAGGATATGGCATAAAATTTGAGGTCTATCTTTGTACGCACCGTAGCATCACTTTCTTTTACATACAGGGCGATTCAGTAGGAATGGTAAATATTGAAGGAGGTTGTAGTATGAACAGTATTGTGTAAAAAGTTCGCATTAACATGTGTCCGATTTCCATTCGTTTTGGAGATACAATTGCTGGAATGTTATGTATAAAATAAACCTCCAGAAAATGATCAAGAGCACCCAAATAACTTATTGAAGTACTTTATTCATGCAAAAACATATGCATATTTTATAAAACTTTAAATTAAACCTCGTAACGTATCAAGTAGTCTTTTTCTGCGATGCGCGCGCATCGGAACTATACGTGTCGACTTCAAGCATCAATAAAGTGCTTGAATTTATGTATTGACATATTTTCTGAGGTTTAATTTATGCATAACATTCCAAAATTAATGGAAATCGGGCACATGTTTATATAAACTTTTTTACTCAATATTGTTCATACTACCACCTCCTTCAGTATTTACCATTCTTCCTGAATCGCCCTGTGTAATGAGGCATAAGTTTTGAAGCTGAAAGTTTGGTCCGAAATTTGGTATCTATATCATTAAGTTTTCTTAACTGAGACAGAATAGAACATTAATATTCTGATCAACCACGTATTTCGTATTATTAGAGGTTTCATCTAAGTGACACGAATAATGGCAATTAAATACGCCAAATACAAATCATAGATGTATAGTGCTTTGTGGATGTCCCAACATTTTTCTTGTCCACGTGACTACTGCAACTGACATCATTACTCTCAAACGTTAATTTGTATGCGAGCACGGCACGCATAAATTGTTTTAGTTTTAATTTCAGTTTTAATTTGTACACCCCAAATAGGATGGAAGGTAGAATTATACTTTAATTTGGGACTGCTGGTCGAGACTACACCAGGTAGCCTCTTGGACTTCATCCCGGGCGGGGGAGTGAAACTAAAAAAAAATGCTGTATAAAATATTCTTGGGCTTCCCATCGGGGGAGCGCATCAATTTGAAGCGACGTTCCGGAAGATGGAGCTTCGAAACGTCGCTTGAAATTGAAGCGCTTCCCCGGTGGGGAAACTCGAGAATATTTTGTACAATAGATACACCGGCAAAGCCTCAATTCATTAAATATATATATATATATATTCTAATGTATCCATAATAACGAAAAATATCTCACGCTTTTTTTTTCTAGTAACAGTCATTAGTATTGGCCAGATTTGAAGTCGATGAATAAAAAAATAATTTACAATATGCTCAGGCATGATTAAATACATGTAGTGTGTTCTAGAGAAGTTTCACAAACTACACTCAATGTAATTGTTCTGCATTCGTTAGAAATTCGTCTGGTGAAGCGTATTCTCACAAGAGCCTATGCGTGTTACGGAGTTTGTTGTGGAATCAATATTTTCAGAATTTACTGGCTTACTTGATACTCAGAGGAATCTTTTTCTTTTTTTGTTCTATTTATCCTTCTCCCATCTTGCAGTTCAATTTTGTTAATATTTTCGACATCATAGTGTTGAATAACTTATTTATGTTTTGAGTTTTAGGTATGAATTATCCTTTTCATAGTTCCTAACGCGAAACTGAGATTACGGGGAGTTTCGCTATGCATGACATTTCAGCATCCACTTAAGCGACTGACATCTGTTGCGATAGCCATAAACCACATTTTTGCTAAGCTACTCTTTAGTGTTGCTACTGTGAACGCTTTTCAACAATTTAAGAATCTGATGGCCTATAAATACATTTTTTGAGAATTTTGTAATTGGTAAGTAATTAGTCGTCAGTGTTTGAGAAACAGCCAATTGTATAGCATTTTTGGGGCTGAAACGTGTCTTAATACGTAATTGTATGGATATTCTAACTGCATGTTACTCTGTTCGTTGAGCACTTTCAACAGTTACATATCGCGCTCTTAAGAGAATGTTCGGGTTGTGTTTTATACAAGAAGTATTCATTAATGCTAACTTTACGGCTACTGAATAGTCCACAATAGATTTCTACCATTAATGTTGATCTCTATCGTTCTTCTATTTTTCAAGAGGGGTACAGCACACATCTATGTCTATGCGCTCCGTTTACAGCAGAATTTGTAAGTTCAGCTGTTCATACAATATCAAAAGCCTATAAACTAAAATGGTGAAAGAATCATTCCTACAAAACTGTACTCGATTACTTTGGTTATTAACTAGCATTTACATCTTTAATTAGTTAACATATTGACACCATATTTTTTAATATATATATATTATTTTCATGACTTTCCGCGGACGTAACTCGGCTTGAGTGTAAAGGCGGGTTTACACGGTTCACTTTTCGCAATCACTCCGGATGAATCACTCGCAGTGAAAGGAAAGTGAACTGTGTAAACAGAGAATCAACCAAAGTGATCATCCAAGATGACGGATGAAAGAAGTTGGCTCGGGCTCAACTTTTCGTTCACTTTTGGTGTTTCACTCGGATGACTCATCAAGAGTGACGCGTGTAAACAGTCAAAATATCGAAGTGAAACCACATCCTGGATCGGTCGCAATTGTTTGTTCCTGATTGTTGTTATTTTGAACACATAATTGTTTTTAAATGGAAAGTAGAAACATTTATTTATTTTTAAAATATTTCCATTACAACTATTGTTTATAGAAAACACAATTTGAAAGTTATAAAAATAAAAACATAAGTGGTAGGACATGATTAAAGAATTGAATTTTCCATTTTTGACAAAAATTTTCTACAGTTTAGAGTTTTGAAGACAAGTAGTATTTTAAATCTTTACGAACCAGGTGATCTAGCGAATTAACTAAAGTTTTAAAACCGGAAATAAGTGTAAATTGTGCTTCTATTTGAATGTGTTTCAAAACAGTTACTAGTTAGAAGAAACCTGTTTCTAGCTTCAGTTTAAACGGAGGACATTTTATCATTAGTGCCCTGTCTTGTAATTAGCGGTAAGCTTTTTTATAGCAATTCTTTGTGACTCACACATTCGAAAACGATTTTTAAATGTCATTTTGTCCTGTAATACCCATTCTACCACGCCGTAAGCCTCAATTTTTCGCCTACCAACTTTTCTTTTTTCAATTAACTTTATGCTCGATGTAACTTTTAATTCCTTAGGCAAGGTTTCTGAAAATTAAATCCACTCCAACACGCAATAGTTTGTTTGTCGCCATCTTGAAGTGAATTGAATGGTTCATTTGTGATGATACATGTAAACGAAAAGTGAATTCACTTTTAATTTCACTGCAAGTGATTCATCCTGAGTGATTGCGAAAAGTGAACCGTGTAAACCCGCCTTAAAGAAACGCCATCTCAGAACTAATCAAGTTGAGACGGGATCCCTCGTAATAGTGGGCACTCTAGACAGTGTTGACGCGGTGCGAGGTAATGCACCGTGCTATGGTTAGTCACCCTGCTGGTGGTATACGGCAGGTGCTTGGTGTCTGCCTTGGCCCAGATCGGAGAAAGCGTTCTGGCCTTGTAAAGCTCTGGGGGCAGTGCTGTGCTGATCAGCCTCGTTCAGCTTGGCCTCTACCACTCCCATTGTTGTTCAGGTACATTGAAGTTTACATCTTCCTAGACATTCCAAATCCCAGGGGCTAACCTGTAAAAAGAATTACTGTCACACTACTCTTTTTAGTTTAGCCACATATGGTTGAATTCAACTTTTTAAAAAATAGTTTTTTTTCAATTTTGTTTTTTTTCCAGTAGTAATAAACCGTTTTGACAGAAAATTACCCCAGAGTGCAGTAACTATATTTTGGATAATACTGAAGCAGAGGTACATTCTATGCATTTCAGTATATCAATGTACAGAATATTCCTTGGAATAGCGTGAACTGGAAATGTCGTAGTTATCATAGAGTTGGTAGTTTCATGTATTTAATGACGAAATGTAAGCGTAAATATGATGTATACTTCATGCATACTGGTTAGGTGTTGGAAATATGTTACTGTTTTCAAGGTAATCTACGTCGTCAAACTGAATTTTATCGAGATCCTGGCAGCGATAAAAGATACTATTATGCATGCTCGAAACATTTCATTGTGGCAAAATGAAAGAATGTTGCACTTTGTTCAAGATTTCCGAACTGGCATTAACCTCGTTCTATACTGTCCAGTGGCGGTTCCGTCTTAAGTTTGGCTATTTCGTGATTTTAATAAGTTACTGAGAGATGCTATGCGAAACCACAGGGACGTTGACTGACTCGGTGACGTTTCACATGTTGCACACACTGAAGAACAGTTGTCCTGCGTATGAAGAAAGAAGCAGTTAAGGTCTGTTTTGAAAGAAAAGTCATTAAACGCTACGGTGAATGGAGTACTTCTATAGAATTAAGGTGCCGTGACTTTCGAAGAGATATCCTGCCAGTATTTGTATACCTTTATACAACTGACTTTTCTACATTCCTATACTAATACTTACATCTGCGCAATACTAATTACATCTGCGCAATAGTAAAGTGTGTGTGTTTGAATTTAGAGCTCTGTTAAATAGGTTTTCTCCTTCTCGTTAGCTTAAAACCATGAACTACTAAGTATCGTCAATGGCGGCGCCTATATTGACGGCATTACGGTGCGTTCCTGGAACTACTTGTCGCATGTGGGAGGGGGTCGTGTCTGGCCGGGTTCATCGTCCTGGTCAGACCTGTTGGGACGCTCAAACTTCTGTAATTGCTTTTGGAAGACTGTTATTCCTACCTTTCGCTGATATTCCATGCTAGCGCTATGATATGTTGAATTTTTTCATTGGATCCATAGAATAGTTAACACAACAGCGTAAGATCTTGTGAAGTCTTTGTGTTGCGATTTTTTAGATCGAAGTTAATATTTTACAATTTTCTGCAAGTGCATAGCTTTAGAACTGGTTAAATACGAAATGCTGATTAGATGAAACTAGGAAATGGTAAACACTCTTTCGTTCCCCATTAATGAAACTTCACTTTCAAGACTTGTTCCCACGTCAACTTAAGCAAACAAAGTTGTAAATTTGCCAAAAATGGAGTCTTTCGCTCTTAAAGTTGAATTTTACACTGCAAAAAAAAAAAAGGCGTAAATTTTTTTTCTGGTTAAACAATTTTATGTATATTGCATCTTTTCGACATTGCCGTAGCCAACTTTGTATCTACACAGCTTAGCTGTTTTAAGGTCACATTAAGACCAGAGATTCATGGGCCAAACAGAAGATCTTTGTATATTCTGTTAACATGGCCTGTATGAGATATCTGCTAAGAATATTTGAGAGCGTTTCAATCGTTTAATTTTACTTCCATTTCTTGCATGCTAAACATCCTTCATCAATTGTTTGGTACACAGTGTGTGAAGAAAGGAGTACCCAATCTCGTATAGGTAATTAACAGCAAAAATACTGAACAATAAATAGGTTTGCGCTTAACGACCAATGTGGACTCACGCAGAAGTAATTCATAGGTTCTTAGAATGTCTGGTAGGTTTAAGTCTTCAATATAACTCCTAAATACATAGGACGCGAATTGTTTTGCTATTTCTTTCTCCTTCTCGAATCTGCAGCCTCATGGTATATCGCAGTCACTGTAAAGAAACAAGTTTTCTTATAAAAAGCATTTCAAGGCTGCCATCCACCTTTACAGATAGTATTCAGAGCTAACCCAGCAGCTGACTGTTTATCTGATACTCAATTGATTCATCTCAACAAATAAAAATCAGCAAACGGCTTCAGTCACGCTGCAATACACGAAATTCTTCTGTTTTGGATAATGTATTTGTCTAGCCTTTTTTGTGTCACCGCTTTCCAGATTATTTTATGTAATTGGAAAGTGTAATCATATATATTATTTCTATAAGGTGTTTTTTTTTGTCACAAGCTATTATCTCCCTTCATACCTAACCGAAATCAATGAATGAGGTGTCATATTAAAGCTTATGGTCTCCACCTTGATCACATCATATTTTAAGACAGGATTTTTTTCAGAATTCGACCCTTAAAGGACAAAAATGTTAATATTTCTAAAACGCTGTTTTTTGTGTTACAAGTCATTTATCTCCCTGGATACCTATCTGAAATCGTTTAATGAAGTATCATTTTAAAGATTAAGAGCTGCGCTTTGGTGACATCATATATTGAGACTGGAATTTTTTGAAATTCGACCCTTAAAGGGCAAAAGTATCAATATTTCTACAATACGTTTTTGTGTCACTAGCTATTTATCTTCCTTCATATCTAACCGATACAGATAAATGAGGTATCATATTAAATAGTAAGATCTCCGTCGTGGTAACATTATAATTTAGCAATTAATTTTTCATAATTCGACCTTTAAAGGGCAAAAATGACAATATTTCTAAAATGCGTTTTTTTTGTGTCTCGAGCCATCTGTCTTCTTGGATGTATAACCGATATCGATAAATGAAGTAGGATTATGAAGATTAGTGTCTCAGCTTTGGTGACATTATGTAGTAAGAAAGATTTTTTTTGGAATTTAACCCTTAAAGGTAAAAAGTATCAATCGTTCTTCAAAGTATTTTTGTGTCACGAGCCATTTATCTCCATTAATATATAACCGAGATAGATAAATGAAGTATCATTCTAAAGCTTAAGGTCTCCGCTATAGTCACATCTAGTTTTAAGAATGCAATTTTCTGAATTTAATTCGTAAAGGGCAAAAATATCAGTATTTTTAAAATGCATTTTTGTATCTCGAGGCATTTATCTCCCTTGATAATTAAACAAAATTGATAAACGAGGTATCATTTTAAAGACTGAGGTCTTTGTAAGTTCTTCGGTTGGTTACACCATATTTTAAGAAAGGAATTTTTCAAAATTCGACCATTAAAGAACAAAAGTATTAATATTTCTACAACGCATTTTTCCGTCAAGAGCCATTTATCTCCATTGATATCTAACCGAAATCGATAAACGGGGTATCGTTTAAAATATTATAGTATCCGCTTTGGACAGATCATATTTTAAGAAAGAACTTTCTTTAAATTCAACCCTTAAGCGACAAAAATATTATCATTTATAAAACTTTTTTTTATTTACCTCGCTTGTTGCCTAACCGAAATCGGTAAATGAGGTATCATTTTAAAGGCCAAGGTGTCCGCTTTGGTCACACCATATTTTATAAAAGGATTTTTTTTCGAATTCAACCCTTAAAAGGCAATAGTATCAATATTATTTCTACAACCTGTATTTTTTTTTTATTATTACGAGCCATTTATCTCCTTCTATACCTAACCGAAATCGATAAATGACATATCATTTTAGAGATTAAGGTCTCCAATCAGGTAAAATCATAAATTAAGAAAGAATTTTTTGGAATTTGATGCTTAAAGTGGTCACGTGTATCAAACAGTTCAGAGCCAAGTCCTCAGATTGCAGCAGCAGTATCGCTGAGATGTCAAAGTTTTTTATACAATAAGTAGAGTTTCGGATATTTTTTCTGATACGGAAACATTTTTGATTTGCTATACAATTCCAGTGTAAACATTTTATTCGCACAGCAGCATATATCACAGAGGTGTTGATATGCTGTGTGCATTTTGTTCAGGTTGGTTGTATTCTGTCAGGGTCAGTGACAGTTTGTCATACATACAGTGTGTTTTAAATTTTCCTAAATGTTTCGTAATATGTTTTGATGCTTACCTATTACACTTAACAAATATTTACTACAAAGTGCGGTTCTAATTTTCAGTATATTACAAGCATTCAACCTCACTATTCATTGTATTTTATTATCGAAATTTTCGCATGGGTCGTCTAGTAATAATCTAATTCTATTAATTATCGGATTTCGACTCCAAATTGTAAGTCATTTGAAGCTGCCGTTATAACTAATGAACCAGTATCGGATTAACCACGTAGCAGGAGTTAGCAAATGCTACGGGCCTCGCTCCTCGAGCCTTCTGGGGGGCCTCGTGCCTCCAAGGGAAGGACCCCGCCTAGGAGATGGGCGGCCTTTTTTTAGCTATACAATTTCCCCGGACGACTAAAACCAAGGGCCTCTTCTTCACATTTGCTACGGGCCCCACGCTGTCTTAATCCGGCCCTGCTATGAACACATGGTGGAATCTTCCTGACTTCATCATAGTTTCACTCGAATAATTTTCTTGCTGAACACACACACACACAAAATTCAGAGTACATATTAGAATTGGTGATTGTTATACATAAAAGCTTATTGAATGAATCGTGATTTTGGTAGCGGTTACTAATTTCCCCTGTGGGCGTTTAATACTATGATTATAAACGTGTATAAGCAAATTTGACAACACTTAGGACGCTTCTTTTGCGTTGACATTCACATTACAAAGAGATTTTTAGTAGAATAAGAGTATTATTAATATGACTTGCATGAAATGGTTTTTGATTTGTACGCTCTCCAAAATTGCACGCCCTGCGAATTTCTGTCACAGACTTCCTATTTTCTGTGGTACTTATCCATGTTCAACATTTTCGTTATACTTATTAGCTAAGCATGCGAACTCAAAATCATGTCAAGCTTATATGCAAATAAGTACCAGCCTTTCACCAACATTCACATTCCAGTAAAATTACTTCAATACATTCACAATCATGCAGCTTCTAATTACTATCCAGAATTACCAGTTACAGTGGTTGCAAAAGGTGCATAAATAAAAATAGGGTTTGATACAAGGATTCATTTTCTCGGTTCCCGTAAATGTTCGTTTCAAACACACATAACAGGTGCACAAAATATATTGAACCAGCGTGTATTGAATAATTTCTTGTGGTGGACTATACCATCCTCATTTTAGCTGTCTCCCGGAGCTGTGTGGGTGGGCGGAGATGCGACCTTCACATTGTGTGATCACTGCTGGGAGTGTCAGAGCAGAGCTGAGCTTGTTTGTTTCACCAAGGCAACCACTTTTGACACTATCAGTTAATTCAACTCACAAAACGTATCACTATTTTCAGATACAGCACAATATGAGGTAGCTACGTATTTCGAATAATTGATCGAGCAAGAAGTGGGTCAAATGACTTTTTTTTTAAACGACAGTCGGTCAAGACGATAATTGTATGCAGTGTAAAAAGTTATAAGCATCACTGTACGGTCACAAGACTGGGTATTATTACACTCCATAAGGCGAGACTGCGTAAATCGTACAAAGAACTCTGTGTAACGTTTGGAAAGTAGCCGAAGTATAGAAGAGGTTTGTGGTAGCCGTAGAAGTTGGTATCGTTTGTGTAATCAGGGCTGGTTGCATTGTCTAGTAGAAACAATTGAATTTACATCTGTGCTTACCGAGAAGAGAATGTCGGTACCGAAGATGGCTGTATGTCTGAAATTACCAGTTCCCTACTAAGTTTGTCCATGCGCAGGAATAGAACAAAACTTACTGAATTCTGTATGCGTCGTGTTTCGAAAAATGTTTGTTCCGCAAATCAGGTAACTTTTTATTTATGGAATTTTTGAAAAGTATTTACTTGGTTTTGATTATTGTGTGTTATGGACGTTTTAATTTTATTTGTTGGGATAATATGCGTAGAAATAAGCTTTCATATCTCGTTTAATTCGATGTAACTTTGTCAGGGCCGGCGTTAGGGAGGGGTAAGCGGGTCAAAAGTACCCGGGCCCACCGGCTGATGGGGGGCCCCGAATACTGATTGTAGGGGCCCTCAGGCCATGAAGCCAAGAATCCACCCATTGTCGTCCTCCTAGTTTAGTTTGTAGAGCTAAAAAAAAAAAAAAAAAAAGTTCGCCCATTTTACCCCGGGCCCGAAATTCCTAGCGCCGGCCCTGAACTTTGTGGCCTCGTATTCGAGACGACGCGAGTTCGAATCCCCTTCCGGCCATCTAATTTTGGTTTTCCATCCTTACCATAATAACTATAGGTGAATGTCGGGATAGTTCCTCCATAAGGTCACGGACGAATTCCTTCCTGTTGCTAGCCCCTAGTCCTTTCCCGCTTTCAGTGATCTCGAAGTAGATGAGAAGTACAGCCATAAGCAAAGAAAATCTTTTATCATGGATAATCTTTTTTGATGCTATTCATAAAATACTGCTTAAAACTGAGCCGTTTCAAACATTGCTTGGGATTGCTGCAAATCTGAATAAAGTTTCAATTTTCTAGATCCTGATAAGTTATTCGTTTGAGCTGTTTAGCAGTAAAACTGTCAGTGGTTTGAAATTACTACATGTACAAGCAGAGTGCATGCAGCTACTTCGATAGGAACTGGAAAACGGAAGACGCGATAAGGTACTGTTAAGGCGACAGGAAGAATACTGTATATGTAGGACAAAGACGTTGGCCGTACGTTCTGTGGATTTAAGAGCCGCATAAAACATACAAATCGGAGGAATTATTGTTAGATGCTTAAATACACAAGCGCACAATAAAAATTGTTTAGAATTTCATCTCTTTTGTCAGTAAATTTCAGTAAAACTTCCAATCTCGGATAGTCTGAGTGGAACCTCATAGTCATAAACATAAAAACATTTTTATAATGTTTTTGTGTTTCGCTGGTTAACTGCTATTTTCTGCGAGTAAATGTAAATTGACAACTGAAATGGAAAATTCAGTGAGGGGGGGGGAGGGGGGGGGAAACTTGCAGAGTGTATATATCGAGGGACCATTGACTAAGTCAATGAACATTAAGTGAACTCCATTCTAAATTTAATTAACGCCACTGAAGATCCCTTCATATTACTAGTCTACTAGCTATTAACGGAATTAATTTAGATATATATTCCTATACTGAAAGATATTGGGGGAGGAATTTCTGTACCTGACCGTCTGGTCTTGTGACTTGATAGCGGCTGTTTGTGAAATTGCAACACCAAGAAGACACGTGAAAACGTTAAAAAAAATTCCAAACATTAGAGATGATTAGAAATGCAGTACCGTACACGCTTTGACCGTGAGAATTCAGTATGATATGAAGCCTACACATGTTTCAATCAGTGCCTCTCGACGTCATACAAGGAATCGGAGAGAACATGGAAATACTACTGGTGAATATATTTCCACGAGCTTTGTGGTGTTCGTCCACAAAGCACCTACCGTGGTTGCAGGAGGAACGGAATGAACAGTATGCAGACAGACTATAACCTAGACCTGTTCGATAGGCCAGAGAAGCAGTGATACCTGTCATTTGAAGGAAGCTTCCACATTCCTTGCCATATGAGGCTGGGAATTGTATTGCTGAAATACGGCATATGGAGCTGCCACCAGGATTCTGGCTCAAACCTTCCTGATAGGGCGGTTGCTAGATTACTCTCAATACGTATGAGGTGAGATCACACATTCTGGCCAATGGCGTCCGAAACCATCACACTTGGCATTATGCAGCTCAACAATTTAGTCTGCCAGATTGCGTTCACCATCGTAGCGTCTAACCCTAACACGTACGCGGATATTACAGTATGACAAGTTGAAATGGGATTCATCCGAACACATTAAATGTTGCCATTCTGCGTGCCAGAGATGGATTCATGTGCCAATTGCAGTCCGAGACATTGGATAGTTTCTGGCCAATCAAGACGATCCAACGGCATGCGTGATCCCAGTCCAGTCCACAGCAGACTGTTGAACCGTCGACGCAGAAATGTCCACACGTGTTGCAGTGCTCAATAGTTGAGCTAATGCTGTAGTCGAAGCTATCCTATCGGTTACGGCCATGAAGTCAAAACGACAGTCATCCCACGCTGTAAACACATGGCGTAGTGCGGTGTCGATGTGTATGACCCTCTTTTATCCACACCCACTGTCACAACAGCTTGCTCTGTACCAGTCGCAATGTCAAGGTGTGACTAACCCGTTTCCCATTCTGCCATCTTCGAAGTCACTCCCACGCTGATATAACGTCCTTTGACGTCGTCGAGGTACCACGGCACTTGTTGCACGTTTCCACTTCGTTTGACGGCTCTGCACACACTGATCGCGGTGTTACATCGACCTGTCCGGTCACACAAAAGACGAAGCTGCTGGGCCTACGTGCACGCTATTTCCCTGTAATATCATTCACTTATTACACTTCCACTGTTCTACACATCCTCAGATTTTTGGAGTGATTCAGACCATACCTTCCGCGTGCTGCAATTTTCAAAAACAGTAGTGTATTCAGCTCCAAACTGGCGAACGCAAAATCTTAATGTTTTTTGAAATTGTTATTCAGGAGCAGTATCGGAAGCACGTCATTAATGTTATGTTGGTTTTAACTTGCATTTCCAACATTTGGCAACTGACATTGTGCAGCATATTTAAAAATAAAATAAAAAAATGGCGATCTTGTATAATTTAAAAACAGAGAAACTTTCGAGTACTCGCCGAAAGTTGTTGTAAAGTGTTCTTCGTAAGTATAAATACATGTGCATAAGGTGCGTGAGGCCTTGTCTTGAGCGAGAAGTACCACCTTCTTCGGGGTAAAAACTGTACAAATCCTAAACTGTGGCCATGCTATGGCTGAAACGAGAACTCTAATCTGTTAGCCAACAGTAATGTTCGATCTTGGACTGTATTACACATAATCATTTTGGGCCCCATGAAGTGTCGACCTCACGCTTCTCATTGAGTAGATGCGGTGGCCAGAATAAAACGTGGCCAGTCGCCAATTGGATCCAAATGTGCGGCGTCTGCTAACAGGCTTACAGCCCTCAGGCTTCGGCTAACGGCTTCCCAGTGGCCCAGAATACAGCCACTCGTAGTCTAGTTACTAATAAGAAATGGCACAGTGACCGTAAGAATATTCTCTAGATCTCCCCCATCCTCCATAGTCACAATATCGACATCTGCACGATGAAGTTCTCGATACTACGTTACAGGTGATTTATAGCTTTTAAGTTTAAATTTATTTTCTTTGAATGCCCGATTTCACGGGTTAAAAAAAAAAAACACATAAATATTGTTTTCCAGAGGTTCTTCATTTTTTGTCATTTCGTCCTAATGAATGAATGGCATCAAAGCAGAGCTTTCAGAATAATAGTATTTTTGCAATTGATCTTCTACGCTTTTAGTGCCAATGCCATCGTTAACCGGTTTATCTGGCCTGTAGTCCTTAATCGTGTGCAAATTTTCTCTTCATACTAGTCATACGATCTACAAAATATAGATTACATTAAACATTCTTTTCTACTGAAACTTAAATATACGAACCAATGCAAATCTTCCTTTTTCTCTTTATCAAAGCATGTCATGAGAGTTGATTGTGGACTTAGAAATTATACTCCCATTCCAAACCTGGCGGTATTTGCTGGTTTATGGCTACAATGTAGCATTGTTACTTGCACACAGATTGTTATTGAGAAAGGCTACGAAATAACGTCATTTGTACTCACAACGTCGTGGTGGCAAGAAGTAACTGTTACACAATTTAGATGTGAGGTGGAAGCTGTGAATTACCAGTTAACAGAGGACACAGTTTTTACGCCTTTTTTTAATTACCACTGTAGAATATCCATATTTCTACGCTTAAACCTAAAATAGATTTTTGAAGTGAAAACTTCTATAGACGCGTTAAGCGATGTTTGCGGGGGTGGAAGAGGGGAGGGGGGGGGTAAAATCTTATGAGTTCGCGTCACCAACAGAGCAGTACATGTGTAGCTATAGGTATGACGTGTTGCGCTTGGACAGCAGTGAAAGTATAGATTATACTTGTATCTAGCATAAAAATGAATGTTTGTTTTTTGTCAATGTTCTTCGTACAAAGTTTTTATTCGATTTTGATGGAACTTTGCATACGTATTCTTTAAAACAAATAGAAAAAAAACTGTTTACGTTTGATTTATAAAAACTTAAACCCTCTCCTCCTACCCCCTCATCTTAATTTCTGTCTACGTAGTTCATACAAACCCACAGTTTTTATCAGATTTTGATAGTACTTAGCACATGTATACTTCAAAACAAGGCGGTCTGGTAGCTTAGCGGTTTCTCTCTCCGGTCGCGGGTTCAGATCCCATGGTGAGCAGGAATTTGTAGGAGTTGTATTTAATTATATGAACTATGCCGGGATATTACGTGGTTCTGATTCCATGTTAAGCTGTAGGCCTCTGAGGAAAGGTATTGGCGCTCCTGCCTGTGACACAATACCTTGGTACATCTCCTATGGAATGATTCGACCAACCTTCTGGGTGTCGACAGGGGCGTAGCTACTATTGGGCTAGGCGGTGCAGTGCACCGGGGCCCCTACGCTCAGGGGCCCCCCAAGCATACCTCTGGGGGCCCCAAAGAGCGCACCTCTGGGGGGCCCCCAAGCGCAGTTCAGAGGGCCCACGAGCCTTCATGGCAAACTGGCGACCTTTTTGTCTTTTTTTAGCTCTACAGTCGTCTAAGGGGGTCCCTGAGACACAGGAAGCCCCTCACTGAGGGCCCTCCCACTGCTCAGGGGGCCCTTACCAGCAACACAAAGCAAAAAAAACGTCGCCCATCTGGCCTGAGGGCCCAAAATAATGTTTTTGCACCGGGGCCCTTGTTCACCTAGCTACGCCACTGGGTGGGGACTAAGTTAGATTTTTAGTTTTTGAAGTGAAAGCTTCTCTAGGCGAGTTGGGCGGTTTTGCGATGGGTAAAATCTTATGACTACGCGTCACCAGCATGCTAATGTTAACACTGTCTGTAGCGGTCTGGTGGCTCAGTGTTTAATGGGTCTGACTGTGAAGCAAAAGGTGCCAGGTTCGAATTTCTGTCTTGGTGGTGATTTTTATGGGTGCCTAACCCCGCCTTCACCTCTGGTACAGCTTGCTGTGTAATGTTAAGTACGCCAGAACTCTTCCGTTGTTTGTATTCCACGTAAACTGTGGGTCCTCTGTACCTAGGAGCACTTATCGGTTAGGTGAAGGCGGCTAAGACAGGGGTGGAATACTGTCACTAGATCACACGGGTTTATTATTATTATTTAATATATCTGTAGCTATAGGTATGACGTGTTGCGTTTATCATATTCATAGTTTTAAGTTTTCTCCTCTGTCGGTAGTTCCCAATGACGGCCTTTAATTTAGTATCTTCAACACTACAGAGTTTCGAATAAAGAAAGCATATGATGATGTTTCAGCGAGATTTTACATTATAATTGTACTGTCATTAAAATAATAATCCATAACTTTTGTGCACATCTTTTATGTGGTCAAATGAACACATCCTATCATTAACGGTGTAAATAATTCTGTAGAAATTGTTAGGTTTTTTTTTGCCACTCCTTGCAGTTCGCAGTGACATAAATCTGTTACAGGAAAGAATTGGTTTAACTCGACCTCTTCTCGCTCCAAGCCTCCTATTTGTACAGAGATCAGCAGAGACAATTGTTACTGATTGTGTCTGAAGATGCACGTTCTATTGTCCTGCCTGTGAAGGAAGGGCGAACAGGTCAGACGGCGTCCCTACCTGTATTGTCTACCCTCTCTCGGCAACAGCGCGAGTTGTCTTCCTGGAACTGGCAGTGGCGAAACTTACCAGCATCTCGGTTCCTCGAAACACTTGTGCAAAAAAAAAAAAAAGATGTTTTCGTAGACTGGTAGATGGCTTCTGGAAAATGGCTAAGACGATTGTTTTTGATACACTACGCAGTTTGCCTGTATTCACCTACTTGCCTTTTGCCCTATTTGCTTTACTAACGCTTCACTGGAATGACCCTCGGTCTAGTCTGATCAAACGGATCCCAACTTCGTGTGCGCTGTCACCTAGTGAGAGGATGCAACGAACTATCATCCAACAGTATACCGAGGTAATCAATGCCGACGATTAGTATTGCGATTCCAGTAAGTTTTTACGGTAACTAAATCGACTGTAGCATACATGCACTTACTGACAAAAACCAAGGAAAACCTAATTTTCCTTGTCGACGATCTAGAAGTGACCAGCATCTAATCGCTAACTTCTGTGGATTTTAGGGAATAATTACAAACTATTTTTTCTGCACCACCCGAGGGAATTCTTCCACCAGCTCTTTTTCAGACTTTAACACTCTTACTTAAATGTATCTTCTGCAAATGAAAGTTAAAAATAAGTGGGTTGCTGTTGCTTATGTTTCATAAAAGATCTGTATATTGACAGAGCTGTGTTGTAATAACATATCTTCCATATTATGCCATTACTGACTTATCATTAACGTTGGTATTTTGGTATAAAATAATAGAAAGTAACATACAAAGAACAGCAATAAGAACTTCGAAATTTCTTTTTCTATGATCTCCCAAGATCACTCAAAGAGGAAATGGCATAATTCCTTTCCATACCTTATTCCTATCCTCTCCCGCCTTTAAAGATCACGACGAAGAGTAAACTGAGAAAAAGAAAGTATTATAAATCTAAACTTCATTAGTTACCTCATGAAAACACTGAGAGTTGTTCGCATCCCTCAGTAAACCTGCTAGGGGGTATGTGCACATCGGCAAGCGAATCTATTGTACCACAGGAATTCATTCTCTTAAATCTATAATGAAATGAAAACATAATTTGTAATATAAGCACAAGTGTTGCAGTAAGAAGTAAATGTTTCTTTAATGCTGTTGTGGGGGGGAGGGGATGATATCGATCAGACTCTGTATCTTTTGATTATGTTTTAGTCTCCCATGGAATCAAAGATGAGCTGATAATTTTATTATTTAATACACAAAATGATAATTTTAAATTCATTAAATTCTATATCCGAGAAGAAAAGAACAGTATTGGTTTCCCATTGTGGGTACTTAGATGTAGAATCTTCCTCTAAAAGTCAATGCCAGTCGGCTGTTTGGTACCTACTGTAGCGATACTTTTCAAAAGAGATTCAATACAACAGTACTCAATAGTTGAAGGAAAAATAAAAAATTAAACTGTTCTGTTTTGATTTCAGTAGCGTATATTCCGCTAACAAATGTTTTAATTGCAATTTATTCTCTTTATTTCTCTTGTAACTTCTAGGACGTGTTAAATGTCAATAATGCGCGCTTGGATTTTTTTTTTTTTTTCGATAATGTAATCGAATTTGAGTGGTATTGTTTCATAATCGTTATACAACCTTTCATTCCACAGATCTGATTATTTAAACCCTTGCTTATCTTCTACACGAACGTTTCTAATACTGCTTATCTTGACATCTATACAATCGAATTTATCAGTGGTATTAGTCCGTAATCGATATAAAACCTTTTAATAGACAGATCTGATTGTTTAAACCCTTGCTTATCTTTTGCACAAATGGTACAGACATTGCACTTGTAGGTTGAACGCTAATACCATAATCCTTGGTTTCGTATCGTGCTTTATCAGTTGTTCTTCAAAATCTCGATTAGGTGCAACACGAAGCCATTAGTTGGAAGTTTTTTTGCAGCATTCGAAGTTGAAATCAGTCCTATTATACCTGTTTTTGAAAGACCTTCAGTATGTCCAATGAAGAGAATAATGTACTTGTTATAAAATAAGATGCACGAAAGAATAACTGAAGTATATGAGGTTACCTGTTCAATTTCTGCGTGCAGATAACCTTGGAGTTGTTGTTGGGGCATATTTCCAATAACGGAAGTCGATGTTGTGGTACTGCAAGATGAATTATCTCTGAAAACCAATTCGAAGGACTCGAAGAAAATGCATCCTTGGATTACTCGGACATATTGAAGATTGTTGCTGCTAAGAATTCAGAGTTCGTCATAAAATAGTTAAAATGACTTTCTTACTTTCTCCTTCTGTTTACTATGTACTATCTCACTTTCCCCGCAATTGTCTCTGGACTACTTGCTTTAAATTTAAAGCAAAACGCCAAGCTGCTAGCAACAGCCGTCAATTGCAAATATAGTTCAATAACTGTTTATTTTAGTGATACGGTACTGTAATGAAACAATCAATTGAATGCTATTTATTTAATGTAGAATGCCTTTAAGCTTGTCTATTTAAACAAGAGGAAAATTGAAGTACCTTAAGTACATCTAATTTCAAGTTCATGTCAGTGGAATCACGCTCGTCACAGATACCCCACTGCTCGAATACTGGACGCTCGAGTCGGTCCAGCAAATAGGCAGCCTCAATGCCGGAATCACTTTTATAGGGAATCCAGTTGAACTGTAGGGAACAGTGAAATCTCTGCGCGTCATTTCCAATGTTTGCCTCTCCCACGGTTAACTAACAAGGTCCCTTGGTCAGTAACCCTCGTTGTTGAATGTGACTGTGTGGAATCTTCTTTGTTGGACTCGACGTACGAATCCCACAATCAAGAGATTCCCTCGAGACTTTATCTGGCACGTTCCATTCTCACGCTCGCCCACCAAAGTCTCGAGGCCATTTTATACTGGACATTACAACTATTTTCACGTTTATGACGCCGACTGACTTTTTCATTCCAGCTCATTAATGTTTTAGTGCTGTATACTGATACCGTGAAATCATTTCGAATTTTATGCACACTTTTAAGCACTTCCTCAAGGAAGTCCAAACTGTACCACAACTCTCCCATGCATTCGTTGATATTTCACGTGATATTGCTTGAATTACAGGTTTTCACTTAGGAGTTTGTGAGGTGTTTAGCTATATATGACGAATAAAATTTAAAAATTCGATTTTAAACCAGTACTTGATAATATTACTGTGACAGAATTATTTTGACATTACACGTAAGGGAGCGTCCATAAAATACGTAGCTCCATTTTCACATCCTGTGAACCCCCCCGCACGTAGCCTGGCGTGGTTTTTCTCTCTACCCCTCCCCCTCCCCCACGTAGCACGCATCTTTTTTTCCCCAATTGATTCCAGAAGACATTTTGTGCTGTCTTATCTTGTCAGACTATCGTAAATTACTTACGGAGATAATTAAATGACGGAAATAAATATTTACATGCTATTGTATGTTCTGTACCTCATTTTAACTGTGACCAATAATATGAATGAAAAGCTACGTCACTTGGCTCGGAACGGACCCCCTCCCCCCCCCACGTAACCCAACGTAGCTTTCCAGCCAGCCCCTACCCCCTAGACCGGGCCACGCTCCCTAATATGTTCACTATTTAAAAGCGGCGTCCTTTTAGTAACTTTTTTTTTTTTTTTTTTGCTGTCATCAGTCTCTCGACTTATTTGATACAATCCTCCATCCCTTCCTATCTCGAGCCAACCTTTTCAACATACCCCTTTCAACCCACGTCCTGTTGTTTAAGGAAGGTTAAATTTATATAAGTATAATGCTCTCTCATGATGAGTCATATTTAGTGATTTAGTTGAAATGAATCTGTTGTTTTAATGAATATATGACATTTAACATTATATAAATACTGTCTCCTATATTTCAGGTATCATACACCAATAAGCTTTGTTATGAACGTGTGGGGAGAGGGGGAGGGGAGATTTGCTGTGACTAGAAATATTAATTTTGTTGAAACCCTGCCATGCAGGTATAGGAGCGATTCCGTACTTACTGATCAGTAATAGCTATGGAGCAATGTTGCACTAAGAATAAGTCTAAATTCTTATTGACGAATAAATCGAACGCTTGTAAATGAAATGTGCATGAAATAAGGAAGCAGCGAAATTAACAAAATGCTGTTCTCTATGATTTTCTTCAGTGACTGATTGGTAAAAGTAAAGCTACCTTGTTCTCATTCTTGTGTAAGGACACTCAAAGTTCGATGGCTTGATAGAAACCAGTTAAGAGCCGTGATTTGTGGGAGGCGGCGGCTCGTTGTGGTAGATCTGGCCCACATATCAGCAGCATGTACGTAATAGAGGGTACCCAGGGTCTTGGGCTGCTGAATGGCCTTCACTTACTTTAGTCACGAGCATTACTTCTTGTTGTGGGGCATTGGTTCGAATGAAGCCTATGGCCATTTACTTCGTCTAGAGTTATCAGCTTTATGATTGTAATCTAACATAATTTCTATTCACAAAGCAGAGAGGTACTTGATCGTTCATGGAGCTGGCTGTGTTCTCTCAAGGACAAATGCTACATTTTGTAAACCAAACGTAGTTTATATTACTGATTTTACGTATTAACTTGAAGGTGTTATCGAAAACTATCACTTTGACTGAAGCAAAGTATTTCCTCAGATTTCAACAGATTCATTGTTTCGAAATTCTAATAGAATATGAACTACACGTGTAATGCGACTTTGTCTCAGTCTGAATGTCCGCAGAAACGTATTTAGGTTATTTTGAAAATATCCTTCCTTTTAGGCTTGTAATTGCTGTGGTATTCATACAGCACGTGGTATCAGTCACTTAAAATTCAATAGTATAGGCTATTCATTTAATATGGTTCAGTCTAGATTAATGGTGATCACAAAGGATATTAAAACAAACAAACTGACGAAATAAATCCTTAGTATCTTTGACGGACTTTTAGAGCGTGTTAGTGCTTGAGTGGCTTCATACTTAGGCAAAGATTAATTCTAGCTGTCACATTACGATCAGTTCCCCAAGAAGTATAGTAGTCTTTCCTTGTGTCTACTGTTCCAGCTACTCAAGAACAGAAAAGCGATTTGAAAGGTGTATATTGAGGTTACTGTAGAATTCGATGAAGGATTTGTCCAGAAACTTCATTTCTCAAATGCAACTTTATCTCCGTCTGAATGTCCTCGGAAAATCTCTTTACATTCAGGCTTGTTATTGCTGTGGTATTCATACTTGTTCGCCTTGTAAATACATAGATTCATCAATCAACTTTGGACAGAAGCAACTGATTCGTTGGTTGATAACTACGGCCACATTATTAATTAGGTTTGTAGGTTTACTACGTCCTCGAACAGAGACATGCCAGTGCTATCAGATAGTTTTCTGATCTACGCAGGTAGTAACAGTTTCCAGAAATCGCAGCGTTTATCAGGAACAGAAAAACAAGATGAACAAAAGATGTGGTGTGTGCGTCCGTGCAGCTTGGATCTGAACTTACTCGTCAAATTCTCAATATTGTACACTTGAGAGATAAATTCAACAGAAAGTGTAGATTTTCTTCCTTTTTTTCCGTTGCTTCGGGCTTGACAGTGATTTCGTCAAACCATGGAAAACCGAAATCAGGTTGGGCGGACGGGGATTTCAACCCGCATCCTTCCGAATGCCATGTTCGAGCATTACTAATCAGACATAGAACTCAATACAGTATTTGCACTGCAAAATGTTAACCCTGTCTCACGAGCAAACGAAAAATTTGTATCTGTCCCAAGGTGTTCTGCTGCAGTTCCATATCCATGCAAGCATCTTCAAATATGTACGCAGTACAAATTCTGTGATGCCTTCGACTCTTATTAAGTGCCGTGGGGAGGGGGTTGTATCTTCCTAGATTCACTGTTATGTCGAAACAGGATGATGCAGCAAATGAAGCAACGAGTAGGTTTGCAATAAGGTCAAAAGCATTTTTCTCTTTTAAGAAATTCCGAAGTGCTTGGAAGGTACTGGTTAGCAGTCTAGCACAATAATAATCTCTGGCACAGAGGACTGTCACGCAAGGATAAGTTGTCTGGTGAAAAAAACACACCGCAGTGTGATGCTTGTGGCTTACATCCGACTAAGTTTGTTACATGTTAACAATTTGTCTGTTATAGTTTATCAGATCTGTATTTCATCTTAAAAGATATAGGAAGGCGATCAGCATATTATGTTTATCAGACATCCTTCACAAAATAGCTTTTAAACATCTTCTGTTAACTAAGTTGTCAACATGTAATGAGATTAGTTATGTGTCTTAGACATTTTCCAGTTGCTACAATACCGCATCCGAACAAATATTTTTGCCCTTGTTACACCGACACTACGAGAATAACATCCTACTTTCATTTTATATTCATTTAGTTTTAAATTTTTATTGACCATTTTACAGCTATTCAAACAATAGTTTATTCCAGTGCACCATACCCAACATACAACTGCGCCTATTTCTGACGCTCTACTGTCTGTCCGTGTGTAACAAGCCCTTAAACGGAATAAGCTGTAGACGTCATAACTGAAGATGTGTTTCGCTGACCAAAAAACAAAGTTTTAAAAGTTTTGTAAAACTGTATTATGAAATAAAAGGGGTTAATTTTTCTCCTATCCTTCGCGTGAGATATAAATATTAAGAGCCCGATAAGTAGAGAACTAAGAAATTTAATTTTTTTTCACTTGAAATTAAAGTAAAAATACATCCAATGTACAGTAGTTTTGGGGACAATTCAAGGAAAGGTACTATTTCGAAGGTTCTTTGTCATATATTAATACCATTTTATTGAATGTGCTCATATTTCAGACTGCATTGCGTATTAATGTACGTATCAGACATTTTACTGGAACCGAACAATTGTAGTGTGAACGGAAACTTGGCGTGGCGTTGGGAGCTGTGGATCGGAGTCCAGTGCCTAATCTGAATGTGTCTTCCAATCATTGACTTTTGTACCTAGCTACTACCTTCTGAGCTGCCATATATCGATTAACCCTGTAAAGGTACACGTAACCCTCATTGCGCGAGGTTCAACTGGCACTTGCCCGTCTTTGTGAGTGTGTTTTTTGGTCACTAATAACCTCTTTACTGACGGGAGCTCTAGAAGTCCAACTACAATAACCAGCAGTACAAGTAATTGAGTAGAAAGCTAAGAAAGGAAAAGCGGTTATTCTCTTATGCAGTTAGTTTGAAAGAAGCGTTCTAGGGGACGAGATACGAAGAAGGATGTTAAATACAGTAGTTGCGGCTGTAACAGTATTAACAACGCCTTAGATAAGAGCAGTGACGAAATGAATCGTAACTGCTCGCTACAATGAAAAACCGCAGCTGCATAAAACGTCACACATCCTGAATAAAACATTCTGCCACAGAGTTGACGGTTGCATTCGTCCTCGGAAGAACAACGGCATATTCGGTGAAACAGCATTTATTTGGGCTCTGTAAGTCCCTGGTGCGATTACCCGTCTTGTCCACCATTTTTTTACGAACTCTTGAAATGTCGTTCACCTTTCACTGTGTAAGTTTCCTTTAATCAGCAGGATTATAGGGTATGTGAAGGAGAGGCGCCATGTTTACCAATTTGAAACTGTGTAAGCTGATCATTGAGGCCAGAGTTATTCATATTAGAATGTCACCAAAGGTTTGTTAAAAATATAACTGTTGCTAATTTTTCCATTGATAATGGTAGATCTCCTTCGGTGGAGAGATTTAAAATAACTCTCCGGCTGCAGAATGTGCGAATTGCCGACAGGCATGTAAACGTTTGCCGCCAATTGATGGTAGTCACCCAATAATCGCATCTGTTACTCTTGGCCAAACAAAACATTCATCTGATTCTTTTAACTCTCCTATCTCCTCGTATTGTTCTAGTTAAGCTAGGGCACGTTTAGCAAGACGAGATGTTGGCTTATTTTGTTCACTGGATGTGAATGTTGGGTTACTTTAAAACACACACCTCCAAAATACGATTACAAGAAAATCTTCTACAGAAACTTTTCTCCTACTTTCCAGACCATGTACCTTCGTAACAAAAAATAAATAAATAAATACTGCGTGATAAATCATATATAGTATCTCAATCTCAGATTTCTACTCCAAATCCTAGGCAAATGGCTACACGACCCTCGGCGATAAGCTAATAGCCGCTCTAATATTTCTCCTCGCTCATCGGTCGCCTCTAATAAATTTGACATGCAGAGCAATAAAACATTTACCACCTAGTTACAGTAAATGTGAAAATGCGAGTAACTGGTAACGTACTCTAGATACAACAAGCTAGAAGTAGATCCAGGTAATTGTCGTTATCGCTTCAGTGTTTCGTGGGTTTAAACTAAGCTGATATATATTGGTGAAGTTGTGCAAGCAACAGGCTACTTGTCGAAACGAATAGCTGAGACAGCAGACTTTGCCGTTGCGTGATGTAAACAGGTGGAGCCCTTGCTCCGGGCACAAAGCGAGTGAGGTGAGCGGGCACGCGTCGCCTGCGACCCAGTTGGCGGTGCGTGCAGGTACACAGGCAGGACGGAAGTTCCATTCCTCTGGAGTCAACGCCTTGCAAATCACTGTCTCCATCATATGTTATTCTTCTTCTCATAATGAATCGGCAAATTACAATGCTTCCGTAGGCTTCAATTGCGTTCTTCCAGTTATTGCCCCAGGGTTCAGCAACAGATATGAAACTATTTGGCAATAGTTCTTACTTTTACTTTTTGTGATCTATGCTTACTCTTACTTTTTGTGATCTATGCATTACAATTTTAAAACGTAGCAATGCATTGCTACGTTTTAAAATTGTAATGCATAGATCACAAAAAGTAAGAGTCTGAGTTTGAAATGGGCGGCCGCGTAGT
Organism: Vandiemenella viatica; assembly: GCA_031002005.1. Taxonomy (NCBI): domain Eukaryota; kingdom Metazoa; phylum Arthropoda; class Insecta; order Orthoptera; family Morabidae; genus Vandiemenella; species Vandiemenella viatica. The sequence goes on from JARYHS010013630.1 coordinate 380,246,818, forward strand.
TCAGGTGGTAGATCGTCTGGCTACACGATCAGGGTTCGATCCCCGATGAAGCAAAGGATTTTTCTTCGAAACTGAACATCCAGAACGGCTCCCCATGCACACTTAGCCTGCCATCTAATGAGTACCGCGGAGGTAAAGAATGGACAGCGCGTGGCGCTGACTCTGTCTCATCATTCTAGCACCAATGGTCGTGAATAGGAATGCGGAGCTCTACCTCCGCGAATCCTAGGGATAGCGGCAACTAGCTGCAGAAGCCCCGTGACCTTTAACTTAGGACCTTGTGATTTATTATCGCCAATATGGTATCTGAGATAAGTAAAACGGCTGTTTCTCTCTTATGAGATATAGGCTACTGTTTTTTATTAGTTGGGGTAAATCATTGGTTTTCATTAGTGTTCATACGCTTCTCTGAGATGGCATTTGACTTAGTTATATAGATGATATTTTCACTTTCAGATGTTTGTCGGCTGTTTTTGAATGCACATTATGAACTAGAAATGTGCATTAAATTCAGATCATTGTAAACAACTGAGGTTATAAGAATCTGTTCAGCTTCTTTTACCACTTGGAAACTTACCATATATACTCGTCAGTTTCGGACAACTGTGTGATATAGAAAGAAACTGACCACTTTATCTGCTTTTCAACAAAGCTGGTAACTTCACGGCTGCATCAGTTCACAATACCCCAGGCCTTCGTATATACATAAAAATTATAATATAATCCACCATCCGTAGACAGATAGGGTATTGACAAACTCACCAACGAGCGAGAGTTTAGTTTCAGTGTAACTGTAGCGAATGACGTTTGGAACGAGGTAACATGATACTTAATAAAACGGCGCATTCATTGGGCTCTGTTGTGGGCCTCTGGCTAACGATGTCAAGTTTCGTCTTCTCTCTGCATCCGTTGTCATTTCATAGACACAAAATGCTGCTGAACTTCTAGACTTGAATTCTAACATTATAAAAGATCACGTTGTTTAATTTGAAACTTATTTACTGAAGAGCCAAGATATATATTTTCGCGTTGGGATACCAAATCTTTTCCACAACGGTATAAAATTGTGCTGCTGACACTTATACACTGTGGATTTTTCAGTTTTCTTCATGTATAACATTTAGACACTACACTAATAGTAATTTTTTTATTATTATTTCAATGGATCCTCTCCTTTGGTGGCTCTTGTTATAATTTCTTATTTTTGGCAACATACAATATTGAAGATAAGAATTATTCTTCATATCAACATACCCCTTACAACCTACGTCCTCAAGTATCTTCTTCATATATTCTAATCTGTCTTCCTCTGCAGATCTTAACTTCCACTGTTCCCTCCACCTAAAATTTAACCAGCCCTGCATGTCCCAAAATATGACCTACCATATTGTCACTTTTTGTAAGACTCTTCAACAAACTTCTTCACCCATCATTTCAGAAACTCGTTCATTTTGTACTTTATTTGTCCACATAATTTTCAGCATCCTTCTGTTGCACCACATTTCAAATGCTTTAATTTTCCTTCATTCTGGTATTCCTATAGCCCATGCTTCGTTGCCATAAAGTGCTGTGCTCCACACATACAGTTTTAAAAAGGTCTTTGAGTCCTAGATTAATATTTGAAACTAAAAAATTTCTCTTTTTCATGAAAACTTTTTTTTCTAGTGCTATTCTGCTTTTATCATTATTCCTGCTTCGGCCATCAGTTGTTATTTCACTTCCTAAGTAGCAAAATTCACCAATTTCTCCTATCGCACCCGGCACTATTTTTGTATTTAATCTACTAGCTGGTGCCCACGTCTTTGTGTTTGTAAAAAGTTTTGATTGATAGCTACTGACATGCTACCATCTTAGTGCACATTGACTACACACAAACACCAGTGATCTGTGCTATGTATTTCCGTTTGCAAAGTGAAATATAAGGACATACACTTGTTTGGTCGAAATATCAAAATACCCTCGGTCGACCATTTTCAACCACCATATCTCCTACGTTCCCACAACTAACGACATGCAGCCACCATAGTACACGATGGGAGACTTGAGGCTGCAACGACACACAAACACCAGTGGACTGCTGTAGGTAGTTTAGATGCAGAATGAAATAGAGGGACACACATGTCTCTTCTGATATCAGATTGACCACTTTCAATCACCACATCTACCACACCCCTACAGCTACCAACATGTAATCACCATAGTGCACGATAGAAGCAACTGGCCACTACCACTCACAAACGCCAGTGGTCTGCGCATTGTATTTCTGGCTGCAAGTTGAAATATAGGGGTACAGACGTCTTTGATAGAAATAGGAAAATGCCATGGGCCGACCACTTTTAACCACCACATCATCCACACCTGCATAGCTACCGAGATGTAACCACCATAGTGCACAATGGGAGACTCGGTGCTACTACCACAAACAAACACCAGTGGTCTGTACTATGTAGTTGTGGCAGCAAAGAGAAATATGTTTTTGGTCGAAATATGAAAATTATCCACATCGGCCACTTTCAACCACCATATATCCCACACCCCCACAGCTATTGGCATTCGGCGAACGTTGTGAAGGATGGGGAAACTCCATGCTACTACCATACACAAACATAAGTGGTTTTCGCTAGGTGCTGCAGGGTGAAGTATAGGAACACAGACTTCTATTTTTATGTATATGTAAGATTATTGGTATCATTTCATCACTTTTGTCTTGTTTTGGTTTATATTTAGTCCAAAATCTTCCTTCACTATTTTTTCTTATTTTTATAAATGTGGGCATATCAATATATTTCAAGAATTTTGCTTGATGTAGGCCTACCTGAAACCAAGGTTAAAATTCATAGCAATTCTCAAAAATAAAAGTAGTACGAAATTGAAAAAACTAATACCACATTTTTTAAAAAATCTTAGCAAATTGTTTCTACGAACGTTCCGTTTCAGATACCGACTCAGATGTAAGGTTTATGATGAGGTTTAGTGCTAATAGTTAACAAGCGTTACCACTTGAAACGGTAAACCATTATATGACTACTTAGATCAAAATGTCAGTGGTTGTATCAATCACAATACGAAGAGATGTCTGTTACAAAACCATCTAAACAGAGTGTGGAATAAGTTTCATTATTGAGGGAATAACTTTTGTCCTGTTTATTTCTTGTGAAACTGACGGTGCTTTCTCAGTTTCAAAAACCATAAATCACAACTCATCAGCAAAATATGTTTCTACTGTATCGGTCAAATTCTAATCTCTCCCAATGTTTGCCGATTGTAGTTTTCATGTGTGGTACATTTCATTTCTATCAAACGTCAATTTAACTTCTTTGGCTTGGAACCTCCAGGGAGCAAATTGCGTCACCGTAAATTACCATAATTTGCCCCTTTGATATTAAGCAGACACATTTTATTGCAGATATTCAAACATCTCCCTACGACCTTGGCATGTTTATCAGGAATAAATTTTTATTTAACCCCATGAAAGTGAACCCCTGAGTCATCACCACCTCTAATGATCTAAACGCTTAAGTCATTAGGCTAATGGCCGACTGATACCTGGCTGAAAAACACAAGAATTCTTTCTGATGAAGAAACACGGCCGTAGTTAAGCATAAATATCAGTCTACAAGCTTCAAAAATGTTTAATGATTTGGCGCAGTATTTCAGCAATTTAGCAAATCTAACGGTACAAAAGATTGTCGCTTATAGTTGACAATCCTAATTCTAGTTCAGATCGACCTGTCCCAGGTAGTGCAATATATTGAAATTGATGTCTTGGATCTCTGGCTCACTGCCAGTCTGCTAACGTGCAACGTTACTATACGTGGAAAGGGGTATTCTTTTTCATTTTGCACATTTTCCTAATAATCCTGGCATGATCGGTAAAATTTTCAATAAATGTACATTTGATGGGATCATCTTTTCTAACCTAGTTGCAAACACATCAATTTTTTTAAAAAATGATTTTATAGCTTTTTAAAAATACTGAATGTAAGCGCGTTTTTAAGAAGTTTTACATTTCAGGAAGAGTTAAAAGCAACTGCCTCAGAATTTTACTCCTGGCCTCAATTGGCAAGTTTTGCTTTTTGAGACTCAACACTTGTGTAACTTTTGACACTGAATTTGCGAGGCGACTGAAAACACTGGCCTGGAAGTTAGAAGTTGCATAACGCAGCGTATATACACTATCTGTACAAATAAGATTTATTAGTTCGCTGGATTATGAAAACCGAGAATAAACTAATGTCGACCGTAAGTGCACGAATATTCCATTCAACAGAAGAGATATAAAGAAACCAGTGAATTAGGTGAATGTATTTGCAGATGTAATGTTGCCCGAAACCAATGGTTTTTTCTTGAATAGCCACTGATGTGGTATGACAAATTTCTTAAACGACCATTTTATATAAGAATTGTTGCAAACGTCGTGGATGGCTAAATTCCGGAGGGGTGACATACTCCAACGTGGCAAGTGGCATTCAACGAATTCCCGTTAGAAGAATGAAGTATGGTGGACACAATATACTAGGATCTTTCGGCCCAAATACTTGGTCTGTTCCTGAAAGCCGTGTCAAACTTCGAAAAAATATTGAATTATGTGGTCTTTTTAAGAGGGGGGAGACAAAAATCAGCAGTCTGTAGAAGTAGGAACTGTTAACAAGCAGATACTAATCGTTTATTCCTTCTGCTGTCTTTAATCGAGATCATGAAAGAAACTAGAATTTATCAAATATCCGCTTTAGTTACAATCGAGTAACCAGCTAGCTATTGCTTCAACACCTGAGAAGGGACGTTCACATCGTGTGATACAGCGGACTCCAGCCACCTGCATTACGATTTTCAGATGTAATAATGTGAACACTTTCAGAGGCATCAATACATGACGTTGATGTATGGACGGTGTGGTGCTGGAAAGCTAGCTTAAAAACAAGGCGTCAGGTCACCAGGTCGACGCCCGAGTCTTGGTGCAACATCAGAGGAACAATGGCTGAAGGCCGGTCATAATGAGTCCCCGTATCCCGGACACTGCTGCGGAGGATACGGCCGCCGTTAAGCTACAGGGACGGCTTTGCTTAAGAATTGCCTCAACACGAGACGGCATTTCTGTAAATCTGCTTGTTGCTGACAATCACTGAATCCAGAACAAGTGACTGGAACAAGAGAACATAAAGGTTTGTCTGCTGTCCAGGAGTAGTGCGTTGGCGTCGCTTATTTGCAGACGCTGAATTGAGCTTTAAACCTCCAAAATTTCCATTAACATTTCTCATTCTAGAGCCTATTTTACAATAATCGTGTATTAATCATTTTAATTAAGGGAGTCATACACGTTCTTTTCTCAGTGACACAGACCATCGCTGCCTGTACACATTTTGTTCAGTAATACAGCTAGACACAGCTGCCTGCCTTATCTTCCTGCATATCTTTTAGGCAGACTTAGATAGCGGTGGAACATTCTACTAATTCATTAGAGGGAAAATTTGGGCTCGTCTTCTAAAGCCGATGGGAGTTATGCTAATGGATAAGTAATGTTTTCCCGTCTGGTGCAGAAATGTATTGGTATGTGGTGTAGCAATTCTGATTAATTTACTTAGCAGTTAAACTAATTATTACACCTGTGAAGGTTGCTGGTTGTATGACCTGTATATTCTTATACTCTTTACAGACAGGATACATGGAATACTTCCAGAGATTGATGGAATCTATTTTCCTAATATATACTCCAATAGAAAGATATATAAATTAACTACACATAATTACATATAATTGCATGATCGAAAGTGAGGTCATAAATCAAATGAAAGTGCGCAATTAAAGTATCAATAATTTCCAACAGATTTATGTTTTAATTAATAGAAAATATGAATTTATTCAATACAATAAACATAAAAATATATCTTCTGTGGGGAGGGGGGGGGGAATAGTTATAAGACACTTAGCATATCATTCACATTAGCTTATGTATAGTAATTACAAAGTGCGTGAGAAACTTATATCATGAGAATCCCGGGACCGATACTGAGTTATATGCTCGTCTTGTGTTGAATCAACAATAATTACTGAATTTTCTGTGGTTAAAGTTGACGTTACCATATGGATGTTGTAGTCGTCTTCGGCGCAATGAACAATCACTGGCGTATACAGTGACAGATGGCAGCTCAAGATATCTTTCGTTCTGTCAAGTTTTGCTTAATTATTGTAGCTGAAATGATCTTGTAGAGCGGTACTGGTTTGACACCTTCGATGAATTATATCTCACGTATGTATGACACCAAAACCACACAGCAATTGCAACTCGCAAGCTCTGATAGTCATCCGACGTACAGACAAATTAAAACTTTTAGGACAGTCTCACAGTCGACACTGTACGAAGCACTTGTACTACAGCGTAGTTACACGCATAACTAAACACTGAAACTTGTAGCTTCCAAGACTGTGCCCATAAACAGATATGGATCTTATACGGAAAGTGGCCCAATAATCCACTTCTCACTCTCCGGAATCATGAGACCTCTGCTCATGTTCCTCTCCATAGTTGTTTTTTCTTTGCTGACCAATCATAGCCAGGGAAATACCGATATCCCCTCACGTTTCATTTATGAAAATCATAAACACACACATTAGTTTATAACAACCAGATCGTTGTCTTGAGATTTTGTCCATTCGTGCACTAACACACGTCAAAACTCATGTTTTCATTCGCCCGCACACGTGAACGGGCTTCCCTAGACGCAATCAGCTCACCACACGATTTCACACTCATTTTGATTTTGCAAAAATAAATGAAATGCCATATTTCTCCCCTCCTGAAGTGTTTGTTGGCCGCCCTGGTTTTAAATACGGGTGGGGCCGATGGCGTCCAAACATGTCCCGTTAAAGGTTCATATCCAACTGTGTATTTCCAAGAAAATAGGTTCGGTACCTTGCTCGTTCGGAGTCCGCAAAGTACAACGAACAATTACTTGCCATAACTTTACCTATTTGCTATTAATAATTATACATTTTCAAAAATCACAGATGGTCCGTTTCAAGCGTAGGACGTCCTGTCCTGTACTGTACTTTGTCTGAATTCTGTACTTTCCAATTCAAGTACGGACCCATGATCAGTATAGATGTATGCTGTAAATTAAACTCAATCCCACAATACCCGTTATGATAGCTTCAAGTTGGGGCGTCTATAAAAAATACTGAAGGCCTGCGTTTCGAACCTTAAACTAACGAACAGTTTTTACGGATCCTTAACCTGCCCTTCACCATTAATAGTTTGTTAATCATAAGGCAATCTTTGTTAATGATTATTTAATAATTTGTTTTTAAAAGGTTCTTGTATAGGAGACGGGGAACTTCCATTTCTGCCTATGAAAAAACTATTGCTTAATAAATATCTACCGTTAGAAAACAAAGTAATTTCGCACCTAAAACTGAGTTTCATAATGGAGGGTATATAATTTTCACATCATACTTAAAATTAGAGCCGGGATTTTAATGCCGCCTCTATGACAAAGGGATTATTTGATGAGAGAGGTTATGGCTTGGAGGCGTTTACAACTGTGCCTTGAGAGACTGGCTTCATTGTGTATGAGACAATGGATCTTAGTTCCCAGGGAACACGACCATTTGAATGTAAGATTCCAAAAGTCGGGTAGGGTATCAGTGAGTATTAATAAGAATGGTCGATGTTAAAGTACTGTTGGTGAATGATTCAGATAGTGATTTACCGGCATGCTACTTGAAATCGTAGGACTGGCCGCTGAGCTTTTATGGCCCCAAATATTTACCATCCGTCATTGAAATCTTGATGGTTTCCACTGTACAGTTTCAGTACGAGCGCACGTAAGCAGAAAAAGTAACTGTAATAACATGTTATTAATTTAAAACCATTAGTGCGAGTTGTAATATAGAACTAAAAAATTTAATGAATGTTTTTAACCCTGCTGGTGTGTGAATTTAAAATTAACCATTTGGAGATTATCTAAAGTCTTTTCTTTTGAGGTTATTCTTGCCTGTTGAAATTCACGAAGATAATGACACATTTAACAAATGTAATGAGAAATAAGCAATGAAATAGAGACCTGGTATTAGGTGTCTTTGAGTATATAAAACACCTATGGTAATATCTGAAAGACTCGGGCATAGCTCTTCCTCTAGGAAACAAGTGGCGGTTCAGGCTATGTAGCCACAAGGGTGTTTATCTTCTGGCATTTCTGTAACTGATGGTTGAAATACTATGTACCACTTCCACAGCCGAAGTTTAGTTCTGCGTGTCATTGACTTGGCCGTGGCTGTCAGTGCTTTTTACGAGGTGTTGACTCCACTATTAGACTGGGCCGTAAACTATTTGCTTGTAACAAGGTAGCAGTCGTTCGGGTAGGTTGTGTGGCACGCTGCCAGTGCGAACAAAGCCAGGTTTTTATTATTAGGTCCGTCTCGTCTATTCTGAGCCTCACGGTGGTCTCAAACTCTCAAAGCTATGGAAAAGTTGGTAGGTAATCTTCCCATAGAAATTATGGTTTCGGATGTAGGACTTCTCTCTTCAAGGTGATTTTTACTTTTTTCCGTTGTTGCCACTTCGGATGCGAAGGCCTTGTAATTTTGGTCCTTACGCCACAGCCTCGTAATTCCGCCACCTAAGCATAGATTGTGATGAAATTTGCAAAAAGGTATTCTTAACTGATCACAAAACAGATCCCTGGAGAAACACAAAAAAAGCATAAACGAAAATTCGTTTTCCTATGATCCATGGAGTTGAACGTTATAATTATCTTTAGAACGCTTCCACTTTCTTTCGGCACATTATCTTCCACGGACCGTGCTTATTTTCAAATCGAGGTTCCATCTACCACCGGCTTGCTAGGTCTGTCCCAGTTTTATTGGGAGAATGCGGATGTGTTGTCATCTGTCCGTGAAACATGATACTTGTGTTCTGTGTGATAAGTGTGTTTTTGTTTGTGAAATGTGTAGTTTGAGGTCGAGGTTGGGGACAATCCCAGCAATTGTCTATATCATTGCGGGAAACTGCCTCAAAGCCTGCAATCAGGACGACCGGCATGCGGGACCCAGGGTTTCATACTGGGCGCTTATACCTCCCCAATCCAGTGGCCATGGTGGGTCTCTGATATTAAAAAATGTAATCGATATTTTGGAATATTTTTATTTAGCTGTCTATTTCACGAAATGCGAGCTTGTTTATCTTGATTGATGTAAGACGTAATTATGGCTACTCGTATCCTCCACATTATGTAAGGGAGGTTTCATAAACTACGTAGCTCAGAATAAAAACGGTGGGGGGGGGGGGGGGGTGGCAGAGAAGCTACGCTGGGCAACTTGGGGTTAGGGGAGGGGGGGGTTCCTAGCCAAGCCACGTAGCTTTCCATTCATATTATTTGTCACGGTTAAAATGAGGTTCGGAACACACAACAGCATGTGAATATTTAGTTCCGTCATTTAATTATCTCCGTATGTAATTTACGATAGTCTGAGAAAACGTACCCAAGTCTTCCGGAATCAATAGGAGAAAAAAGCTATTTGCCACATGGAAATGGAGGGGGGGGCGAGTAGAGGCAAAAGCCACGTAGGGCAACGTGGGGGGAAAGGGAGGGAGTGGGTTCACAGGAGGCCAAAATCGAGCCACATAGTTTATGGACGCTCCCTTACCTCCACCTTTTGGAATTTGGTAATTAGAGTGTTGTACATGTGAAAGATTGAGCGGGACATCAACATAATCATAATGTAGAATCTACTGTATCTCATGGAATGCTTGTCAGACACGCACGTCTCAGTATTTTTTTTTTTAATTACTATTTCACACGCCTACTGTGCGCCTATAGTTCTATTTATTCGTAGTTCAGAGTGAAAAGCGATTGCGCAAGGTGAACGAGAATCGCACGTTACGAAGAGTGAAACGAATGGTTCTTTTTTTTTAATTTTTAATTTAATTTAATTGCAATGGAGCACACGCTCCGGTGGCAATTTCCCTACACCCCCATCATCCCCCTATCCTGCACCCACCTACATTTGCCCTCTACAAATTTTATCTTTAAATTCCTTCAAAGTTTTCGGTAAATTATTCATCATTTCTCTTGGTAACTCATTCCAATCCCTGACACCCTTCTACTGCAACAACACACATTTAGTTACAAATTTGCAATGAAGGAAATAAACGTAAGGACGAGAGAATTTCTGCAAATATTTCATATCATCCATAATGATTAGATCGGATGAAAGCGTGTTATTTATAAATTATTTTATGTTTAGGAGTTATCTATTCCTCTGTATTTTTCAAATTCTCGTATTCAACAATTGCAGAAACGTTAAATGACATATTACGTTCCATCTTCGCCTTTTTTATTAGTCGTTAGTTCTTAAACATTGGTAGATGTTACACTCTGTGTCTGCTGCAGTAACGCAGAACATTCGCACTCTCAATGTATTTCAGTGAGCTCGATAATAAACTTATGGTATCTGTTTCAAATCGCAATGGGGTAAACTTTGATATCCCGAGTCAGGACGGCCCGTGGTTCGAATTCCACCATAAACTGTATACTCAGCCACGACAGTGACAAAATACACGGCAGATCGAAACCAACTAGGCGAAGGAACTATCCTTCGGCTATTCCGGCCAACAATGCCAAACGCAGTTTATTTGGCAAAAAACTGACAGTGAAGAAAGGTATTCTCAGAAAGAAGGTCCATTCTGGAAGCTTCAGTATTATTGGTGGGAGTACACTGAAAGTGCGAAGTATAAAAAAGAACCTTTTTATTAACTGCCATCAGCACCCACAAGCTTAGTTTCTCTCTGATGTGGTTGACTCACATCAGTGACGTACAAGACTGCTACGCTATTATTGACATTAAAATTGTGGTTACCCTTAAGAACATACAAGTTACCGCTGAACTGAATTCAAGCAGTGCACTAGTTACTTAATCGTTATGCTTTTCCGTTTTTAAATATCGCGGAAAAGAAACTTGACATTGTTATTTAACTTCGGGAACTGAGATGAAATGAGGTATTTAAATTCTGAGATACTTTTGTGCAGTTTACATATTATAGTTATTCCTTCTGGCTGTGTGATCTGATTTATGAAAATTAATTCAGTTATATTTGTTTTGCGTTGTTGTTTTCATATTATTGCATTACGAAAGGGGGGAGGAATTATTCTGCATAAGATATTTTGTCATCTGTTGCGTGCGGTTCATTTTATTCACAATGCCAAGTTGTCCCTCCCTCTAATGTTTAATTTCAGAGAGTGGAAGAAGGGTGTGTGGGCGTTGATACAATGCTCACGTATATTTCAGTACTACCTTCCTGTGTGATAAACAAGTTTCACTTTCTTAGCCGATGAATATTAGTAAGTAAAACTGAAGGAGATCGTATGAATAAAAATACCATAAGAAACGTAAGCATACTTCATACAAGATATGTAAAATCTTCCCACAAATTTCTGTTATCAAAACTTCATGAAACATAATCACAACGAAATCTTAACTGTGAACATAAAATTTAGTATACGTTGGCGGATCTAGAAATTTTCCGAGCCGGGGAAAAATCTTGAGGATTGCCGCCCCTTCAAACATAAAATTGACGCCCGGGGCAGTAATTTTTCTTTTCTTTTTTGCTTACGGTTTTACACCTCGTCGATGTCGAGATCACTAGAGGCGGGAAAGGACTGGGGGCAAAGAACAGGAAGGAATTCGGCCATGGACTTTTGAAGGAAGCAGCCCAGGATTCGCCTGGAGTGATTTGGGAAACCATGGAAAACAAATCTGAATGCCCGGACGGGGATTCGAAGCCGCGTCCTCCCGAATGCGAGGCCAGAAAGTTAAACGATTGGCCACGACGCTCGGCCTGGGGCAGTACAGAGCTATTCTTAAAAGAAATTCCAACAATACAGTTTAAGTAAAAAACGGCGGTGGGTGAAAACGTCCACTCGCCTCATCCCATGTCTTGGCATTGCAGAGCCCCATAATTTTCTCATTCGTTCCGCAAAAGAACTTTTGGGCTTTTGAGGTTCCTTGGTCTCTTTCATTCGTTGGAGTCCTTTCTCATTGCTTCTGGCACATCTTACTACTGTACTGGGGCTTCACTGATCAGCCTGTGATTTTTTTTCTACTATTTTCAGTCTTGTGTCTTATAACTATTGAGCTATCGAATTAAGGATAACTTTGTGTGTTCAAGACTCTTTATGAAGCTTGAAAGCCTCTACACATAAGAATCAAAAGTCTATTTCGTTCCGTTACCAATAGTCAAACCGTCAAACGGCTCTTAGTTCATTAAGCATATATTGTGGCAAGGTTTGAAGACAATTTTATGCATTTCAGTTGGGCTGTTAGTAGGAAATCTGAAGAAAACAAGCCTCTGTACAGGTTCTTGGCAGCTAAAGCTAAAAAATTTAATAGATTCAGATAGTGTCGAAATGGTGGTTAGTTCGACGTTGTAACAGAACGTTCAGAAAATTTGCTGAGAGGTTAATTTCGTTTTACAAATTGAATTAAATTTACTGTCTGATAGTAATGTTGAGTCAAGAGAAGTGAACTTTTACTTCATGAAGGGGCTGATTTTGTTGCCTCTACGAGAATAGGAGCTGTCTATTTTTAGCTGGAGGGAGCGACGTTGGAGGGTAGCAACTGACGCTGCGCAGTTTTAAGTCTTCTTGTGAAGAATCTCTTATAGCGGTTACTCTATTGCTCACAAGGTGTACTGGAACACCTTGAATGATGCGTCGCAGTGAGGGAGAGGGTCTGGTCTGGTGATGAGGAAGGCGCTCATTGGTCTCGTTAGCTGAAACATTGCCATCGACGGTTGTCGCTGCGCTCACGCGCTCTCGACCCTTCTCAATCGCTATCTTGCAGGGCCGGCGCTAGGAATTTCGGGCCCGGGGTAAAATGGGCGACATTTTTTTTTAGATCTACAATCCCGGGCTACAATGGACAGATTCTCGGCTTCATGACGTGAGGGCCCCTACAGTCGGTGATCGGGGCCCCCCATCAGCCTAGGGGCCCGGGTACTTTTGCCCTTCTTACCCCTCCCTAACGCCGGCCCTGCTATCTTGTCATTTGTTACTAAGCTGAACTCACCACTGTCTTTAGTTTTTCAGACCTTTAAATGTCTTGTGTATCTGACACTAGGCTGACATATAAGAACATACATCTCCTATATGACAGAAACGTGAAACGATTTTTACTATCTTATCATATTGTCACAGACAGCATCAGTATCAGTGTCACAATTTCAAAATCGAAAATATGTAACTAGGTGTCTTCGTAAGCAGCACGAAAATTTTAACGTAAAAGCTGGATGTAACCTGAAGCGAGAAGTTAATGACTGCGCTTAGAGGTTGGCGTTGTTTCCCAAAATGTTTGCAGTATGTCATATTATTAAATTTAACTCTTAATGCCTACGATTAACGAGATTTTAAATGGTAAAATTGTTGTATATTGCAGCAGAGTTTTATTTCGCTTTTAAATTGTTCTGGAAAGTACTATCCAACTACTAGCAAGGAACAGCTCAGGCGGTTAGCTCATTTTCAACTTGTTGCAGTGCTGTTCTTGATATTTATATTTGTAAAAGTCTGAAGAAATCATTTATGCTTTGTTTGTCTGAAATGGTGTGGGTTGTTTTAATTAAGGATTTCTTTAGATCTTTTGATAGCTGTACTGAACATTCTCACTCGACTAAGAAATTACAAGCAACGAAAAGTTAAAAAGACAAAACATTACGCTCGCAGACGGTCCACCAGATTGAGCAAATATGAGAGGTTTATCTTATGGTTGGTTATTTCATCTCGAAGTAAGGCTGAAAGTGTTGAAGATTACAATATTTGAAAGCCCGAAATATTCCCTGTATGTCACATCATCTTCAAAATAACTGTTGAATAGTTTAATAATTAAAAAAGTATAAATCTACCTCCAGAGGTTTGATATTGGATAATCCTTACGAAATGTTGGAGACGTGGTGAAATGTTAAAATTTTTTTTAATTTAAGTAGGAACGTTTAATACAGACAATAGCAAACTTCTTTCAGAAAAGAAAGAACGCAACCTTACTGAGGAAAGTATAGTAGCAGTAAGGAACCGTAAATCGTTCAGAGAAGCCGGTGCGAATGTAGTCCTATCCTCGCCAACCCGTTGGCCATGAAAGTAAAGAAGAGTCGTAACAGCATTCAACTGGCAGCTTGTAGTTAAAGTGCAGTACCGGAACTAGCAGATTACATACAGACGTAGAAGATTGCACAGCGTATAATCAAATTGTACTTGTTGCTTTGCTGTCACAAAACTTCTTACATTTTGTGTGGCACAAAACATTCCAGAAACGCTAGTCAAAAAGATAAACACCAAGTCTCCCTTGCTTAATCCAGTACAGTTACTTTTTTCCCCCTTTGTGTTTTACACCTCGTCAGTGTCATTAAAGGTGGGAGAGGGTTGATGTCACGGTACGGAAACGATTTGGCCACTCTCAAGGATTCGCCGTGGAAAACCGAAATCCGAATGGAGATTCGAACTCGCGTCCTCCAGAATGCCAGGCCCAAGCGTTACCACTCACTTACCAAGAGTGGTAGCTTAGTTTGAATTAGGTACAAAGTGCATTCAAATCTGAATTTTGAACCAGTTTCATACATCGCGTTTATTCCGATTGGAATATTTTAGAGTACTCAGATACGCAGTTTAATAGAGTACTCATTTATACAGGTATTTTCTCGTCTGAAATACATTTTTAGGTGTAGAGAGGCCCTCGGAACTACTGGTATAGAAAGCTAAGCATTGCGCATCTTCCAATTCTGCATGCGTGCTGTTTGCGCAATTCTGATGGATTTCTCAATCCGGTGCTCCAGAGGGTGTGTCCATAAACTACGTAGAGACATTTTGGCCTCTTTTGAACATATATAAACTCTGTGCCGTCCGTACTGTTTAGAGATTGTGATTCCGATCAGTTTTGTGCAACAATCTGTGACCGCCAGTTGCCCTCTTCAAGCAGAATAACACAGTGGAAACCGATTTGAAGACCCACATTTCTAAAGTGTTTTATGAAATATTATTTCGCTTCCTCAATCCTGCTGCTTAATGATTAAATATTAAAACATAAGGAGTAAAAGTTTCTAGAGCACTGTTCAGGCGCTGTTATTCTGGTATTCTCTTGCGTTTATCCAGTAAGTGTTTAAAAAAGATTTTTTTTGTATGAACAAGCTAATCCGACATAATTCACAAATAAATAAAACTGAAGACTCGTGAATTTGACAAGCGAGCCACCTGTTAGTAACAGTTTGTGAAGGTCAGTCAGTACCAGGTACAGTGGCGTGTCCGTCTAATTGTCACCTGGTTCACGGTGCGGTACCGGCTACCACTTTACCGCTAACGAGCGATTCCCGGCACGGCCTCAGCTGTACCGCGTCACGCGTACCAACCTCACGACCTTGAGTCGTTCCATTCTTCTGCAGCACGTGGGGCCGCAAGAGTACGAGACACGGAACACCGACGACACCAAATAAAATCCTCGTATATTCAACCGCAGGTCTCGTGCCTAAACTTCCACATCTAAAGTTTCTTTGAGTCAGCTCAGAAATTTTATTTTTGAATTATTTCTGCACTAATAGTATTTTTCCGACTTTTTTGTGGGATATGTGGTCAGAATGACCCCGAAATGTAATTGAAGTAAATCCTTACAGATGCTCGTTAGATAAAGCAATGACAGAAATGGAGCAACGTTAAGTAATAAAATATGTACATTTAGCTCAACCTACAAATCCTTTGACATATTCCCAATGACATAATATAAAGGAGATATTTCTAGTTTTTATGCTATTAATGACCTGCATAAAAGAAACTCTTATCCTATTCTTAATAAAACTTTCTTAACATTTTGTTTTTTCTTCTACTCCTTGTCAAGGTCATCAAGAGCAGGAAAGGACTGGGGACTAGGAACGGGAAGGAATTCGGCCATTCGCCTGGAGTGATTAGGGGAAACCATGTAAAACCGAAATCTGGATGGCCGGACGGAGATTCGAATCCGCTCCCTCCCGAATGAGAGGACAGAGGTTTACTTACTTACTTTCCTATTTAGTCACCAGCGCTGTTACTGGGACCTTGATATAATTTTTAGTACAAATCTGAAGTAAATCGGCAGAAAAGAATCCAGCGTGCTAGAAAAACGAATTCTTAGTCAGGACTGTAATGATTAGAGCTACGGTACTCTCGAACGCCAGCATAGAACTATACTTACCACCTGGTGATGGTGAGTAGACTTGCCGTCCATTCCTCATCGTGTCTTGGTTGGGCCTACAGTATGTGATCCATCCTGGCGTATCTCGTATAAACAGAGCAAAGACCGTAAAAATTCCTGGACTCTGGATTTTGAAAGCATGCGCCTCATCTGTTAGACTATGTTACGTTGCGCCGTGTGTTGGTGACACTGCAAAGACTTAGTTTCGTAACAGTCGCGTCATTTTGAAATTTACTGCACTCTTTGCTGTCAGCCGGTTTTGTGATGTAATCCACAACATTTACAGCACCTCGGGGAAGTGAGTCTGCTCTTCAAGGATATTATATAAAAAGACCGGGTTTCACCAGATGAACAATATGACTTTATCAGTAATAGATTAAACAAATAACTTCCTAAATTCTTAATCAATGAAATTTCAAAAGTTCGCGCTCAGATTAAAATAGCATTTGCAGTCGCTGACGCGATATATACTGTATCATGGCGGTTTTTTTAGTTTTGTCACTGAATAACACTGAAGAGAAAAAGTTGTGATTTTAAAAACATTATGAGCCTACATACATTCTGCATTTTTTTAAAACTATGGTAATATTTCTTTTTTATTACTACTTTATGTGGTACTGTGTTATCCATTTAAAAAATTTCTTGTATTTTCTCGCTGGAAAAAAAATTGATGCCTTTTTAATTGAGGGGATGAATGTCTTGCATGAAGAACTACAGTTAAGTATTACGACAGCACCTGCATCCATAAAATTTGCTTGCTTAAAAATACTGTAACCCAAAACTGGCTGATGTATTAGAAAACTTACAATCTAAACTATGGGGTGAAAAAAGTAATTTTTTAATTGCAATTATGAACTCAATCCTATCAGATGTTTTTGTACCTCGCAATGATTCTATCATATGGTTTTATAAAAAAAATGTGTTCACAACGGTACAAAGCAAATTCTGTCAGCTCTGAGTAAAAAAATTTTGTGAGCAATATCATTTTAATTAAACTCTGGATGTTGATTTGCGTCACTCTTATCGATGATTAGCAGCTGCAGTTCTCATATGTTGAAGCAGTGACTGTAACGATGTCTTATCTAGACAGTTACACAACTGATATCTGATGGGTGACAGATTATAAACCTTGAAATTACCACCAGCGTTAATTGCTATGTGCATTATATCTCATTTCTGTGTAATGCTGAGATTAGCGAATTCGCAACTCTCGACGTGTGTGTTATTAGTCAGTAAACTGTTTTAACATCCTGGCGTATCGCACAATGTCCATTGTGACTTTGTGAGGTAAGTAAAGTGAAAATGTTGCAGCTTGGTGGCTAACTGTTAATGTAATTTAAAATTGTCTCAGGCACAGGGTCGGCGCTAGGGGGGGGGGGGGGGAGGTAAGTGGGTCAAAAGTACCCGGGCCCACAGGCTGATGGGGGGTCCCGATCACCGACTGTAGGGACCCTCCAAGGCCAAGAATGCGCCTGCGCCCATTGTCACCTGGCCAGATTGTAGAGCTTTTTTAAAAAAAAAAGGTCCTCCATTTTACCCCGGGCCCGAAATTCCTAGCGCCGGCCCTGCTCAGGCATAGTCTGCCAGTTCCGGTGAAGCTCATGTTAACTCAACACTGCCTGCAATAAGACCGGCGAGTGCTGAAGGATACACGTTAAGTCTATTCCGCCTAATAATTTAGACACAGCATACACCAGAAAGTTTGATCAACATTTTCTTCACGAAATGGCACAATGGCAGGAATTCCCTTTCGGACCGGCCATTCAGATTACTTCTTTACATTATCAAAATCTCTCACAGTATTTTTAATCGTCATTAAAATACGGTTATGGTAGATTCCTATATACACTCCTAAATATATCCTCTCCAGCATATTCTTTTATCCGATACAATACACAAACTGCGATCTACACTAAATCATTCAAATATGCTTTAAATATTCCCCTGAGGCTACAGATTAAATTAGTATTTTTAAAATGAACTAAAAGGTTAGCAATGGAAATGTTTCGTCGACTATAAACTTATAAATGATTAAAATTCTTTTTAAACAAAAATATGCACTGATACTTTTCAAATTTGTAGGCATTTTCCATATTATCTACCGACAGAAGTCAATGCAGTTACTTATAGAGAAAGTTATTTTTTTTTATTGAAGATATCGGGTTGAATGTGACGGTTGTTTCAGTTTCAGGAAAAAATTCACTGGTTACAAGGAAAGATCGTTACTAGAATACGAAGCATTTCCTAGAGCACTGACAGAAATGTCCGGCATTCACCCTGGATGGATACAAGTAACTATTGCAAGATGAATTGTGTTCAGAGTAGCGCTAGACTATCTGAAAGAACGATCTGATGCCATTAGTAGCTTTGCATTAAAAGATGAGTAAAATTTCAGGCGACTGTTTGCCTCTTATCGACAGAGAACACTAATTTATTCCTCCATTTCTTTTAAAGGAGAGAGCTTTAAAATATTTTATACAAGGGAACTCCAAACCTGAACTTGACCATAAACCAGTCCAACAAAATGGAGTGAATCTTTAATGTTTTGAATACATATTGATTCTACAGCTCTAATCCAAGCAGGGTATCAAACTTGTTAATTAATTTCGAATCCAAAAGGAGATTCTTAAGATTTATGGTGAAAACCTTCAAGCATAGACTATACGTATATGATTTTAACATCAGAGTTCCATTTCCAGATTGACAGGAAGTACATTTTCGGGATTTCGCTGCCGGTATTTGGTTGAAGCGAGGAATTGAGGACATACCAGTTGATTAACCGTATTAATGTTAGTGAACTGGCATCGTACACTTTTACTGCTCGACTTAGAGATAGGTCGTTGGCAATTTACTCTAAGTGGACACTAACCGTTGTTGTTGGCTGATATCTGCCAGCAGGTTGACGCCGTGTCCTGCAGTTGCCTGCTAGGCTTCCTCGATTAGATAATCGGAAGCTCCACACAGCATCGTGCAGCTGTCTCATCTTACTTCAGATAAAACAAGCAGTTAATAAAAACTCGCTCCTCCCCTCTGTTGCCAGATTACATAGCAGTTGAGGAATTAAGAGATCTTATCCGCCACGCATCTAGCTCAATGTCTCTGGACGAGATCTGCATTGAACTGAAGTGGCCCTAACCTAGTAGTATCTCGTGAAATACCGAGACAGTGGAGTGAAAATACAATTGCGATGATATCGAAATCTTGCTGCACACCACAACCTTTGGTAGGTATTGAAAGAGGAGGAAAAGCTATTAAACAGTTATGAAGCGGGAACTGCGTGAATAAAATAGATTGGTGGCGTGATTTTCAATTGAAATACTTTCTCCTCTTCATCACGAAAAAGTCACCAAAGAATAGCACTTCTCTACTATAGAGGTTCATGTAACAAAGCAGTAATCCACAATATTTGCTAACTGGGGACTGAAATTGCAGAGTATCTTATTTCTTACGTTTGTTGGTTAAAAATTGTGTGAAAACTTCCTAGTCTGTGTTTGTGACATCTATTGCTAACTACGCCTAAGACCTTGGGAAAACGGTCATACTGCTTCTCTTCTTAATTTGATCAGCAGAGAATAAAGCTATGAACTAAAAGTTAGGCGTCAAAGCACTGCGAAAATCAGATTTACAGGTTAAAAATCGTATACATCTGAATTATATTCATGATACGAACGTACTGTGCCAAATTTTGAGTATTTGTTGCAGCTACGCACAAAAAAGTTTCGATAACATTACGCATGAATATTAAATCCAGTAGTGTTTTAATTTTAATACGAAATGATATTGAAACTCAATTTCTTTTTAAAATCACGTGTTTGCGAAAGTGATTTGCTGCTTTATCGCATTACGAAAGGACTATCTGGCGGTAGAAATGTCCGGAGCAATGTTGTCACAGCCACAGCACAATAAGCGTATCGAATCAATTGACTCTGTTTCTTGCTGGGTTTCAAGGAGATTCCTCCTTTCATATCACAACAAATTACTCGGTAAATTAACCGGTTAGAATGCAAAGTGTTTAAAACTCTTCGTTACCTGTAACTAAATTTTTTTTTTTTATAAGTTATTTCTTTCTGCGAAAGCTTTAGATTCTGACGACATGCATTTCAAATAGTGATTATATCCTTTGAGGCCACTACTAAAAATAGTTTTCTCGAAATGACGATGTTTCCTGCATCGTGGATTCTCAAGAAAACTCTTTCATTTGTGGTGGCAATTGATACTGAATTGTTGATTCGGCCCTCTGATTTGATAGTGCGGTGGACTAAAAGTAATGTGTCATTACATTGTTGATGAATTCGCCTTCACGTTTCTGCGTGAATAGTGCCGCTTAGACTGGAACACTAGTACGCGTCTGCATCTCCCAGTTGAGAGAAGAGGTCCTCCCCCCACTCAAGGAGAGGATTAGTGGAGGCCTCTCATCAGGAGCCAAGCCTCGTCTCTGTCAGTAACAATTTTGCCGTCGAGTTCTAAAGCTGCGACGCATGGTAACTGAGCTAGTTTTCGACTAACCTCTGTCATATTTATTTATTTATCATACGGTTAAGCAGCTAAGGTGATACATACAAATACAAGGCAAGAACTTTGGTAGCATTTCAAATCGATGTCCAGTTGTTGCATCCATGCTAAAAGGGAGATGTAGCGCAGATAACATCTTGGAATGGCACATCGTACTTCCCTAGAAGCCATTCCTAAATGATGTGTTCCACAGTATGGGAACGAACTCCGCAGTCAGACAGGAGAATTCTAAAGTCCCCATTCATAGAGCATGGTGTTTGGCGTGACATTTTCTTAGGCGGTTTAGTTTAACCCACTGGTCTCTCTTCAGATGGAATCTCGGAAGTCCAATTGTAGGATCTTCAATACCTTGATGTGTCACAGTGCGGCGTTCCAGATTTGTCGTTATTTTTCCTTTACATTGAGTCGGATACGTCATGCCATACTGGATTTGTGTATTTGAGACGAGTGGGGTGTAGGTCATGATTTTTTTTTAACTTTGACGTCAGTCGGTAATAAAGCTTTAGACTATTCTTTTATAAGTGTTTTAGTAGCAGAATTAATTTCAGGAAGTTACTCGGATCGGTTTGAAAATTGATGTTGAAGAAGTCATCCCTGGAAAGCACAACTGATTTGTTGCGAATACTATGTTATTAACTCCTCAGAGCTGGTGTGCCATTCGGATAACATTTTTAGTAGTCCTTTCGCTTTTACTACCGTTGTCAGCCGTAGTACCAAAAAAGAATAGTTTAGAAAGGAGACTTCCAGATGTCATGATATATACCACTGAAAATATTTAGGAAGAGAATTCCAAAGTAGCTCGGACAGTTGAATGATGTAACACTATTTGAAATTTTGTTAGTAGGAATATTGTCTATCTACTGGTTATCCAACAAGATTGAAGAGCTTAGTTATAGCATGATACGAGCTACCGAATTTTCACGGCGATAGTGAAAAAACATCCTTCAAGCCACATGGCTTCCCGCCCTTGGAACCCAAGGCTTATCCTGTGAGCCAGACAGCAAGGTCATGGCCTTAGTGAGTACTTTACGGGATCCTCGTGGCTTAGTCACACATTTTCTTTGATCGCAACTAGGATATCCAAACTTGGCAGAACCTGGACGAGATGTGAAACTCCCTTCTCATATTTCTGGATGTCAGAGATTCCACTTAAACGATTAGTAAGATTAAATTCAGTCGTACTTGGTGTTCTGGATTGTGGACTTTGTGCTCAATGCACAGTATTCACATTAGTAGTCGGATGTATTACTCCACAGGTACTTTTTTGGGAAGATGGATTGGGGTGGTTTTCTGTGCCTTCACCAGTGTGACAGTGTTCGTAAGGGAGTGTCCATAAACCATGTAGCTCCATTTTGGTCTCCTGTGAACCCTCCTCCCCCCACGTAGCCAAACGTGGCATTTGTCTCTACCCCCCCCCCCCCCCCCACGTAGCCCGGCGTAACTTTACAGCCAACCCCCCCCCCCTAGACCGAGCCATGTAGTTCATGCACACTCCCTAAGTGTTGTTGTAAGTGTGTATGACTGTGATAGTGTGTGTTTAGAATAGTGTCTTGTGTTGTATGAAATGAGAGAAGAAAGGGTGAAACCCCGTGTCGGCTAAATTAAGCTTACTCTTCCGAAACAAATCACAAGGATCGTCAATCTTATAATCACCAATAACAGTGCCGTATGCCCTCATTCCACACGCTCTGCGGAGAGGTTAGGAATATAAGCCAGGACTTTAGTGTAAAATCTGGTGGTAAGGAACTGTGCACCATCACCTATAGAGGCGTTCATTAATTACGTGCAGTGTTTTTTCGGAATTCCGTACCGCCCTTTTTCTGTGGTGAGTTTTTGGTGGGTTTTTGATGAGATTTTGGAGATATTTTGGAGATATTTTTTCGGAGATATTTTGGAGATATTTTGGTGATATTTGGCGAGATTTTGGCGAGATTTTGGTCGGATCCCCCCTCCCCCTGAGATGACGTGATTTTGACCGGTACCCCCCCTCCCCCTATACAGACCGACCTCGTTTTTTGAAGATTTTTTAGCTCTGCTGCTTCCGAGGGCGGTTATACCCCCTCTAAAGCCGGTACCGGCGTCGTTTGTTGACTTTTTTTTAACTCTACCGTCCTTCAAGAATTTTAAAAGATGACAAGAGATTTCCGTCAACCGCCCGCTCTCCCTTTTCGTGAGATTTTGCCGCCCTCCCCCAATCCCTATTTCACCCCACGTAATTAATGGACACCCCCTTATCCTATCCTGCCCGTCAATTTATGATGATACTTTATTAATAATGCTGTCTCCCATACGCTGATTCATTTCCTCGTGTCTGCTCAATAACTGTTATAAAACTATTTTCAATGAGAAAATAAGTTGTCTGTTTTACAAGCGATTATGCCGTTTTTTCATAAGCACTCGTAACATATTTATTTTGAACTACATTTCGGAAGATCGGTAAACTTGATTGGAACAACTGATTCCCGAGACAGGCGGCGATTTTCTACGCTGCAGCGGCTAACTTGGGATGACATAGATGATATCTCCCACGCTTTGCCAAGCAGAATAACATTTCTTGTTGTTAGCAATGGTTTGTCACTGTATCATTCAAGATATCCATGGCTTAATTTAGACGCTGATAGTATTGGAAGTGAGTTCCAATACATAAAATTACATTTCACTGTACGCGGAAAAACTGCTGCAATTTGAAAACTCATTTTACTGCATAAGATTTTGAGATTAGTTCTGGCTGTCAGGTCCGCCCGCAACTGTGTCAATAGTTACTGCCTATTCATTTCCGTATTCAACTCACAACCGATTACTCGCTTACTATGGCTCGACCTGTATCTCGCTTCTGCTCGTTGATCTCTTGATTAGCGTATGGAGTGCCATACAAATGAAGTGGTCGACCCCGCGGTCGATTCGCGATTAGTCAAGTCTCCGAAAAAGCTGATGCTGCACTGCACGTTAAGTCCCTGTATTATAATTAGTGATTATGCTATCCTAGATAGAAGGGTGAGTGCACAATTCATTCCTGGTGTAGGTACTATTTTCCTTAACGGAAGTGCAGTTAATACAATACGATAAATGATACATTTACCAACTACAGAATGCTAAGAATGCTGCAATCTTTCCTCAGACCCCATTTATATTAAGTAATATTAATTTATAAAATGTTTAATGCACATTTTTTGCTTTTCTATGCGGAGTAATTACCTTAACTTGTCATATATACCCTTACTAAACTAACAGTAAAAATGGTGTAATTTGGTTTCAGCCACAAATTGGAGTAATACAAACTCGTCCTTTCTGACTGTCTCATTTGCTTTCAGCTAATTGGAACTTATCGATGCCAAACGTTTGGATCTTAGCTTCGAATATCTGCGCAATTGCTTACCTAGAGCGATCTGGAATGTTTGGTTTAACAACCGTTCATCAACGAAGTATAGCTGGTTGGATAGTCACGATTTCTAATATTGTTTCTTAAGTTACATTATAATCAAACAACTAAGAAGTACAATTATACAATTGAGAAACAAAGGGATAGATACTTTATTCGGGATTACGTATACACAAACATCCATCTGCAGTTTTTTATTTTGCTAAATACAAAAAGCTTTGGCAGTAAGGTAATCGATTAGTACAGTTCGCATTTTAA
Organism: Vandiemenella viatica; assembly: GCA_031002005.1. NCBI lineage: Eukaryota > Metazoa > Arthropoda > Insecta > Orthoptera > Morabidae > Vandiemenella > Vandiemenella viatica. Next base: position 380,271,167 of record JARYHS010013630.1, read on the forward strand.
AGAACTAATCAAAGCCCATAAAAAGGTTGGAAGAGACGATTTGAAATACAGGCAGCTGATATGAGATAACATGAACAGATGTTGTTGAAACTCGGTGTAAGTCACTTTACTCTTGTACTTTATTTACACCCGTATGCAAATATATATATTTTTTGTTGGAACCCTAGCACTATCCCTGCCGATTCTTATGTAAAATGACCTCCTGAATCCGAATATAACCTCCGTCTTCCCCCATCACCCACAGTTCTAAGAGTACGCCCGCACATATTTTTATCAATTTTCGATTATTTGTAGGAACGAAAAGGATTGTTAGCCTTTATATTTCTTCTGAGTGACTAGAGAGGTGAAAAGTGCTAAAACATTAACGTTTGTAGTAAGGAGGTAAATTTTTTAGGGGGGCATTCCCCTTAAAGTTTTTCTGGTTTCCTCCCAATTTTAAAAAAATTTCAGCTTCCAGCCTCCTCCATCCTCTCCCAAACACCCCAAAAAGTAAATAGCAACAATGTATAAAAATACATACCTCGTGCCTACAGGTTTCTGTAGGAATATACCATGCTTTTTTCTGTTCTTTTGTATTAACTGTATGATTACAACTAACTTGATTAAAATTACGCCAAAGTTGGCTGTAATCATAATGATTAATCTTTGCCATGACTTATCATTTGCTAATCCAGGTTGTGGCTCAAAGTCTTTCTAAACCGTTTCAGGCTCTAGATTGTAGGTTCTTGGGGGCACTGGGATTGGCTAAGATTCAATGTGAGGAATTGGTCTTAGAGCTGAAGGGATATTATTATTTTATGTTTACTTTTGCTAGAGAACCAAACGGTGGAAGTCATACAAAAGTAACAGTCTGTGAGATCACAGTGAGGTTCACGCCATACCATGGGCAAAGCATATTGTATTGATTTACTGGTACCTTTGAGCCAATTGGTCAAGCTATTGTAGTAGTGCAGCAAACTGTTGGAGCCCAAAACGTTGTCCTGCTTTCCAACTTTGTAATCAAAATAAAATTTATAAGAGCTTTTAAGAAGCGGAGAAAATCTTTTAAAATCAATTCCTCGCAAACATAGCAGAAGCTATCGGAATGACTTTTACACTAGCGTCTCATAATTAAACTGAAAATAAATAGCTTGAAATTAATCGCAACTCACACTCGCGTATTGTAATCCTTCTGCAAAAAACTGGAGTAAAAAAATTTCTACATATTTTCACAAGCAGGAAGAAAAAAAGCATGAAAATTCCTGCGCAACCTGTAGGCGTGAGGTATTGAAGGAAGCAGTTGTATTTATTGTTGATGTAAATTTTTGAGGGGGTTTGGGGAAGCTTGGAATATGTAGAAAATAAGTAAAAATTGCGAAAAAAACCCGGTAACAACGATTTTTTACAATTTAAAGGTGCAAATTCCCCCAAATTTACATGCTTTCCCAAATGTTAATGTCTTAGAACTTCAGAAGAAATGAAAAGACTAAAATAATCCTTTTCATTCCTCTAAATTATTGAAAATTGATAAAAATGGGTGGGATAGGTGGGATGGGGAGACGCCCCCTCCCCCCCCCCAAAAAAAAATTGTGGGTGATGGGGGAAAACGGATGTCATATTCTGATTCAGGAGGTGATGTTACATAACAATTAGCAGGAATGGCGTAAGGGCCAATTTTCATGCAGGCCAGTGTTACAGTATGCAATAGAAAGTGAACTGAAAAATGTTCATATTGTCAACTGTAGTTAGGACGAACTTGCAGGACAGTCATTTCGTTTTCTCTTGGTTCCTATGTACTTCTAATGAGGAAGCAGGGTTTAGGGTAAGCAAAGCTTGGAAATAAGAAACCGTTAGGATGCCAATCATCTTTACACATGAACTAATTAGCAGATAATTCAATAATATCTTTAATGGGTGAAAATTAAGCTCATTATTTTTTTATAGTGAAAAATATGAGAATCGATTATTTTGCACTGCATACATTGTTATCATAATTAAAAGTTATAACCATCTTAAATATTAATACTATCTGAAATTTATTGGATTAAGAGAATGGAGTGCTGATAAGTTTGAAAGACCAGTACACCCATCATTTCGGTGTGTGCTGTCAACGCCTTCGACCGAATCTGTCCGTGGTCATATTCAGACTATCGGTATTACATAATGTTAGGGAAACTGAAGTAAATACTGTTGTCAACAAATTTTTAAGGAATGTTCCTTTAGTATAAGGCAATACTAACAAATTACTTATATAACTTATGGCTTTACGCCTCGTCGACGTCGAGGTGATTAGAGGCTAGATGGGATTTGGAGACAAGTAATGGGGAGGAATTCGGCAATGGTCTTTTGGAGTAAGCATCCCGGCATTCGCCTAAAGTGATTTTGGGAAACCATGGAAAACCCTATTCTGGATGTCCGGATGGGGATTCCTGTATTTGATACCCAAAATGTGGGTTCCAAACTACACCACCACATTCAACCAATGGTCTGACCAAAGTTTTATAACCCAATTCCCTAACTTCTCTGGTACATGTCTCCAGTAAATGAAGGGTTTTGTAATTTTTTTCTACCGCCTGCCCAATGTGCTCTGCCCAGTTGAATTTATTATCAAACATTATGCCAAACCTTCAACAAGCAATTTTTTCCCCAGCTTATAACCATTATCATCTTTAGTTGTTTATCTGTGTACCTAATAAGCTGAACTCTTCTTTGCATTTATTTTCATCCCATGTTCTACCATCTGATCCTACTATATTGTATTATGCCCTCTGAAAACAACCCAACTTCTGATAGTAATCCACCAACACAATCATTTATTAGAATGATGATCAGCAGTGTTCTTAATACCCTATCCTGTGGAACTCCCATTTTCACTTCCACTTCTTTTGATACTGCATATCCTACCCTAACTTACTGCTTTCTACTTTTTAAGAATTCTTCTACCCAGTAAATCACTTTTTCATCCACTCCAATAGCTTTTACCTTATTTATACCATTTTATGGGTCACCCTATCAAAAGCCTTTGAAAGATCTAGTGCTACTCTAACAATTTGGCCTCCCTTGTCAGAAATTTTTCTCATATAATCTACTAGCTGAGATTCGCATGAATATCCTTGCCTAAAGTCATGTTGTCAACTTGAGAAATACTTACATTCCTCACAGGAAGCTCTGATGTGATTCCATACAAATCTCTCCACTAATTTACCTATCAATGATGTCAAACACATTGGCCTGTAATTTTTTTACCATATTTGTCACCCCTCGTGTATGGACAGCTACTACTACAGCATTTTTCTGGTTTTACAGTTTTCTGGTTAGCAGCAAGTATCTAGACTGGATTTAAATAACGTTTCAATGTAATGTACAATGTCACATCCTACTAAATTTAAGACATCGTTATAATATTGCCGCATGAACGCCAGTGTACCGTCTGCCAGCATGGCGCAGCGGGTAGCGTCACGAATTGCGGTACCGAAGGTCGCCGGTTCAATCCCGCCCACTGACAAAAATTATTTAATTCTGTTTATTATTTCCAGAAGATTCTACATGTTTCCTAAGGTCACTTGTAACTTCTACACATTTCATTTGTTAACTACTCTTGTAATCTCTAGTACGTTCTATCTGTGTATAAATAGAAGAGCATTCTGCCCAAGAGGCAGTCAGTGCTGCGTGTATGTTTGAGTTCTCAATAAACCTGTTCTCAGTTTAAGTGCTGTGTTCATTGACAAGTAACCTTCGAATTCACACCTGTCCCGGTTCCAACGCGACATAGTTTGGTGGAGACGCCGGGTACCCTGTGCAACAGCTGCATCGTCGTGGCTCCGATTAGGCAACGTAAAAGTCGCCGCCTACACGGACTGGAACCGGACTACAAAGGATATACTCAGTACGTCCTTCCGAAAGTCCGCGTCATTAGGAAACCCATGGCGGCAAGCCAGCTGCACATTCGACACCCATCGGTGTTCTCTGGAGACGCTGGACAGGATCCTAACAAATGGCTAAAAGGGTTCGACCGAGTCGCCAAGTACAACAGGTGGGATCATACCATGTGCTTGGCAAATGTTTATTTCTATCTGGACGGAACCGCCCAGCAGTGGTTCGAGAACAACGAAGAAAAACTGAATAACTGGGAAATGTTCCAGACGGAACTTAAGAAAACGTTTGGGGACCACCAGCGACAAATCCGCTCGGCGGAAGAACAACTGAAGAACCGGGCCCAACGACATGGGGAGCCGACGCAATCTTACATACAGGATGTTTTGGCCCTATGCAACGTAGTCAACCCGAATATGACTGAAGCCGACAAAATCACGCACCTAATGAAAGGTATTGCAGAAGACATGTACCAAGCTCTTCTGATAAAAGACGTCGCTACGACGGAAGAGTTCATCAAGTGGTGCCAGCGGATTGAGGAGATGCAACAAAGGAGGGTTGGGCGAAAGAAGTATGACAGACTTCCCAACGTAGTCCCTATGGCAGTTGTGGAAGACCAGCACGACTTTGCGTCTCTCATACGACAAATTGTGAGAGAAGAATTACGACAGTTCATGGCAGCTGGGACTCTTGAACCGAGTGAGCATCAGGTCATGGCCATGGATGTAAGCCCAGTGGGTCATGAAGGAGCCGACGCGGCGGAAAAAGAGGTATTTCAGACAATAGCTCCTGTCTGCCGAGCCAATCGCACTCGACGTGAAGAATGGCCTCGCCCTGATATGACGTATGCTGCAGCTGCCAAACGGCAGCCTAGGAACCGGCCGACACGGCCACAACCAAATCCTCCGGCACCTATGACGTCCCGCAGACGAACGGACGTCTGGAGGACAGAAGACAACGCGCCAGTATGTTTCCACTGTGGGCGCCCTGGACATGTCATACGCTACTGCAGAGAGAGAAGACGAGTATTTGACGATTATTTTGCCGCAAGACGTCCGCCATCCGAACAGTTCTACCCCAGGCAGCCACCCGCTGACGAGTTCGGTCGACCTACGGGAAGAAGCCCATCGCCGTACCCTAGACGAGGTCGATCCCCGACGCGCCGCTGCCGTTCATCGTCGCCGGACAGAGCTACCAGCCGCTCCCCTAGCCGCCGCACGCAGGAAAACTAAGCAAGGCGACCATCTACGGAGGTGAGGCCGCCGCAGATGAAAATCCTCCATGGATGACAGTCACTAAGATGTCGGGAAATCTCATCAACGTTATAATCGACGGCCAACCTGTCCGGGCGCTGGTTGATTCAGGAGCTTCTTTCTCCGTATTGTCGGACAATTATCGTCGCACACTAAAGAAGACAATGTTCCGTGATACGGGGGCAACTGTGCTAAAGGTCGCAAATGGAAAGTACGTCCAGCCAGCTGGAGCTTGTGTCGCGAGAATAACCATCAACAACAGGACCCAGCCAGTTGAATTTGTCATTTTAACAGAATGTAGTCATAATGTCATCCTTGGATGGGACTTCCTTAAGGCATCCCAAGCTGTCATTGACTGTGGAACGTCTGAGCTGCAAATTGAAGAAGTCGTTGCGACGGGTACACGTACACAGAATCTTCTGGGAAGTTATTCGCCGTTGACAACGTGACAATCCCGCCGTTCGCAATGAGAAGAGTCCCAGTCAAAAACACGGACGACCGCAAACCTTGAAGTGCTTGTCGATAGTAGAAAGTTTATTAGGCTCACGAAAGAAATCTACATACCAGCGGCTATCATAAGCATTATCGGTGGTCGAGGAGACATTTGGATCACCAACTGTCACGAGCAGTCACAAATTATCCCCAAGGGAATGTGCATAGGGACAGCTGAACCAGTCCAGGAGGGCGAGCTCAACGTCATTAACGAAGATCCATGCTCTGTTACTAGTACCGACAACACTCTGGAGGAAACAACTATGGAACTGCCAATAGGGTCCGGCCTGACCAAGGAACAACACCACCGGGTGTTAGCTATACTACGCCAATTCTCTGGTGTATTCACACCACAGCAAAAAAAAGGTCAGACGAAACGGCCCACGATAAAGCATCGTATCCATACTGGGGATCATCCGCCCATTAGCCAGCGCTCGTACCGATTGTCACCAGTCGAAAGGCGAATAATTCGAGAGGAAGTGGAGAAGATGTTGCATAATGACATTATTCAACCTTCGGAGAGTCCTTGGTCATCTCCGGTGGTCCTCGTAAAGAAGGATGGTACGTGGCGATTCTGTGTCGACTATCGGCGGCTGAACAAAATCACAAAGAAAGATGTCTACCACTGCCGCGCATCGACGACGCCTTAGACTGCTTGAAAGGAGCTACATACTTCTCAACCATGGACATGCAGACAGGCTACTGGCAAATCGAGGTTGACGAAGCTGACAGAGAAAAGACGGCTTTTATTACACCTGATGGCCTCTATGAATTCAAAGTAATGCCATTCGGATTATGCAACGCTCCGGCCACATTCGAACGCATGATGGACAACTTACTTCGACACCTTTAAGTGGACGACGTGTCTTTGTTATTTAGATGACATTGTTGTTTTCTCGAAAACATTTGAAGAACATCTGAGTCGCCTGTCAACGGTGCTGAAGTGTGTTCAGACTGCAGGACTCCACCTCAATCCGAAGAAGTGCCTCTTCGTCGCCAGAGAGATAAAAATCCTGGGGCACCTGGTCAATGGAGATGGCGTCCGCGCTGATCCAGATAAAGTAAGGGCAGTCATGGAATTTCCAACTCCTCAGCACATTCGTGATGTGAGAAGCTTTCTTGGGCTGTGCTCATACTTCCCGGCGTTTCATAAAAGGATTCTGTAACATGGCACGTCCACTGCAAGAACTTTTGCAGGGAGACGCCAAGTTTTTTACTGGGATGAAACTAAAGAAAGATCTTTCCAGGCACTTAAGGAGGCTCTAACTTCCGCACCAGTTTCTAGCCTTATACGACGAGAATGCAGAAACTGAACTTCACACTGACGCCAGCGGTTATGGGATTGGTGCAGTGCTTGTGCAAATTCAGGAAGGTGCTGAGAAGGTGATAGCCTATGCATCAAGAGTATTCTCTAAGCCCGAGATAACTACTCTACAACCGAGAAAGAATGCCTCGCAGTTGTCTGGGGCTATCAACAAGTTTCCGTCCGTATTTATTCGGCAAACCTTTCACCGTCGTAACAGACCACCATTCTTTATGTTGGCTAACCAGCTTGAAGGATCCATCAGGTCGACTAGCAAGATGGGCACTTAAGACTTCAAGAGTACGACGTCACGGTGGTATTCAAAAACGGACGCAAACACAAGGATGCCGACAGCCTTTCAAGGAATCCTTTAATAGAACACAACAGCATGAATGGAATTTCAGCCCTCGCTGAATTAGGTGACGTTGCAGCTGAACAGAGGGAAGATTCAGAGTTATTAAGAACCATAGACGCCTTGGAGAAAGGAGAACCGGCCAAAGGAGGGTTTCAATTGATAGATGGGACATTGTATAAGAACAACTACGATCCACTAGGCCCCAAGTGGCTTCTGGTCGTTCCAGCTCATCTCCAGCCAGCTATTCTCAAGTATTTCCACGACGCTCCAATATCCGGTCATCTGGGATTTGTGAAGACCCTGGACCGAATCAGACGCAGGTATTACTGGAAGGGTCTCTACCGATCTGTCAAGCATTATGTGAGTCACTGTAAAGAGTGCCAGCGACGGAAACATGTGCCGCAATTACCTCCAGGTCATCTAGTACCAATTCCACCTGCAGCAGTTCCATTCCACCGAATTGGGATCGACCTTTTGGGGAGGTTCCCGAAGTCGACAACCGGTAACCGATGGATAATAGTCTGCACCGACTACCTCACGCGCTACGCTGTCACCAAACCTGTGCCGACTGCAGAAGCTCCAGAGGTTGCAAAATTTCTAGTAGAAGACATTATTTTGAAGCATGGAGCACCACGTGTGATGATATCCGATCGTGGAAAGGTATTCCAGTCAAGACTAGTATCAGAGGTCATGTCAAGATGCGACGTTGTCCACAGGATGACAACTGCATACCACCCTCAGACAAACGGTCTCACAGAACGCTTCAACAAGACATTAGCCGATATGCTGTCGATGTATGTGGATGTTGAGCAGAAGGATTGGGATACAATACTGCCAGTGGTCACATTTGCTTATAATACAGCAAGGCAAGATACGACAGGCTTCACTCCGTTTTTTCTGCTCCATGGCCGTGAAGCTGAGACCACAATGGATACGCTGTTCCCATTCCAGCCGGACGACACTCAGGATGACTATATAAAACAGCTCATTACCAGGGTCGAAGAAGCAAGACAGCTGGCTCGCATACGAACACTGGCCACCCAGGAGAGGACCGTCAGCGGTATGACGGCAAGCACCGACCTGTTGCGTACAACCCAGGAGATCTCGTATGGATTTTTACCCCTGTCCGGAAGGTTGGGCTATCAGAAAAGTTACTGAAGCGGTACTTTGGTCCGTATCGTGTCATACGCCGCCGGTCAGACGTCACATACGAAGTCGAGGATTATGAGCCGTCTTCGAAACGACGAAAGCGAAGGGACATTGTTCACGTCCTCCGCATGAAGCCTTACTACAATCCTGACGAGCAGCTAGGCACAACCAGCTTCTTGTTCAAGGACTCTGAGGACGGTTTGGATACTGAGGAAGTCGGACAGGAAGATAATAGTACAAACAGGAGGGGCCCTCCAGAACTGCCATACAGAGGACCCACGACAAGATCAAGATCCAGGACACTTCAGCGTGCCCCAAAAGAAATCTAACAGCGGGACGCTGTTTTCCTCAGGAGAGGGAGCAATGCCGCATGAACGCCAGTGTACCGTCTGCCAGCATGGCGCAGCGGGTAGCGTCACGAATTGCGGTACCGAAGGTCGCCGGTTCAATCCCGCCCACTGACAAAAATTATTTAATTCTGTTTATTATTTCCAGAAGATTCTACATGTTTCCTAAGGTCACTTGTAACTTCTACACATTTCATTTGTTAACTACTCTTGTAATCTCTAGTACGTTCTATCTGTGTATAAATAGAAGAGCATTCTGCCCAAGAGGCAGTCAGTGCTGCGTGTATGTTTGAGTTCTCAATAAACCTGTTCTCAGTTTAAGTGCTGTGTTCATTGACAAGTAACCTTCGAATTCACACCTGCCCCGGTTCCAACGCACAATATCTCTCTATAACATGGGAAAAGAATTAAACTGATATCTGTGTTATTCATTTTTAAATAGTTTCCCTGTTTTGACTATGCAACTCTGTTCAATTATTCAGTTTTCTAAAATGTATTACATTAGAATACAGACAAACTGTATGTCAAACACAATGCATGATTATGCTTTCAATATCCACCTACACTTCTTGCCATGAGCACCTCCTGTTAACTGCTAGCCACCATCATGCAGCGACCTCACTCTATTGTTGAAGAGTGATATAAACCCGAATTTTTTACACTCGATGTATGAATGTGTCTATCTGTGTTTTGACATTGTTGTAGCCTTAAACTTTGGTAAATAGTAGTTATTCTCCTATCCAAATGTTTAATTTATCCCGCTTTATACACCTTTGTTTCCTTACAATTAAAGAAAGAGATCTTAAATGTATGTTTCTGGAACAAACACTTGTATATCACTTTTAGCAGACATATTTTTTTACTTACTGAGAAGGATCAGTTTTTGAGGCAACTGCTGATAACAGTAAGCAGATACATGGGAGTATCAAACAGCTTTAGTTTGTAAAGAATACTAGGATGCCATACTCTTTCTCAGAGACTTGTGCAACATCAACGAGAGGGCTAGTCTCTTTACTTTCAAAGCCTTTTATAATATGTACTGACAGAAAAGATTACTCTCTTGATCAGCATCATCAAGAGTGACACGATACATGGCCCCAGTGACACACAAAATGCAATTCTTTTTTGTGAAGGATCTCCACAGCGAAACAGTATTATAGCCCCCCCATATACGAGGGGGTAATCAGAAACTAAGGCTACCTGGAAGAAATTAGTGTCGAGTGGTAATTCCAAGACAAGTGGTTGGCAAGCGTGCAGAGTTTCAGCCACCCGTCATCTACAGCGCTAGTTGTAGGTAAACACAAATGATGACTCATTTGGAAAACTAGTATCAGTAAAATCTGCCCACTTATTCAATTTCTGTGGCAAAACATGTAACCGCAGCTGAAATTCACCGCAGCTGTAGAGGTTTACGGACAGACTGTTACGTCTCACCAACATGTCGCAGAATGGTGTCAAAAGTTTGAGGTCACCGATGAGGATTGCAAACTGAAGCATTTCACTGTGACATCATAGACCACATTCTTCCTATGGCATGGACCTCGCTTCAATTGAAGGAGCACCTAGGAGGACGACAATTTGCTTCCGACGAGGTGAAACATTTTGCGACAATGTGACCAAATACGCAAGAACAGGATTTTAGAAGGGGAGAATATTCAAACTCATCCCAAGAAGTGACAGTGCCCAAACCGATATGGTGACTATGTCAAAAAATAACCTGTTTACATGTACTATCAGTTGGCTGTATGGTTGTATGAAATAAAATTTACACATTTCACTTCAGGTTTTGTTACCTTAGTTTCTGATCTCCTCTCGTAATGCAATGCAGCTTGCAAGATGAAATTACAATAAACACTCTGACTATGAAAGAAACTTTAAATGTACACTACTTAATGGGCAGTTGTATCTTAACTTCAAGTTTTGATAACACAAAAGAGTAAAAAATACCTCATACTAATCATGGGGTCAACGACTGTTCATTGCTCAAAACCTAGTCAAAATTCTACATGTAGTGCCAACAAAAATGGATACTTATTTCTCAAGACATTATCTTAATTTCTTTGCAGTGTGGCATCATATACAATAAAAACTACCATATTTTACTCCTAGGAGTGGACCTGTATAATATTTGAAATTCAATCAAAATCAAACTGATTGAAAGAAAAATGGACTCTAATTTGTGCCAAAAGTACCCCAAACTCATTTTTATTAAAAAAAAAACTTTAAATATTCATACATTTCCTCAGTAATAGCCTCACATTTATAGACATCTCAGTTTTGTTGCTACATCAAATAAACATACCCTATTTCAACCACAGGACCACAGGCTATACACTAATAAAACCCATTAGATTTAATTAAAAAGTTATATTGTATTTACTATCTTTGCAATGCCACATAAAATGAAGCTTATTCTATTGAGCAGTGGGACTGCACATTATCAAAATGGGACCAATAGTTTTTGTGTGACTCCTGTTCATCCCAACTTGCAGACAGGTGGGTACAAATTTAGAAATACAGCGGATTGATTCTACCTGTAACTTAACTAATAGTGCCAAAAACCACATTTAAAAACACAGAAAGAAATTTGCACAACCATATACCCATTTTTAAAAGCAATTATGGGAAAGTCATATGCAGCTAACAAAAAATGTAAGAGGCTATTTAATACAAGCTGCAAGTAATGATTTGAAAAAGGCAGAGATTTTACGTAACTGGTTCGTGAAAGCATTAGGGCAATGAATCAGAAACAGGAGGGTCTATACGGAAAACGAGCTTAACAACACAATAGAAATGACGATAGTAAAAAATTTGATATCCATCCTAGGAAATCGTGAAGGAAATAAGAAAGCTGGAAAAATAAAGGGGCTGGAATATTACTACAGATATCTTAAAGATAGCCAGATGTGACATTGTACCTTATCTTGAAATATTAATTTAAATTGAGTCTAGACACTTGCTGCTTACCACAGGACTGGAAAAGTGCAATAGTAGTACTGGTACATAAAGGAGGGGTGAGAAATAGAGTTGAGAATTACAGGCCAATCAGTTTGACATCAGTTGTAGTAAATTAATGGAAAGATTGATATGCAACCACATCGAAATAAATGTGAGTATGTTGTAAAAAAAATGGTTTTTTTTCTGATTTGAAAAAAAAAAAAAACATGGAAAAAAACATGAAAAGCATGTTTTTTTTTCTGGAATGTTTTTTCATAACTACTAAATTTCATATTTTTAAGGCATTTATCGTTTTAATATGACGTTTTAGAGTTTATACTAAAAACTTATCTTAATTTTAAATCTACTATATTTTCTGGTTTAAAGAGAAAAAAAAAATTACAAAAATATTGGCAACAGTGACTGAAGTGTTCTTTTACGAACAGGGATTTCCCGAATAGGCTAGGTTGCAAGAGAAGGAATCCCCGTTGTTTGGATTGATACTCACTATTTGAACAAGTGCTGCCAGCCCTACAAATTTATCTGTAGACCTACGAAATCTTTTCAAAAAATTTGGGAATTAAATTTATCACGGTTTTTTGCCTCTTTTTTATTACTTATTGTGCTTTCCTTATATTCATACTTGTTTAACTCGCATCATATAGTGATACTCATCATTAAATTGTCAGTTATTATGAATCATTTCCTTGCAACTGTTGGCATAAACCAACGATTGAAAAGAAATAAAGCTCCTATTTGTATGATAAATAGATTTAAATTCAAACTTAAAAAGACCGTAATACAGAACTATCGGCGCAGTCTTTATGCACAGTGCGTACTTTGCTCACAATTTAAAATTTCCATCTCAAATCTTTGTGTACAATACAACCAGTAAAAGAAATGTAACTATTTCTGAAGTTATGGTCTAGAGGAGACAAAAGAAGAAACAGAAAATTCTGACTCCGACCCACAGTGTTGGTATTACTGATACTAGTGAATGTTGTACTGACAAGAGGATGGATAAAGAATTATGTTACATATAGATACATTTATGAATCATTATGTAAGACGTTATATGATTTAGTAACATTTTAAAAACACAATGTGAAATGTAACTTCCGTAAATAAAAACTATAATCTATCAAATATATTGTTTTCTGAAAAAAAAAAAAAATTAGAAAAAAACCCAGGGTGCTAGGTTTTTTTACATGTTTTTTTTTCACAAATCTGAAAAAAAAAATATATATTTTCTTTTTCAATTTGCAACACTATATGTGAGGAACATAAGTGGTTTTCAAGCAGGCAACATGGTTTCAGGCAAGGATTTCATGCGAATCTCAGTTGGTGGGAATATATGCAAGATATTTCAGATGAAATGGACAAGGGAGGCCCCAAATTGATAGTAGACCTAGATCTGTCTAAGGCGTTTGACAGAGTAAGCCATAAAATGGTAGTAAATAGGTAAAAACTATTGGAGTGGATGAGAAAGTGATTTGCTGGGTAGAAGAATTTTAAAAGGTAGAAAACAGAAAGTAAGGGTAGGAAATGTAGTATCAAAAGAAGTGGAAGTAAAAATGGTGTGCCACAGGATAGCGTATTGGGACCATTGCTATTCATTATTCTAATGAATAATTGTGTTGATGCTTACTATCTGAAATTAGATTGTTTGCAGATGACGTAATGCTGTATAAAAGAATCAAAACGATAGAGGTTGTAAATAGTTGCAGGGTGATCTGGACAGATATCTAGTTGGGTTGGTAAACATGGAATGAAGATAAATACAAGAAGAGTCAGCTTATTAGATACACAAAAACAAAAGGTTAATTATGAATATAAGGTGGGGGAAAGAATTGCTTGCTGAAGACTTGAAATGTAAATATCTTGCATTACATTTGATAACAAGCCTTAACTGGGCAGGACACATTGGACAAGTGGTAGGAAAAGGTTTCAAATTTCTGCACTTGTTGGAGAGAGTGATGAGGGGATGTACAAGAGAAGTCAAGGAATTGGGTTACGAAACTTTGGTCAGACATTGCTCGAATAGGTAGTGTAGTAGGGCCCCCCATTATACGTATCAAATACAGGAGTTGGAGAGGTGCAAAAAAGGGCTGCTAGATTTGTTTCTGAAATTATCGCAGAATGCAATCAGTGAACGGATATGATAAAGGGAGCTGGAATGGGAGTCATTGCAAGACCAGGGGGAGGATGAGGAGGGTAATGGGAGTGTACAGGGCATATACTGGCGATGAGGCATGGAAAGATATTGCAATAGGTATGAAAAGTAGTGCATGGAAGGGAAAAGATGACCATGACCACAAGTTAGCAATCGATTTCAGGCACAAGTGTGGGAAGATTCTCTTTTTTAGGTAAGGGTTCTGGATTGGAATGAGTTACAAGAGAAATTATGAATAATTTACTGAAAACTTTGAAACAATTAAAGTTTAAAATTTAGAGGGCAAATGTAGGTTGGTGCAGGATAGGGGGAAGAGGGTTTGTAGGGAAATTGCCACCGGAGCCTGTACTCCATTGCAATTAAATTAAATTAAAAAGTAGTTTCATACATATGAGAAACGAGCAATTTAAATTACTTCCAAATGGATGCTCTATGAACTACTGTAATTATCTAGTAAACCAACCATCAGATATACCAAACTACACCATCATGGTCTAAAACTGCAAACATATTTTCCAGGGAGAAAAAAATGAAAAATAACACAAGGTGGGTAAAATCAATAGTTGTAAAACAAATAATCCATCTGGTTTGGTTGAGATATCCATGGTTTTGATAAAACAGTTTACAGAAGAATTGAACGTGCAGTTAATTATGTGTTACAATGAATCTTTCCACTAAAACCTTCCAGTCTATCTGAAATAACAAAAAGTGTCACATATGCTAAAAAAAAGAAAAATTATGAAAGTTTAGAAAATTACCACCCAAGAAATGATTGTGGGCAAGAGATGTGAAGGAATAGAGCCAAAGCCATTTGAAGGAACTAGTATGGCAGTCACTTGGAGTGATTTTAGTAAACCATGGAAATTGGAAACCTCAGTGGCTCAATGAGGATTCAAACTAGTGAGCTGTGTATGCCACGTCAAAATGTTACCAATCACCCAGCAGGCTCTTTCTGCTACACATTATCACCACCATAATTAGTTAATTGTGGCCTGTTCTAGCTACAATTTACAAATATAACTGATGTTTCCCTTTTTACACGCTTTATATTAGCTTGACTTGTATGTATGTATGTATGTAGTATGAATGTAACGGAATTTACAACTCCATTTTGACCCACTTCTCGATGTCCGAGCTGTTTGAAATTTGGCACACATTTATAGAACCGGTGACAATACAATATTTCATAGCTATATCCTGCTATGCTCATACTTTGACAGTAACAACAGAAAAATGGTTGAATGTTGTGGAATTTTGCAATATAATTTAACCCATTTCCAGATGTCGAGTTGTTTGAAATTTTGCTCATGTATTGATAACTGATTACAATACAATAATTCCATAGCTATGTCTTGATATCTGATTACTTTGACAGTAAAAACAAAAAATTTTGCACACGTTTAAGAACCGTTGACAATACAGTAGTCTCTTAGCAACGTCCTGCTATTCTCCTTACTCTGACCGGTAACAATAGAAAATGGTTGCCATGAATGGAATCTTTCATTTCAGTGTTACCCGCTTCCTGACGTCCGAATCGTTTTAAATTTGCATACATATTAAGAACCAATAAAAATTCAATAATTTCACTCTCACCACGTTTCAGTGTAATATATACTTGATGGGATTACGAGTAGGCAAATGCAGCCGCGACATTGGCACAGGTGCGATTCGAGAAATCTTCATCATTTGGCAGCCACAACCTTCGGAGATTTCCCACCCAATATAGCCATCATCATCATCATCGTTCTCCAGTTTCCCGGGTGTGATTTACGAGCCTTGGTTGCTGTGATGATCGTCTTCTGCTGTCTCCTATCAGAAAGGTTTCTCTGTCTGAAGTCGCTTAACATGATGTTGAATAGCAAGTATTCGAAATATTACTTCGTACTATTATAGAAAAGTAGCCTTCCTCGTTACCGTGCTATTGGATCTCTTATTGAGTTGACCATTTAATTGTATTTACTCGTGGGAATAATAATTAATAATGAACTACAACTCAAAAAAGAGAGATTGGCGAAGAAAAGCCAACAGTAAGAAACATACTTCTTAACTATCTGAACTAAAAAGTTAAAAATAAAATTGTAGTTTAAAAAACTAAATCACGCTTTCGTAGTAATGTGAACTAAAAGGTAAAAATAATATTTAAATATAAACATTTGTTTAACAGTGATAGGACGTCCCACAATTCAGGATAAATTAATTTTTTTGAATAAGCTTAAAGTATAAAGTCACTGATTACAAATTAACTTTAATGTTAAAAAGCGTGGGGTGTGCTCTACATAACTTTGACAATGACTCTGTCTTACAAACAGCCAACGACAAAAATATATACAACTGAAATAGCACCCCATGCTTTTTTACATTAAAGTTACTTTTGTAATCAGTGACTTTATACTTTAAGCTTATTCAAAAAAATTAATTTATCCTGAATTGTGGGACGTCTATCACTGTTAAACAAAATGTTAATATTTAAATATTGTGTTTAACCTTTTAGTTCACATAACTACGAAAGCGTGATTTTAGTTTTTAAACTACAATTTTTAGTAAGTCTTCCTTGGGATTTCTTTCCCTGCAAATGCACAGGGTGATACCGTGATAATGTTACAAACTTTCAGGGATGATGGAGAAGGGTAAATAAATCAATTTGAGGTAAGGGACCCTAGTCTAGAAACGACAGTCAAAAGTTATAAGCGAAAAACGTTCTGATACCTCTGACAGTGGAATACGTGTACAGTTGGGTGTCCCTTATAAGAAGAAATTATACATAATAACAATGAGCAGGAAATGCTTAAGGCAATAAACTAAGGATGGAAAGGGAAAGTACCAAAGATTAAGGCAGCTGGGATGACGAACACAAAGAAACAAACACAAAAAAAACCATAAAAAGTGCAATATTTCGGCAATAGCGTTATTTGTGCTGAAGTAAGGAGTGAGACACCAGGTGGAGTCAGATGTGTACACAGTGACCGCTGTCTGGTGAATGGCGTTACCGGCGCAGATCGTAGTATGGGAGGAGGGGGGGGGGACCTCAAATATTGGATCGATAATCGATATTGTTGAGGGTATAGTATCATTGAAAAGGGGTATACCACCATAACAAATGTGGGCACATATATACACCAAATTTTGAAAAAACTATACTAAAAAATAAAATATCAGATATATACATACTAGCGTCCCGGTACGTGCTTCGCTACGTATAAGTGAAATAATAAAAAATGTATTGGAACATCAAATTAATTTATTCAAACAAAAATATTTTATTATTGCTAGCTATTTTAAAACCTTAATCCAAAACATTAGGATAAACAATTTTTTTTGTTTTTCCATTTTGAGCATGAATAACAAACGGGTGGGGGTACCGACTCTGGAACAGGCAACATAAAGTTGGCCATGTGAAAAACATGATTCCTCCAAATTCACCACACACACAACGTGAAGTGTTTGCCCTTGGGTCTTGTTGATGGACATCGCAAATGATAAACGCACAGGATATTGTAATCGTTTGAACTCAATGGCATACCAGTTGGAATCATAGGGATAGCGGCATCAACAAACTTCTCTTTTTTGATTTACCAGTTAAGATCGTAGCTTCAATCAAATTTGGCAATAACTTTTTCACTGCCAATCTGGTGCCATTACACAGTTTTGGTGGATTAATATTCGCAATAATATAATCAAAGACCAACTTTCAGATTCAAGCAATGCAGTGGCATACCAGTCGGTTCCAATGAATTTAAAAATTCAATTGGATAATTCATTGCCTCATCTTGATTCATAACAATGTCAATTGATTTATATGTCGTGACTACACTTGCAGTTTCGCTTGAATTTGAAAATTAATGGCATTAATATGAATGTTCTTCGGTGCTAAAATGGCGCGTTCTCTCAACCAATCATGATTTCGGTAATTCTGGAGAATATTCGGAAAAACAACATTCAATCAATTCATCTATCGATTGCGCAACTGTACAAAAATTGTTCGTACAGCGATCAATCCGTTTGGTACTGTCGATTTGTATTTACCATCACCAATTTTCTACAATTGTTTTGAAAACTCATGGGCAGCTGGATCATTTGTAGGTGAATACGCATATTAATGTTCAGTGTCAATTTTTGTACATATCTCCAAAGAACTGATGACTTCAACAGGCATTTATTTCACCAGCAGGAGTTGATCGAGGAATGACAGGCATTTTGACGAAAATCCCTGACATTAATATCAGAGCACCCCAAAAAGCTGTTGATTACCAACGTAAATCTGCATTGTTCGATTAATGCTTCTAGTGATATTATTCGCCATTGTACACTCATCCATAAATAATTGACGTTAATCGCGGAA